>VXAC01006219.1:91145-249447 GCA_013399225.1 Rhipidura dahli
AAAAAAAAAATTAATTCCTGTGCTTTCCAAATCTTCCTTTGTTCACTGTAGTCATGTTCAAGGAGGTCTCTCAATTTCAGAGAAACTTTATTCATAATCTTCAAAATATTCTTCTTAGCAGATTTCTTTTGAAACTTGAGAAACTGAGTAGACAAGGTTCTCAAGTACAATCTCCTGCTATTTTTCTGAAGCAGGTAAAGCTAATCTATCTTTGGGGGGGAAAAAAAGGGGGGGAAATGGCAAAAAATACCTTATTACAGCTGACATTCTTCATAGTGGGTAATTTCAGACTTTAACTGGAGAACAGAAATGAATGCCAACCTCCGATTACTGCAATTTCCATTTAAATTTGCATAACAACAAGTCACATTTAACTACGTCAATGAGGATCTCATTTTCACCTTATGATCACTTTGTAGCCCTCTTTCTGTGTGTTCCAATAAATTTAGTTTCCACATTAAGAGAGGCAGACTGAAAATGTAATATAGATTCACTAAGATCTTAGGACTAAATTTAAACATTAAGTTAATGTAAAAAATAAGACATATGAACACCTTGCAATAGCAACTCAAGTTAGTAAAAATTGCAGGTTCTTGAAATACAACCACTAAATATAAAAATTATTACAACAGACAAAGCTCATTAAACACAAACCAAATAATCTATGAAGAATAAAACATTAACCTTGGTTTGTACTTCTATGCTCATCAGTACTGGTGCCAGGAATGACAAATGGAGGGACACAGCAAGCATTTAATAAGATATGTGCACTTCGTCTAGTTTATTTCTTTCCAGATTAATTCAGATCTTCATTTTAGAAAAACAAAACAAGGAAATCGCTTATTTAAGACTGAAACTTGGAAGAAATAAAACTCACTTGAATGGTCAGAAAGAAAATAATGACCTTGTTACAATTATTATTCAAAGCTTATATTAGTTTCGGGAAGCTCTGAATAATTACAAATTCAAGGAAAAAAATGCATACTATTACTAATGTATACTACTAATAATGTATTACTGCAGTACATATACACTATAAATGACACAAAAAGAAACAGATTCACACTCATTTCTTATCATGACAAAAGGCATTAGCAAGAAATGTAACAAAACCACTGTCACAGGCAAGGACCTAAATCTGATATCAGTGGGAAGCAAGAAGAAATTAGGTGTGAAACATATATGTTTTCTCAAATCCTTTCTACAGGATATTCGTGAGGAGCACTGCATGAAAAGAGGATAATTTGTTTCTCAGGAGTGCATTTCATCTTGCCAATTATTCCTCAGTCATTTATCCCAAACACCTTTCCTGGAATTGATTGTCAAGAGAAATCATACCAGATGACTGCCCCAAAACACAAAAGGAGAAGTCCCTTCTCTTTCAGTCTTAATTTCCTTAATATATCAGTTTTATGAAAGAAGTCAGAACCCTAATTCCTTTTCATAGCATCTTTCTTGATTGTTCTGCACAGTTCAGGTAATTGTAGGCCATATTCTACATTTGCTAGGCCTTCAGTTCAAGTATTTTATTCCCACCATCTGAAAAGCAAAAGTTTCGGTTTTTTTGTTGACCATTCGTTTGTAAATAAAAATTTCCTCAAGTAAAAGTGCAAGGAAGCTAAACCAACGTGGAAGACTTAAGCTCTGGCATTATGCACTGCTGCAAGTGGAAATTAGAATTAAACTATTATATACATTAGCCTCTGTACTAGTAAGTCTAAGGAAGCTTTCAGACAGACCCAGCCTTGATCTTACCTGTCCTGTACCCTGTATTGTTGAGGTACACCGCAAACGTGCGTATTTCATGCTGAGCCTGCCAGGATGGAGAAGAACAGTTCTCATTGTTAGTGTAAGTGTTGTGGTTGTGAACATACTTCCCCGTAAGAATAGAGGAGCGAGATGGGCAGCACATGGGCGTTGTCACAAAGGCATTGATGAAATGAGCACCTCCGTGTTCCATGATACGTCTTGTTTTATTCATCACTTGCATGGAACCTGAAAGAGGAAAAGCATTTCAGAATCATTTTCTTGGTTCAGTCACAAGAGCTATGTAAGAGCTCAGATGTTACATAAGAGACCAGAAGGAAGCGTAAGTAGAAAGGGCATTGTTATCTCTGACTGAACCCAAATCCAGAGAGATTACTCCTCCTGCCTCAGTGAAGTTCTCCCATTGTTTCAGTAAGGACTAAATACTGAAGTCCTAAGTAAAGATTTGACTCAAGCATGTTAACATAGATCATAATGCTTCTTTCACTTCTCTCTCTAAATTCAAGATTTACAACTGCAACTACCTGCATCATCTCTACAGCCTTTCTAGAGCTGCTAGTACTGTTCACCCTAGTAATGAGGGTGAAAAGCACTTTATGCAGAAACCCTGACCAAAGCTTGCATGCTCTTTAAGTGTTATTTAATCTTTGGTTTCACAAGATACCTGATACACTACCTTTTGTGCCAGCTTTATGCAAAAGGCTGAGGGCTGTAACCACAGAACCATTTAGCTTGGAAGACTATTTAGTCCAAACTAGTGCTCAAGAAGGGTCTGCTAGAGTTGCTCTCCAGATAAATTGTTCTATTCCCTAATGTGAGGTATTAGGAGGCATTGATTTCTGTAATTGTCACTGAACCAAAGATAACAAAAAGCTCCCATAATAATTTCCATAACGAGTTCACTGAGTTCTAGCTATCTGCTTTATCCATTCTGGTAACAGTCCAACTATCTACATTTTCTTAGGCTTGATTCTGCAGAATCAGAGTTTTAGATGACTACCTGGGGCAAGTAACACTATGTATTCTATAACCATCAGCTAAAAACAAATAAGCAAGAGACTTGAATAAATTGGGGCAACATGAATAAAAGTCTTTTTGACAACAGTTACTGAATGCCACAGTGCTGCCAAATGGTTTTTCTGTTTATTTAAGACAAGGTTTAGGTCAAAGACTGGATCCTTATCACAGACATCCACCCAGCTAAATCTGGATCCATATCAGCACTCTTCCTGAACCCAGAAACATCAAGGATCAGAGAAACAAGAAATTTAGTTTCCCTGCTCTATCAGCACCTAATAGTTAAAACTGCATCAGAGTAAGTTAGGAAAAATTTTCTTGATCTAGGAAGAATTCCAATTTTCTAAAGAATTTGTCATGGTACCTGTCAACAGCATGACCTTGCAAAGGAGATTAAACCTCTTCATCACCAACCCTTCCTTCTTGTTATAAGCAGAGAAAGCCAACTGACAACACAGAGATGAAGGTATGGGCTCATGCTAGAATAGGGTTGGGGTTAACTTACCCAAGTCTGAGTTGGATTAACAGTTCAGCTTTAATCAATGCATCCTGCAACCATCTGGCACAAACTGTGTTGTTTCTGTCAATAATGCATTTAGGTTTCTTCTAAGCTCTTTATGCAGGGATTTCATTATGAAATTGCAACAGTAAGTTGATTGATACAGTGCACATTAATATAACCAGGAATCAAAACCTAGAGGGAAAATGGTCATAAGCCACATACAAAATCTGACTCTCTGACACCAGGAAGGAAGGTTAATTGCTACTGTAGGTCATTTCACCTAAAAACTGCCATAGTATTAGTTTGAGACCATTTTTTTTAAAAAAGTATTAAAAAAAGAAAAAAAAAATCGGTTTGTGCATTTCTCAGGTCGGAGCACATCACATCACTTTGTGACAAGAACCAAGGCAGGTTATTGCACTACCCCCTTAGAACTTGTTAAACTTCACATATCAAAAAGGAGTTTCTGAAAAAAGCTAGATTTATTCTTTTGTTTATATAATAGCTGTGTGTTAACTGTTAGTGCTTAAAGGTACTAATAACACAGTTAACAATTATAACAGCTAATTATACATGATGTGAGCCTGAAAACCATGGATGTTTCCTCTGTGCTGTCTTATGAGCTAGCCCAAGAGTAAACAGGCAGTCTGAAAGAATGTTTTGTCATCCCAATATTGAAATACAATTTAACAACCCCTTTAAATGAGAGAGGTATCTGTGCATAAATAACAGTACATGTTGAGACTCCCTGTGGGGACAGTAAGTTTCTTTAATAAAACTGCTGTAATGACAAAGCCCCATATATCAACAGTCTAACACAAAAACATATGATCTAATCTGCTTCTCCAGCTTGAGAACTAATAGAGAGTGACAGGGCAGTGGAAGGTAAAAATCCAGCATACTCATCTGTATAATCTTAAATAGGGCAGCTTTAAATATTTTAAACTGCATTAAACCAGCCAACCAAAACTTATTTTCTTCAGTTTGCCTCCAATACACAGACATCTGTTTTCTGGCAGATGACTTATGTGTTAATCAGCAGCTGGAACTTCACCACATCACCATTTGAGCTAGAAAATCTTCTGAGGTTTCACTAGTGGATGTACAACAGGCAGTCGTGCTTCGAAAGTGTCAATATTTAAATCAGAGAATGTTCTGTTACTCATCTAAACCCACTGATAATAAACAAAAATCTAGCAGTTAAAAGTGAAATTTCTAAGCCATTTTAAGAAAATATCCATTGGACTACTGTGAAAATATGGAAGTTTAATTAATTTGATGTATTAAAGTTACTCAGTGAACAAAGCTAAGCAAAACTTATGTTGAAATTCCACTTGAAATGCATGCTTTCCATAACTTTGCGTCGCGTATCTTCACAGTTCACCTCAGGGATAAAGCTGATATTTTGACTAGTATTATTGGAGAAAAAAATACCAATTACTTATTAAATAATACTGACTTCTTATTAGTTGTGTTTTGTTGTCAGAGGGAATAATTTACATGTTTTAGGGAGCTCCAATGGTTGAAGAACCTGTAATAAGTATCAAGTGAATTGTCTACTCTGAAGCACAACTTCAGAAATGTTTTCCAATAAACTGAACCCCGGAATTTTAATCAACTGTCCCCTAAAGACATCTCTTTTTTTGTATTTGAATCCTTCGACACCCTTTTCACATCCTCATTTCTTTTTCTTCCCCTCACATTTAACGAAGCTCTAAAACCCTCATCTCCACATATGATAGGAAAAATCATCTTCCATGCTATTTTTGTAGCTTTTCATAGGAAAATCTCAAAACATACAAATCACTTCTCACTCAGATTTCTCTAACGTGGTTGAAATACCCCCTAAATAAACAGATCTTTCTCCAACTTGATTATGAAATGAACCGGTTTGTTAAAACCATAGCAAACCCAACCAAACTGGAGATGTTGAGTCTACCACACAGGGGACATCAGCATTATCCTAACTTGGATTTTAATGGCTCTAATGGAGAAAAAATTTTTTTTGTTCCTAATTAATTATTCCTTGTCAGTATATTCTTCTTCTTTATATTATACCTGTCAATACAATTCTTTTGATTAGACATTCTATCACATATGTATGTGTCAGTAGTTCTTGGTGTTCTCATTTGTCTTCTCCCATTTGTATCCATTACAATTTACACTCATTCTCCTTTGATGTTCTCCAGAGAGTCTGCATTCAATCCATCAGCCTGTCATTGATATTTTTCTTCTTTCAATACAAGGCTGAGGTTCGGTTTCCCAAGTAAAACTCATGATTGACAGTAATAAAAATTAAAAAAAGAGAGAGCTGTACTCCTTTCAGGAAAGGACAACATCATCTTTCTGGTAAACTCCACCTACTACTGGCACATTGCTAAATCTATCTTTAAATAAATAAAGGAAAGGCTGTTAAAGGTACTTGAGATTGTGTTGTATTCCCTTTCACCTCCGAAGTAGCTACAAAAGAACAATGAAAGCTTCAACACCCATCAGTTATAGAATATTCTTAGGAACAGATGAAATCTTACCCACAGCTTTCTCTGCTACGCTTTCATAGCTTCCAACTTTTCCTTAGCTTTTATTGTAATGCACATGTTGTTTTGATCTTTCTTAAATGCACTAGACACAATCACCACAAATGGCAATTTTGATTAGCTTGAACAGCTCACCAGACAACAGACAAGAATAAAAATTAATTCAAACAAATATTGGTTCTCCCAAAGCCATTATTGGCAAATGATGAATATCAAATCTCAGCTTCATCAAATGGATTTTCCTTAGTTAGATCCTAATTTGCGTGGACACATGCCCATTATCCTTGAAATCGGAAAGCATCAAGTTACCAGAGAAGTGAAATATACTCCCCAAAGGACTTACACAATTGCATTACAAACACAAAGGCTAGCATAAAATAGAAGATGATACTTTTTTAGGACCTTCCAAGCCTGCAAGGTAAATGTACTTAGGTTCTTTGGGATATACATTATTGAAATTGCTTCACTTGTGATGCAAATAACCATTAAAAAAAAGGTGACAACAACAACAACAATCTTCTGATCCTGCTAATTTGAACCAGATTTAACTTGATGAGATTACTTCCATAGCAGGCTTTCTTACCACCCTGGAGAAGAATGTGACATCTATGATACTGCAGACACATAGTAATATTGATACAAAGGAAGCATCTGTAAAAAGACTACCATGTTGCTATAATTAACTTCTCAACAAGATGAGTAAGTGTATGAGAAGTACAAGTTGATTAATTTTATGTTCTATGTCTTCTGTGAGGTCCGTTTTCCAAATTTTCCTATGCATGCTAGAAATCCAATGCAGAAAAATTTGGTGGTGAAACTCCCCCCACCAAACTACACATACATGAGTTCTCATTTTTCAGATGACCCAGGCTTTATACACAGTTAAGAGCATAATTCTAATGCAAAATTATTAAAGCTAACTGGTTTGTGTTAATCACTTCTCGTAACTAAAGCCAGCATTTGGTAAATACAAGCTTGTTCAGGTAATGCAACAAAAGCCAAACTCTGTCAGTTAATTCATTATTCCAAATCATTAGGCAAAGCATGTTTTTAATCTTCATCCCCTTTCTTCAACAATTAACATAGCCTTGATAACACAGTAGAACCTTTTCACTCTGTGTCATTTTGGTCATTAATTAACTACACATCTAAATGGACAATTACAAGAATAGCATGACTCTGTTAGGTAACATTTAAGTAAACAACATGAAAATTGTGTATGTAACAAATGCCTGCAACTACACAAAAGAATTTGGGTAATTACATGGTACAATTATGAACTTAAACCTACTGTTTTGGCATGTAGCTTCCCAGGTTATATTTGTAATTGCCAGAAGTAAAGTTTAGGTGTTTAGATGAAGACAGACAGGCATGAACTGCATATTTCCACAGGAACAGGAAAGTTAACATTTTGGGACTAACTTTTGCTGTCCCTGAATTGCAGGCAGATGGAAAGGATGTTCTGCATAAAGGCAGGTTTAAACTTGTTCTTCCTATCATTTTTCACACTGAAAAAAATTCTTATTTTGAACGCAAGAATCTAGCTTCAAAAAAAAGCAGAGTCATACCCAATGGCTAAAATTCCATTTATATTAGGCTCTTACCAAGTTCTACATCCTGATCATCAGTAAGAACAAGGATGATGTTTGGGCGGATGTTCCTACGGTCTCTTTGAAATCTTCCCTTCAGACGTTGATTTAGCAGGAAAGCTGAACTTCCATCCAACAGTGATAAAACAGTCATCATGAATAATCCAAGGACAATACTATGCTGTGCCATGTTGTGCTGATTTGATGTTCTCTCTGAACAAGTAGCTTAATGGCTTGTATTTCTTTTTCTTTGCAGGTCTCCTACAAGGGAGAGGGAAACAAGTATTTACCCATATTTTCACCCCTCTGCCCATCAAGGAACCCATCAAGGAACAGCCAGGTGCTCTCCAAAGAAGTAAAAAGCAATATACCTGAAATAATCTTAACTCCTAAGAAAAAAAACTAACCAAACTCCCAAACAACAACAAAGCAAACACTTATTTTTCTAGTGCCAGCTAGAAGCAGAAATTTAAAAAATTACATTTCTAAGCTGTTATCAACATAGGCAACAAAATTTCACTCAAAGGTCAGATTTGTCAGCAATTCAAGGATTTAGAAGGGTATCAAATTCTTTTGCTTTCATATATATAAATAGTCATCAAAATCATCTCCCTTCTTCTTCCTTAGTGATCCAAGATGTTTTCAGATGACATTTCTGTTTACATCAGAAATGCAGATGTTGAAGAGAAAAAACCCATATCTATCATTACTTTTAAACAGGACTATAGCAAAATTTACTGAGCTAACAACATCAAACGTCATTTGCAAAGTCAGAGAACACTCAGAGAGAAGATTTGTTATACACTGATTTATCTTACAAAGCCATTAGAGAGCAAACCTGACCAGATCTTGGAACTGTGTTATGATACTGTTTGAAGTCTACTACAGCTTTGATGTTTGTGTGATGTATCCCTCTAACATTTCTGTTGGCTTCCAAGATTATATACTTTTTTAAAATACCATTATTAATAATGGACACATTTGAAGGCCCATTACTTCAAATGTTTGGGAATGGATGCATCAGAGTGACTTGCACTGCCTATGACTTAATTGCAAAATGGAGCATATGCCCCAAAATTTACTTGATTGCAAAACAGAGCACATTAACTGGTGCTACTCCTGTTAATGAGTATAAAAATAAAAAATTCTTAGCAAATCTGACAATGAGATTACAAGAAATGAATTAGCATGCTGAAAAATCTTTGAAATCACAGTTTTGCTCTGTCATCTTCTGATATAAAGGGATCTTCTCTTGCTTTCAGAAGTCAAAATAACAATATGAAAATGTACTGAAAATATCAAGTACTAATTATTTCATCAGATGCACCAATCAGTGAGTCAGTTTTTTATTAATTCCCTACTTGCTCTATCTTTTTCTGGACTGGTGCCAATGATTTCTTGTAAAAGAAGAAAAATCAATTTAAAATGACGCAAGGGACATTATCTGCTTTTTGTAAAGACCAAAAACGCCTGAGCAGAAAGAACATAGCACAATGTGTTTTACCCTAAGAAACATGTTGGATATTCTGTCCCTACAGCCCCTTGGGGAAACAATTTTTACTCCAGCAGATTTTTTCCTAGCCACATTATTACTTCATCTCTGACAACAACTGCTCTTTGAGATAAACTTTCTTGATAAAAGTTTTCATGCAGTAGCAAAACTACTGGTCTGGAAAACTATAGTCAGTTTCTATGCTCATATGAGAAATGCATATTGAATTTTCACATAAGTCAACAGATACATTGCTATACTGTGATAGAATATTTATTAAGGCTACTTTCCAAATTTGCACACTAACAGGGTTTTGAGGAAATTAAAAATCCTCCTTCCTTTCTAGTCCAGTGAGTTTCACAGGCAGGTGAAGTTAACTTTTTCCCTAGAAATTAAAACTTGAGTTAAATATCCTAGCACTCATTCCAATGGGTAGGGAAAGAACTTTCAAATTTTACAGATGCAGCTTTAGTATCTGCTGCTGCTCAGAAATCTGCCAGGCTATAGCAAAAGAAACACTGTCACGTCCAATGAATTTTCATTCCTTGTACTCAGAATTCCATCAGCAGCAGTACAACTGGGAAGAATCATGTCAGAGTCAATGTGTTGCTACTGTCCAGAGTAGTCAAAAGAAAGTTTGTTTAGCAGGCACATATTCTTAGACATGAACTTTTTGAGGGAGGAGGTAAAGAAATGCCTTCTGCTCTTCAGAAATTATTACATATGTACTTTTGCTTAAAAATGAACTGACAGTATAGATGTTTTCATTACACACAGACATTTTTCTGAAAGGTCTGAAAGTTGATGTGGGTTTTCTTCTGTCTATACTAGCCAACAGCTTCTCAAAATAATAGCATTTGCTGACTTTTCTTGCAGCATTTGGAAGGCTGTCCATTCTTGCTATATCTGGTCATAACTTCCTTCCCTAGAGTATTGTGCGTTAAACAGTCTTTCTTACATTTTTCTCTTCTTTAAAACAAGTGTGTGGAAGTAACCTCATGACCTCATTGCCTCTCTCCCCTAAGACTGTCTTTTCCTCACAGTTTATTGCCCCTCACACACTCCACTTGTAACTAAAACTCTGAGCTGTCCCCAGCTCAGAGAGCTGCTTGGCTATCTATGAAATAATTAAGACATTTAGGGACGCACATAAACTGCTCTTCCGCAGCTATTTTATCCACACTTGTACATTTATGGGTAAAAGAATTAGTGATCTCTGAAAAGACACTGTGCGTGGAAGAGAGAATTTCATGTCAAGTACAACAGGCATCTTCCACCAAACCTGTTACCTCCCTTCTCATCCCCCCCTGCCCCCAATGAGTATTTTTCAGCTATTGTGATGTGTTATGTTCCTATTGTTATCAGGGGAAGTACTCCTGGGAATCAACTCAAAGTATGTAATTATGTGCAAAAGTCATATCAATAACTAGGTAAGAAAATTAAAGCAATTTTAGAAAATAATCTATTTCTTAAAGTATGTTTTCACAAGACATACATGCCACAACTAACAGCATATATGCAGTACAATCCAGAAGCTAGCTTTAAGTAGTTATCAGAATAGCAACAGAAGTGTCTCTCATGGACTGCCAGTGGCCAAACACAGACTGGGTTTTTTAACCCCTAGTCTTTGGTGAACTTCCAGGAAGAAACACAACAAAGTTTCTATTATCAGTTCTTTTCCCATTTTTGTCAACAAGGTTAATCTGCAACTCACAGATAAAGCCAGAACAGTTCCACAGCAGTGCCCCAATCTGCCTTCACTTTTAGCACCCTCTCCAAAAATCCATTTTGATCTGAGTATTACAGGTGGTTCACTTCTCTCTGTGCCTCTGCAGGCCATCCTCCAGTATTAAAGATGCTTAATCTGTAGTGGTTCTCTCTTATTTTCTTCCAGGTTACACATATGAACTTGACAAGTCTGGTCACTCATGTTTTACATTTAGGAAAGTGTTATCAGAAATTTATTAGATCACTAGGGCATTTAGCTGAGCTTTATTAAGCCTATGAAACCTCTTAGAAGGCTGCTTTTGAGAAAGTCTGGTTCTCTTCCTTTCTCCTTTGTGGCAACACAGAATGTTACACTAACTCACATTATAAATGTTGAAGAGATACAGCCACACATTTCTTCCATTCATAATAGAACTCAGCAGAGGGCTGTTTCCAAGTAGCATTTACAGCAAGGAAAGACTTCTTCTTTATAACACTGCCCTCAGTAATTAATGTCAGTTCTATAGTAGTACAGGCAGAATGCACAGGGATGACTGATGTCAGTTCTACCCCAGATGGTATTTCTAACATGCTACTGATTAGTATTGCTTGGCACAGATGTAAGAGGCCCCACATATGCAAAATTAGTAACTGACAGTAGCTTGCACAGACTGGTGTTCCAAACCTCACTAATGCAAGTCCCAGCACAACTGTCCCATGCGTAAGCTCAGTGCAACTTCACTGAAGTCAGGTAATTCTATTATTACTACATAATCAAGATTAGTATCTGACTCTTCCTGTAACTCTGCATCAAAAATTTAAGTCCACTTCAAGTCAACTTCTAGAAAGCTGCTTCTAGTAATGTTTACATTATCCAGTTTGGGGTTTAATTTGTTTTGGTTTGTTTTTCTCTTAAATAAGTATACTGCAAAACACTAAATACAGTATTGGTATGACAAGTTCAACTTGCCCAGCAGCCACCACATTACAGGGTAACTGCATGTGAGCCACACAGTGGAACTGCACGGTAAGAGGAAACTGGATAGAGAAGCAACACACACCTGCTCTCAATATGGCTAGAGCCAATACCAGGTGTATTATTTAAGCAGACCTAGGTATGTCATTTGCCAATGTTTAAATTCATTGAAATACATGGTGCTGGAGCCATCCCCTAGCACCCAACCCAATTAAATCCACTCTGCCAGTTAAAAGGATTCAGCTGTGCTTCTGTTCTTTTAACTGGAGTCACTGCTTTACATCGAGCTTTGGTTATGCTAGGTCTTTTTTCACTATAGCTGTAAACCATCACTTCAAAACATTATATTGTGTTTGTAAGAGATAAACACATTTTTATATGTGGACTAGGAAGAATCTTGTTTGCAGTCCAAAAAGGGTCCCAGGAGAAGACTAGTATCAACATTACTGCTGTAATCTAACAACATGCTGTGTTTGCTTATAGTTTTCTACTTTCTGAATTTCTTTCCCCAGGCAGTCAAAAATTTATGAGAGAGTACAAAAATCAAATCCACAGTGCTAAATGTGACTCTTGAAGATTGCAGTTGTGCTGATTTACAGGAATCACAACAGGAACAAAGCTTCCAGAGTATTAGAGCACTGAACTACTATTCAGACATATTCTTCTGACTTGCTTGCCTTATGCTGGTGAACTCTGTACAAAATCTAAGTATTTTTCACAGAGAAGCTTGGTCACATTACAAAATCTCATTTATATTTTGTTACTTTATTTTAAATAAAACAGAATTATAAATTAGTCATAAATTTCCCTAGGACTTGATATTTTAAGAAATGTTTTAAGCAGCTCAATCTACTTTCTCTCTGTCCACTGCTTGCAAATTACTGTTAGAGTTTCCCAGTGACACACAGAGAATTAATTAGTCCTCTGATAGGTTAAATTGCTATTTGGATCCTGCAAATCCACAATAATAAACACATTTTTCTGCACCATATGCAACAACCAACAACTTGAAAGAAACAAAGAATTATTTTGCTATTTTACCTATTATCATCACATAATTACATAAAATAGATGCAGTCTTTGCCTTAAAGTTAATATAATTAACTTGTATTAAGTACAGTAATAACCACAGACTTTTACTTCTGAAAATACAATAAGGGAATGAAATGCAACTGCTTTAAGACAAAGTAGGCAAAACCAGTTACCATTACACAAATACATTCTACCAAGAAAACACTTCTTTTTGTAGCTGTATACGGGGTGTGGGGGGGTATAGTCTCACTGTGTTTATACAGCTGCAAACACACACAGGCATTCAGATACACACATTACCCGGATCCGTCCGGTTATGTGCCAAATGTGAAGCTGAGCGCTACGGCATCAATTGTCTTTTGGGAACTGTTTTCCGCAGAGCCCCGGACCGGCGCGGCTCCCTAAGCCCGCACCCCCGCATCCCCCCGCGGCCGGGCCTCACGAGGGGGCGGGCACGACCCCTCCGCCCGGTTCGCAGCGCCCGGCGGCAGCGCCCGCCCGCNCCCGGTCCCTATACAGCTACCGTAGACCCTCCACCCAGGTTCCCCGCGATAGCAGCCTGGCTCTGTGGCCACCAACCCCACAAGAGGCACGGCCGCCCCGCCGTCCCCAGCTCGTGAGGCGAGACGGGGGCTCCGGACCTCCACTCTAGCGCTGCCCACTTACCCGCGGAGCCGGCGCTCAGCCGTGACAGGCCAGGGCCGGTGCTACCACCGCCCGTCCGCGGAGCCCGAGGCCCGGCGGCGCGGGGAAGCGCATCCTCCGGCCGCGGTGCTGGGCAGCAGCCAAATCCCGTTTCCCGAAGAAGCGTTTAGAGGAAGCGCTCGGGCGGGTGCTGCCTCCGCCTTTTCTTCCTCCTCTCTCTTCTTCTCCTTTTCCCGTTTAAAAAGTTCATTTACCTCGAGGATCCTCCCCCTGACGCAATGCCCAGCGGCGCGCAGGGAGGAAACCTGTTTCACCAGCCCCGGGCTCCTTCAAAATCCAGCGGCAGCACCGCGGCAAAGACGATGGCGTAGCCCCGCACGCCGGCGCGCACGGGGGAACCGCGGAGGTCCCAGAGCCAGCCCCGCTCCAAAGAGAAGGGGGTCGACGCTGAGCGCCCGCCGGGTGCACGGAGCCTTTATAAGCAAAGGAGATAGTTCATGGCGGGCAGGGGAAGGTGAATATAATTGCCCCTCATAGTTTATGTTCTTCTTATCTCCTATCGCTAGCGTTTGCCGAGTGCTGCCAGCCCCACGCAGCAGTTGCCCCCCATCCCCAGCGCTGTGTGGCGGAGGACAGAGGTGGCAGACTCCAAAGGGGCTGAAGGCCTGTGTCTGCCCCGGAGCCTGCACCGAGACACCTGTGAGGGAGGGCTTGAAGGCTTCTAAAAGGTCATGCTAACACCGACGCCGTTCCACTGGTGCAGCTGAAATTAAAAGGCCCAATATTAATTAGTAATTAAGAAAAGCTTAACAAAGCTCTTCAAGGTAAGGACTGTCTTCACAGCAGGTGCTGTCTACACTGCTTGCAACCAGTAAATTTTACTCCTGGAACTTGTTTGGGTAACTATCTGAATCGTTAAGTTCTTCAGTAGATTCTTTAAAGACCTCATTTTTAAATAAGTATCTTTCAACGATACTAGTAGATTACCATGATGAAGAAACCACAAGAATGAACTGGTTTTTTCTAGCATTCCCATGCTGATAGTGTCAGACATGCAGCACAGGTTACCTCAGAACTTCCCAACACTTCTTATTACATCTAATATTCTGTTCAATCTATGATTTATTAGGACTTTTGTTTTAGAACAAGCATTGCCTCCAATGACCTCCTCTGGACTTTGCTGGAAAAGGCTAACAGTCTTGAACAGTTTTTCATTGTTGCCTCTGCTCTTGGCTATGCATAGACAGATCCTAAATTAGCAAACAGTGTCATGGCACACCTCCTCTAAACACAACTATGTCACTGCTAAGGTACCAAGTGTGCTCCTGTATGTACAGGAATGAGCAGTATAAGTGAAACGCTGTATGCCAGTACAACAGTGTTCACACTAGGGGCTGCAACAGCACAACTGTATTGGGGTAAAAAAGCCACTCCCTAACAGGGACTTACGCTAATCATAGACCCACATGATGTGCATAAAACAGGAGCTACATCTTGCTAACATTTTGATAAAACTCCTTTGTTGCTTTCTGAGACAACATTTGACCTTTTGCTAGCAACTTTCAACTCACAATGGCCACAACTCAAATTTACAGACAATTAATTTTACAACACACCCATGATCCAGGATGTTCTGGTCCTGCGCATTTTAGACATGAATTCGTGTCTAAAGGCAGCTGAGTCACCCAGAGTCAAACAGCCTATCAGGCCAGGCACAGAACAAGGAACCCAGCATTCCTCTGCCCTAACCACAGGCCAACAGCTTGCCACCTGCAATTCGTAACCTCTACAAGCTAGCTCTAAAGGGACTGCAAGCAGTAACTACCAAGCCAAAGAAAATACTAAGTTTGCTATACAGCAGTCCACATTTCACATTGGAGAAGAAAACTGATTACCTCCCTGTATTTCTAGAGGACTGTAAATGGGACTTTCCATTTTAAGAAACACATGACCTAATACTAAGCTACAATTAATTTCATTAATATAAACTACAAGCATCAAAAGAAACTAAGGCTAGGATTAGTGACATTAGTATAGGAATCTAAATTTGATTTAACATCACTGAAAAATGTTGCAATAGATCACTCATTTCAACAAAAGAGTATGTTCACCTCACAGGGAGTGCATGTAATGTCCATTAATGTTAATGGGAGTTATGCAAGTGCATTAAGAGGATAATGCACCTCCTGGTCTGAAACAACCCTGCAAAGTGAAAGGTGCTTCCTCTTCAAGAGAATGGCCTTTCCATCTCATGCATTTCAAAAGAACTTGTTCTGCCACAGTTACAAAATAGGATGGGTAACAACTCTTATGCATCCAAACTTGAAGTGGTTTAGAGATTTCAGCTATTTTCCTATTGTCAAAAACTCAAGGGATAAAGATATATTTAAAACACTGTGGTTTATTTGAAGTCTAAGGCAATAAAATCATGTGAAATTACTGGTAAAACAAGAAGGTCTGAAAACTTACTCATGAAATAATGAAGAAATCTTTTCGGTATCTCCTTTTAAAATAAACAAAGTCATTTTATTAACTACATGGAAAAGGATTCCATTGGTGTATATGGATCATCATGGCTGACCAGAGTTCAAAAGACAAAATGAAAAAGCAAGATCATTCCCTTCCACTGCCACACCAGAAACTTTACACCAAATGAACTTCAGATTTCTCTTGCAGCATGCCATTGAACAGCTTGAATTTATTTTACTGCACCTCAAATAACAAATGTTGCCTATTATCAAAATAATTTGTCTAAAATTATCCTAGGATTTTCTAAACATAGCATACACCTATCAAAGTTAGGAGAAAACAGATGTGCAGTCATTTCTTTAAATAGCACACATCCATCTACATTGTTGGCCACAAAAATTCCTTCAACTATTTAATCTGCATGTTCTCTGTTCATCTTACTCTCAAGTAGCACAGCACAGGAATACGTATGGAACAACGCATGTTGGACTATCATGTAAACTATGGAGTTGCATGTAAAGAGGAACCACTTTGATCCACCTGGTACATAGCGGGAGACCACAGCATTATCTTTTAATCAGTCCTGAGACAACAGCTAAAACTTAAGGGTGTAACAAGCAGTCAGGGGAACTGTCATGAGGAAAGGGCAGCATGACATCGATACAGAGAAGCAACTAGTGGGAAACAAGAAGATGGTCAAAAAGAGTACAGAAGTAATTAAAAAAACCCCAAAAATGGAAGCTAAGCAACATGCTGTGTGAAGCATGTCTTTTTCATTGTTGCCAAACATATTGTGCTTTCAGAGCTTGAATATTGTCCTCAAGTTATATGAAACAGAAAAAAAGGGCTGCCTTTCACACTTCTACACACTTAGTCAGTGCCTTCTAACTCTTCTTCAGACTTGCTAATCTTTAGCTTTATAGTAACTCATCATACATGAACCTGTCACACCGTTAGTAATTTAGATTTCTCCTCTCTGCTTTCACGTTTCTTAATGTGTATACACATGCTTTGACCCATCTTTAAAGACCTAAATATAAAGCCAATAACAGAACATGAGCCTGATCTCCACTGCTTTTTCCCAGTAAAGCACTCTTTATACTTTAATACAGAGCAAGCCCATTGAGAGGAAAGACAGACACATTCCTTTTCATAGTAATCAATACTGGCTGTTTTTATTTCCCTGTCAACAGTCTTGACAACTTTAAACTCTACAAGAAGCAACCAATTTTAACTACAAAGTTTACATACCTATTTCTTTATGCAGCATGCATTTTATGCTCAGAATAACTGGGCCACAACAGACAATGATGAGGAAGCAAGATTTTTTTCACTGCATTTTAAAATGGCTGCATCAGATGCCTTTTTTAGTCCTTGGAAGATTGATGATTCCATTATTTGTAGTACTCAGCAATAAATCTCTGAATTTAGGCTAAAGTGAGCACTTTTCCCTACTTTGCGTCTTCCATTACACTATTATTAATCATGTTTAATCATTCATTTACCTCTCACTGCTACTGCACTTTGGGAGGACTGGCACATTATTGATTTTTGACTTTTACCCTTTAGAAGCTGGGTAAAGGGCTTTGCAGCTGCTTAATCAAAAGTGACATGACCAAGGCAGGGGAGCTGTAGACCTCAGGAAAACAGCAGCTAAACAACAAGAAGTTATGATAAAATGAAATTAAGAGTCAACAAAGAAAGCAATATATAATAAATGAAAATTATAGCAGATAACCTCAGGAGACCACAGAGTACAAAGCACTCCTCTGCCTTGCAAAACACATTGCTAGGAAAGAGGAGACCAAGATTAAGAAGTAAGTTAAAACTACAAATTCCCACAAAAAGAAAAATGCAAAGCCATGTTCTGTCACAGAAGTGTCAGCTAATGTAATTTGGCTCGAGTAGATTCTCAGTTGCTTATAAAGCTTTTCCCTCAGAGGAAGCATCACTTCAGCACTCTACTAGCAATTACAACAAGAATAACACACAATGTAATATTTTGATGGCTGGTTTCTCCTCTGCTTACCAAAAAAATCTGGTATTTTTAAGAAAGACAAAGAACTCCATTCATATCTTTAAAAAAGTTCATATAAACCCTTAATTTAATCTACAGTATGTAGGAAATTATGCAATAAACAATAGATACAAGTGCAGTTATCAACTCCATACAAACAGCAATAATGTTGACTTCATATTGTAGAAGAGAGGCAAAAAAAACCCCAAAAAACCCAAAAAAGGCATAAGAGATGGTTAAAATTGTCCAGGTCCTTGTACAACCCAGTTAGAGAGGAACAACTAAAAGTGGAAGGATTTGTGGACTTACAAATAAAAGACTTCAAGCTCCTATTGCTCTTTCCTGGAATTCTCAATATCATTTTTTTTCTGACCCTTGACATCATGTTTTGCCCTGTTTGTCCTAAGTTATGCCACCTCAGTTCCACTAACCTCAGTGTAGAATACGAGAGCCAGAGGAAATCAAATTAAATCATCAAGCGATATGTTTCATTAATGTGCTTATTTTTCCTGCATATCACATTATTAAAAAGTGTAACACACCAGTAAAAGATATTCTCAAGACCAAACCACATGGACCAGTAAAACACTCATCAAAAGTTTGTCATGTACCCTGCATCTACAGCACTTAGCTATCAGTAACTGTTCACACTAAGGCTACCATGCAGTAGTAGTTCAGGTCACATGCCAGTTACCTCTCTAGTATCTCCTGCTGTGATTAAAATCATGTATTTTGGCAAAGGCCACTGCAAACATTCCAGTGTAACTTATTTTACTGTAAGTGAAATGGGAATATGCAAGGTGTATCATCCACAGCATGACTTTAATCTGGCACAAATAATGAAGGTAAAGTAGTTCTGATATGAAAGGTGGCACTGCTGCAGGGGAGGTGCTGTTCCCTGGCTATGTTAACTGAATGAAGATAATTGATAAACTGTTTATTAAAGTGTTTAAACTGTTTAATATTAAAGTGATGTTGACCTCTTAGAATGTGATAAATGACCCAGAAGCTCAAGAAAGGAAAATCAATAATGATGCCTCTTTCAACATAGTACACATAAGCCTGCATATGTGCAAACAGCACAGGGTAACTCCCCCCCATGCCAGATTTTCATCTGTCTGACAAAGGATACTGTCAAGAAGAGAGGGTCCTTTGGAAGAATATTAACTATTTCAAGACTGTACCATATACACAAATTACTAGTAAATTTTCAAAGCCTTATGCTGTTATACCTACAAGTTCTCTGAATTCCAGTTTCTCACAGTCTGCTAGATTTTCATGTAACTATAACACAAGAAAATGAAATTACAATGTTGTTAAGCAAACATCAGTAAGATTTGCAAGCTCTTGCATCAAAAAGGAAAGTAAAAATATAAAGTGAAAGGAAAACCATTAAAATTTAGGAAATACTACTGTTCACACACCGTAATTCACGTATAGCCCACTCACTTTACTTGTACGATTAAAAAATATTTTCACAAATGCTTCAGCATAGAGAATGCAATAAATAAATAAATACAAGGATTGCGTTTCTGGGGGTGTTCAGTGTCTCGGCAGATCAGAAGAACTATTGATGGAAAGGCCTTCTGAACTCTGGTGGGTTCACTCGTAAGGGCAGCATGTGCAAAAAACTAACTGGTCAAAAAGCAAAAAGAAGAGAAAAGGAAGTTACAAAAAATACGGGGTTGTTCTGTTGGTTTGGCTTTTTCCCCTCGGAAAGCTGCTAGGCATGCAAATGAAACCATGGATCATATAACCAATACTGTTTTAAGCTTTTGTGCTTGAGTAGGATTGTTAAGTCAGAAAGACCAGTCCCACAACATCCTCAAGCCAAGCTGCATCCCTGCTCCACATGAGAACACTTCTTAACACATACAAAAAAAAGAAAATGACAATTTTTTCTTAAAGTTTTTTTTTTCCTTTTCCTAGGGAACAACTCTATAGTCTTTTCCCAAACCTCAGCCATGTCAAACTGTCAGAAAAAGCTCAAAGAGACACGAACACATTCCAGAGTTCTTACAAGATAAAGGAGAGCAAGCAACATAATTACAGAAACAATCCTTGTTTCTTCTGTTACAAGAGCATGTGCTCTATTTCCTGTGGTCTGTTGTCACGAGAACTGTAAGACATCCTATAATTGTAATCATTAAATTGTGGTTTCAAATAATGTTAAATGAAACTTATCTTTTTATAGTACGAAGACCTTATTTGATATCTTTCTTCCTTAGTAATATCATTATTTACAGCAATTCTGAGTAGTAGGGCCTCCTGTTTACTCAAACAGAAACATGGTGTTTCATATCTGCAATACTCAACCATTCTGACAGGCATCACAAGAGTTCAGTGACTTTTCAACCTTGCTTCAACCAAGTAATTTCATGAGGTCTTTTACTTTATCTCAATAGTCAGACTAGCTTGTAGTAATGCTGTGACAAACTCCGATGCAGGAGTTTTGAGGAAATGACAGGGAAGTAACAACTGGCTCCCCAGCCATAAGCAACCTGATGAAAAAGTTACTGCTTAGCAAATACCAACCAAAAGAAGACAAATTTCTCTATAATTTTTCCTTATTCTGTCCCCACCCCAGTTAAAAAAGAAGAATATCAATAGTACAAATGTTTCTCACTAATCGCTGTAGCGAATTTGCAACCTATATATTTCATTTTTAAAATAAAAGTGTCTTCACCTTAATAATCCTACCAATTCACGTTCCGCACTATTTTCAGCTCCGGACTAGCAGAAAAAACCAGCCCCACAAGCAGACAACAACTACTTTTCTGATACTATGTGGCAAAGTAGTGCCAAAGTCAAATGCTGTGCAGTGTAACTACATTGTAACAAAAATCCCATTATCTCCCTGTTATATTTCATTATTTGAGTAAATTAAAGCAAAATGCACAGTGCTCATACCAATGAGCAGCAGTAAATTCCAGTAAAACCCATTCAGTTTGGACTACTATTTTGTATAAAAAATGTTAGTGTTTAAGTGATAAAGCATTTGGTTGATTTGGTTTTGTGCAGTCAATTTTATTTTATGCTGCATTGCAGGAAATCTGAGACAAAGGAGCGGGATAGAACATAACCAAGATCGTGGGCACACATTTCCCTTTTTGACATCAAACACTGTTTGAAAATATGAGCCAAACTTATTTGCCTACATGACTTAAAATGAGTATTCACCATCCTGGTTCAGTTCTAATGGTTGTCGAGATTACAGCTCCAGGCAATGAGCTGGCCACACAGCCTAACAGTCTGAAAAGAGCAGCAGCAAAATTAAGGGAAGACAGGAATGGAATAGTAGGAATTTTATAGTTACTTAGACCCCAGAGACCTTGAATTCCACAATTTCTGATTGGTATCATGTACTGAATCACAGAAACATCCTGAGAGAACAAAACCAATAATAAAGTACATTGCATCATAAGATGCCCACTCTGACTATCAAACAGTTAATTCAAACCAATTCAGTTTTGAAGATGTAACAGCAAAGTATCTAAATCTAAAATAATAAAGGGATGGATATAATAAGGCCATTTCAGAGTGATAGCACTGAATCATTGAACTTGAAACAAGCAAACCCTTCTACTACACCGAACACAGAGATAAAGCTGGCCGTGTTCTTGCTGTCTCTGAGGTTACATGATAGATTTTAACCACTGCTCAATGGCTACATAGACAAGTCATGGCATATCTGGTTCTCAGTACCCAGAAGGATCCTAACTGGTCAAAAATATTCATTTAGGCAAAAGGATACCTGTCTAACATAGGCAAAAGGGGAGCCCCCCTTGCTGTCAGAGCAAGTAGTACATGGGTGGCTCAGAGAAGATGTAGCTGTATCTTCGTATTGCTCTTTTGGTGGCTATACATACATGCTTTTCTTGAGTCCAGTTGCATGCTGATGCAGACTCCGGCATAGAAACTGAAAATGGAAAAGAGAAAGCTCATTTTGGCAACAGGAGGCCTTCCTGAAAGCATAGTAACTGAACTCTGACACTACTCAGATTCTCTGAATCAACACAGGCCATTCAATTCGACATCTGTTCAGCAAAGCTAATCCCATTCAGTGTTTAAACTTTAGAATAGACAGTGAGAGGAATTAGAAATCTGAATTCTTAGGAATTAGAATAGGAAACCATTGGCAAGTTTTTAAAAGCCAAAAATTCCCAAGGTTCCCTTAGATAAGGAAAATGTGAGATGTTTGCTTTGGAGTTTAAGACTCTACCTAGTCCCATTAGTCCAGTACACTGTCCCATTAGTTGTCAAAACAAGTATATTACTGTCTTAATACCTTCAGTATTTGAAGCCTACTTTGCTTTGCAAATCAATTATTAAAACTGCTCTTTCATGAAAGACAGAGCCTTTCCCCATTTTTTCCTCATTTATAGCACTATAAGTGAATTATTTTACAAAACAAGCATTATAAAGCAAATTAGCTGAGGTAGGTAAATCACTGAAACTCACAGACAAGAAGTTTTATGAATAATTAAGCAGCTGATATACAGCAACATTACCATGAGCCTCTTACTCACACTGCTGTCTTTCTCAGCATGACACAGGCAAGACTTTGCTTCTGAGGTATAAAGAGACTCTTAATTAAATCTTCATTCTTTAGTGTACCAGGATTTATTCTTCTTTATATGAGCTCAGATTATTATATTTACTGCTGAAAAATATTAATTTTCTGCTTAAAATCACCAAATTACAGATGGGATTTCCTTACAATTCTTTGTTGTTTCCATCTTTAAGATACAGTGCTACACATTCTTTAGTAGAAATTAATTGCACTACTATTCCAGTCTTCAGAGTAGGCATCTGAACATCACCATTTTTAAAAAACTTCCATTTTAACATATTGTTAGTATGTTGGAGTGATCTTAATTGTAAAATTCCACGTCTTGTCTGCCTGTGTCTTAATGACCTTAGGCTTTGAATACAATCACTGATCTTTGCACACTGCCTGTCACTTTTAGTGCTTGAGTATTGACATTGTATCTCTTTTAGGTTCTTTTCAGCCCTTTAATGACTATGCCAATTAATAATGCATCATTCTCTCTCCTTTAGCTAATTTTAATTCCTGTAATTTATGTCCCTAGACAATATCTGCACTACAGATGGAATCTATACTACTGTAGCTGAGTTAGAAGATCACACTCTCAAGGTCCTTAGCAGCTAAACAACACAATTTCAAGTTTATAGACATCATCTATAATTGACACCAATTACTGTTCAAGGAAACAAGCCATGACATTACAGGTAACAAACACATCATTTTTATGTGCTGGAGCACCAGTAGGGCTTTGACAATTAATTATAGCTTCATAGTGCTTTATAAAGCTCTCAGATGCCTTGAAAGGGAAAAATCTGCCTAAAATTAGCAAATATAGAGGTTACACACTTCTTTAACAAGGCCTATACTTTTATACTGATATTCTCAGAAGTACATGAATGCCACCTCTGAGGTAGTATTAGAAGGCAGCATAAACACTCAGGCTTAAAGCCTGAAAGAGTGCATAAGATCAACTTCAGCTTTTTACTAAAACATGTTTGCAAAGCTCATGGGCACAAAGAAAATAAAGCGGAAAAAAACACCCTGTTTATCACTAATCTCTACTCAGCTCTATAGACAGTCCAAAATGAAGGGTATAACCATGAACTGTGTTTGTCTCATATTAGATTATTATTCAGTTCATCCCCTTGCCGGTATTAAAGATGCTTCACAAATCATATTCCAGTGTTTCACTTAGTACAGCTTAAACTGATCCATAGCCCTGTAAAGTTCAGTCTCTCTGTTTTTATTGTCATCTCTTCTTACCTTCAATTCAGTTTGTCAAAACAATAAAGCTCCTTGTGCCAGTTGCTTCTGCTTCCCTTCCAAAGCCAAGCATCTTTCTGGCCTAGAGCATCACATCCTAGTCTCCCTAATAATTTTTCTCAGGCACATTGGCCCTGTTCATTTCTGTCCAATGGACAGCAAAACATTAAGACAGCCTACAACCTGTGTGCACTTCTAACTATGCACAATATAATCCACTCAATTTACCCAGAAGAAACTCACACTGTACTAGAATACTTTCTCTTCTCAACTGCGTCAAAATCCATTAAAGATTAATTACAAATGTCGGTTTTGGACCAAATCATATTTCCCCTTTCATGGGGGATGAAAGGTCAGATGAATGGTTCAACATCAACAAGGTTAGAAATCCATGGAAAAAAAAAATCAGAGGCTAACTTGCCTGCTACCTCAGTAGACAAATACATACACTGGATTTAACTTACTCTTACTTGGAGTTCACCATAACACTATTGCAAATTACTTTGAGACTAGTCGCCCCTCCCTGGGTTCAGTGTTGTACTGAATGAGACTAAAGATTCTGGACATAATTAGCTATTTCTGTTGTTGATATAAGTACTGTATTTCATAGGGGACAAAACCATTAAAACAATTGCCCTCAAGCACAGTAATAACCATAATTCTTGCATGACAAATGTGCACGTGGTTAAACAAATTTACCTGCACAAGTGTCACAGACAGCGCAATTTGTCCCAGTCATCTTTAACTGATACTTTCTCTTTACAGACAGTGTTGTTTTTCAATACACGACATGACTAAATGAAAGATAAACTGAAAAGCAAATCTTACTGTGGCCTGCAATGCATATATATCATCATTCAATTTCCAAGTGCCCACTGAAGAATTTTTGAAACACTACACATTTTTAACTAGTCTACAGTGAATTCTATTCTTGTATACTGTCCTCAGAACTCATCTAAAGCACTTCATAAATTTACTGGCACAAATGAACAGAGTGAACACATCAGTGGTCTTTAACCTGTTTCCTTTCTTCTATTAGAGGCAAGGAACACATTCACTGTTAACTATTTCTAATAGCCAGGAAGGTGAAAGGCTAATAAAAACAGACAAGTAGGGTAGAACAGATTCAGGGTCCTTTTAGCTACACCTGCATACCCACCTCTGGTACTTGAAAGTAAATCTAGAAGCCCTCAGCTGCTGAAGCCCACTTTCTGTTGGCAAAAAACTATTTAGGACAACAATTAGGGAATTTTCACAAGAAGTGAAAAAGAGGAAAAGAGGCAGATGATAATTAAAAGCCTGGTATTTTGTTTCAGAGCTTTTAGGTATATTGTTAAAAAAGAAAACTGTAACAGGATAGATTTCAATACGCTAAATATGTATTCAGATCTTGGGTATAGTAATGGAATCAGTACCCATAAACAGCCAGCACTGATTTCCTACCCCTAGAGCTGTATGGCAATATACATTTTAACTTTTGAGAAGAAGGTTTTTGAAATTATATCCATCAGGCTAAACAAGTAGATTCATGGATGTCATTTTGTTTAAAAGATCAAAACCCAACTCTGTTTTTTACATATCTGCCTTTTAAATACAAATCTAGTCTCAAAATAACATACTGCTTTTTCCATTAGTGTTCACACCTCAAACAGAACTACTTTCAGGCACAAACATAGGAGACGAGCTTCTTCATATGATACCTATATTATAGAATATTTATGCAAAGTATTTTCAGTCCTTTGAGACAAACAGTGGTAGTATCTAAACTGTCCTCAAGTGCCCACAATGTAGGCAGCAGCTGTCAACCTTCCTGCATGTGTCAAAGTTGCACTGAAGAAAGAAAGAAATCAAATACAAGAGCAGAGTCTCTGATAAGTTCAGTTAAGCAATTGAAATTAAGAACCATTAGGGAGGTAATTTATTTTCTATAAACAGAAGCATTTCAGAGATATTATTTATTATGATATTCATCAAGTACTACATGAAATCTTTGGTGATAATTCAAAATATTTTTAAAAATCTTTTCCCTTTTTGCAAATGAATGTGCAATGAGAGTTATATTCAGGGAGGAGAATTTCTGAAATTTGTTTCTGAAATGCTGTTTCAGAAATATTGTAACTTTTTCCTTTGTCTGTGGTTCTCACGCTTCCCTACCTTCACCTTAAAATGTTAATCATGTAAAAGGTCATTGCATTGTGAGGTACTCAGAAATTACTTGTGATAAATGAATGCATGATTGTGATAAATATACTTGTGATAAATGAATGTCAGATTGCCCCATCAACAAGGGGGCAAAATTATTTTTAGTCATAAAACTTCATCTGAACACATACCACATGAGAACATTATCCAGAACAGAGTATAATAACTTCAGTATATTCTTCTTACCTGGTCTTGAAGGAATTCAGGTTCAGCCTTCAATTTGAAGAAGTTCTTTCTGGTTTAACAGCAGCAACTGCAAATGTGTACAAATTAATAGAAACTTTAGATATATCTACACAGGAATAACTTCTCTCATTGATTTCTTTTTAAACACAAGAGATACCACTGAATTTAGGATTTGAAATATCTGAAAAGCATATACCCACACTTTCAAAAGCTTGCAATCTGGTGCTTCTCAACCACTAACCAAGAGAAGCAAATCCCCCATAAATTTATGAATAAGGGAATTACACTGTGCATAATTCCAGTCTTCTCAGTCACAGCTGGTTTTTGTCACTAGCAGTAGGAATAGTAGAGCTGAAATAGAAAAAGGACTCATGGAGACCACCACCAAGTCCGAAATCCTGTTAAACAGCTAACAATACCAAAACTAACAGACCCTGACAGAATAAGCTCATAAAAAGAAAAGAGCACAGACTAAGCTGTGGGGCACTTTAGCTCATTTTATATATAGACTTCCCTGTACTCTCAGATGACTGACAGAAAAAGTTCTCATTTTCAAGATGCTCCAGTCAGAAAGAGGGAGGGATTTAATAACTCACAACTTTAAATTCCTTTTGTTTCAACTTAATTTTCAAGAAAACCACAACAAGACAGAGGCTGTATTCAACTTCTTCTGCTGCCATAAGAAAAAAAACACCAAAACAAAAATACCAGGAAAACACAGGACACATTTTTACCATTTAAATTTAGGCACAAAGCCACATTGTAACAACATAACTAACCACAACTTCAGTATTATTTCTACAGAATCACTTTTTTTTCCTCACCCTTAAAAAAAGGAGAAGGGCTGCAGTGCCCAGGAAGATACAATGTGGTGGATCCTTTACAGGCTCTTAGAATACAGGAAAAAATTGGTTTAACCACCAGGTTGAATAATTGCAAAGTCCCATTTGGATGGCAGTAGCTTCACAGCAAGCAATAAAGCTTGCTGCCACAGGAATGTTTTTATTATGTTCAATGTGTTTTACAGGTAACAAGAAGTCATAAGAAGTCCCAAACTAAAACAATTGTCTTAACAAGTGTCCTGTAGCAGTCCAAAATACCACAATCCCCCACTTAACCCATCTGTCTACGTGGCCAACACAGAACTCAGGATTGCTCTAGGAGTGTTTCCGTTTGCTTTTTGCAGAGTACTCAGTAAGTTGTTTCTAGATGCTCTTGCTGCCACAGGCAAAACAAAATGTAAGGATTTCATCTCCAAAGGAAATTTGTGGTAAAAACTTCAAGGAACAGACAGCAAAGAAAGCTCTAGAACATCTGTTTTTCAAGGCCTCACACCCTGTAAACACTCTAATTGTTTCTAATTGTTAGAAAATGCTCAGGTTGTTTTGGATTATGCATTACTTAATAGATCTGTGACACAGACAGTATGAACTGCTAATATAAATTAGTATGAATAATCATTCCACATTTTCCAACTGATTGTTGTATAATTTCACTTCCTTAAAAAGAACATGTACTTCATGTATGAGCCCACCCAGGTGCCAGAGAATCTCATTTGCATCAGAAAAGTAGTATTCAGATCTGCCCTGAAGACAAGATCATGATTATTATTTTTTGGTTATATACAGATGTATTTACATAACACAGCCATGTAATAATAGAATTGCATCAGTTGCAAACTTCCCTATCAGCATCTGTACTGGTTCTAGTTTAACTTAAAGCATGAAAAAGAGGGGAGCTCCTGGGAAGCTGCCAGCAGTAATGTCCTCCTGTACTTTAAGCAAATAGTTTGTTTCCTCCACAGGAGACAGATCAACACTCAAGAAACAAAAACAAAATCAAGAAAAGCTAAAAGCTTAGTCATGTAAATCAGGGTGGAGGAAAAATGAAAGAGAACTCCTCATTGGCATTCTACAACTTCTGCAGACCCCTATGGCCCATTAGCTAATTTCTGTTAAAACACAGAGCTCTGGAATAATAAACGCCAGTGGCACATTTCTAAAGGTTTGTGGTAACTGAAATAAACATGCTCCTGTTCCCAGGACACCAAGAGACAGAAAATTAACCAGAGGTTAACTGGGTCATTAGCTAGAGCACAATATAGGTCACTGCAGATTTAATTTAGTTTGTATTCGGCTAAAGACTCAAATACAGCAACCAGTTCTCACAGCAGGAAAGTAAGTAACTTATCAGCATGCTGATGTATCTTAGATACCAGGGCACCATGTCTGTCATGATTCACATTATTCTGATGAAAAAAAAGTGCACTGTATACATATACATGTATACAACTTAAATGGTTCTGAATCTAAGTATTCAAATACATGCACAAATACTGAATATTTAACATTGTATACAGTCTGGGGGTTTTGCTTTTTTTTTTTTTTTTCTTTAGTACACTGGAAAATATTTCAGCAGGCTTTTCCTCCAAAATAGGGTTTGCAAGAAAGTAGTCAAAACACAAGTCTAAAAAAAAGTTATGTGGCTTAGGAAAAAACCCAAAACATTAGGTTTTAATGAGTCTGATCAGCACCTAAATAACATATATAAGTATTTTGTCTCAATACAGTCTCAGATGAACAAAATCCCTCAGCACCTCTAACATGAGAAGTCCAATAACCCAAACATTGCAAGAATTGGCAATACTAAATAAACATTTAGTACCTGTTTGTATCCAACAGATTTGCATCAGTCTGACTAAAGAAGAGGGTTCGGAAAGACTGCATGAATTATCGAGAACCCCAGCCATTTCAGGTTAAATTGGGAGACTACCAAGTAGGTCTAGGTTAGAGAGAACTAAAAAGAACTTAATTTTCATGGCTGCAATCATGCTTGTAACTAGTCCCTTGCTCTTAACATTTTCTCCTCTTCTGCTGCTGTGCAAGAAAAAATTGAAAAAGATCAGAAGTGGCTGCAGACAAGGTGTACTAGTAATTAATTACACATAGAAAACAAACTAGCATAGTTGAATGGTGTGTGGATGTGCAGACCAAAATTTTAGGTGTAACATGTGGCACTAAAATTTTGACTTAGAGATAAACTGAATGTTTTCCTTCCAAGATGGCATCTTAATCTGAAATACTCCCTTTTCAATAAAAGTAGCAAGCAGGTAATAAGTATCCAGGGTCAACAAACTCCTATTTAATACAAAATCCAAAGTTAAAGTAAAAAATAAGTCAAACTTAAATCTGTGCTAGACTTGAGAATAAGTTTTGCAACAAGGGTGACCCCTCCACCCAGAAATTATATAAACTAAACCAGCAAATTACTAGGCATGTATTTCTTTACCAAGAAGGACTTTGAAAATAAAATAATTCCATTTGAATACTGTAGCTTCATCTAAATTGTATTTTTAACACCACATATAATTAATCAATGCCAAATAACTCATTTTTGTACATAAACACAATATCTTCTCTTGCTCAGATGGCAACAATTGAAGGGTGGGGGTGAGGGGAAGTAAACCCTCTCTTACCCCTGAAATCAAGGTTGCAAACACTTACTGCTCAGCAGCCAAAGGAATGATTTCTGCACACCCCAGCCAAGCATTAGAACAAAACTATGTGGTGGTACGGGCCTATGTGCACCTCTTGCACCTCTCTGAACAGCCATTTCCATTTACCGTAGCTACATTTTCTACTTAAAATGAGGTCACTGTCCCAGCTCCACTTCAGCTGAATATCCCAGGGAGCATGTTTCTGTCCCACACCAAGATGCCTGCACCTCCCACTCCTTCCTGACCTGGAAAACTCCCAGTGGTCCCCTACACATAAGAATCCCACACACTCACCCACCTCAAACACTTAACTCACGTAAACATATTGATCTCTGAACATATTGATCTCTAATGTTACAAGCCCTTGAGGTCAAACTACAGGGTTTGCAGTAGGCAGGCATTGCCAGTCAGAATCGAAGTCCCAGAATGGGATCAGCACAGCAGTGGTGAAGAGGACAAACAGCAAAAAAGCCCAAAAGCTTCAAACTTCTCTTTTTGTCTTTTCACCCATTTCTCCCCTTAACTTCTTATAAAGGTGACTTTAAAACATGTCATCTTATCTCCAAAAGTTATTCTGTTTTGCAATAGTATGTGTTGTCACTCCAATTGTCACTCCAATAGTTTGACTGTAGCAACTACACCATAGGGCTCTATATCTTCTCTATTCCATATTCACAGTATGAGTATTACCATTCTCTAGCATTTGCATTCTAAAGTGATCCAGTTCTATTTGATTATTTGTGTTTATTTTTCACAAAAATCCTAAATTATCATTAATAAATTTCACTGAATTATCAGTCTGCAGAAAAAAAACATTTCTCTGAAAATCAACAGGTCGTCTCAGTATTTTTATTAAAATTAGTTGCAACAACTGAGAGAAGGAACTCAGTACCATACAAAATTTGGCAGAATTTTGAATTAGAAAGGAAATCTGCCTTTTAACTGTTCTCTTCCTATTCTTTTGTAGATTTCCCCTGCACACATATGCATTTCTCATTCTTTAATATCATACCAGTGAAAATTAGAGGAAGATAACTTAAAATCCTGAAAAAAGATGAGTACTTATGAATTCTGAAAAGTAGCAATGATACTAATGCCTCTTCAAACCTGACACAACCAGAAAATGGCTCGCCTCTAAGTTCTTCCTCCTCCTATCACTATGCTGACTTTGGCCCCAGCTAGTTTTATATCTACTTTCCTTGATACTATTAGCAGCCTGAAAATAAGCAAGCGCTCTAAACCCAAGAAGTTGAATCTAATTTCAGATGGTTCCATCACATCCATCTCTGCCACCATGGCTGCCTTGTCTTCATTCTATACCAGGAACATGGAATCAGACACAATGAAACATAACACACAGCATAAATACAATCACCCTGCTAGTGATACTCCAAGACTCAGAAACCAGGGCTATCTGAATTTGGTGAGGAACACAAACCTAAATAGGTGTTCCATAATTGAAGGAGTTTTGTTAACACATATAGCAGAAATATTTTTTTAAAAATACTCCAAAGACTGCTTATTAAGAGAATTCTGTACACAAGTTTGATTAAGCAGATAACTGATATATAGGAAAGAAGTCTTGGAATTAAGCTCTCTTCAAACTTAACATTCACTACAACTCTGCTAAACAGAGGTGGTTCTAACAAGTAACTGGGCTTTCTAAATAAGAACGTGGGAAGCATTATATATTTACACCTTAGCAATACACAGTCAAGTCCAACCTGATCACAGAGGACTGATTCGAAAATAAAGAATCAGTGGAGTTCAGCCAGCTTATGCCTTTGCACCATAGAAGAAAGGAGGTATATAGAGATCTTATGTTTGTCTAACCTGTTAAACTTCTCAAAAGGTTTCACAGCTTTACTGCGTACTCAATTCCTGTTCTTGGAAATGCAATGTGAAATGCAGAAGACCACATAGACCACGTTAGCACCACAACTACATAGTTCATGTTCATACTGTAAGCTATAAAATATTGCCAGTTTTTTTTGAGGACCCTCTGCCCAAGACCATTAGAAGCAAGTCACACAGCATACTACCTTTTAAGAGGACAGCAGAGAATTCACAGGCTTTCTCAAAATCTTAGAAAGACGGAATTCTGCTTGGCTTCTCACCTAATTCCAGGACACTCAGTCTTCTCTTACTGGGGTAAATTATTTTAGATCATAGATAATTTTGCTCCTTTTCTCTAGATTCCCCCTAGGGAGTTTCTGTATGATGCTTTCAGGATAGTTCCTTAAGAGGAGAAAATCTTAATGATAGTGATATGTGACAGCTTTTAACAATATGGGACAAAAACCAGTTCCTAAACCTCTACAAATATAGCCAAAGACTAAAATGAGGGAAGTACTTCATTTGAGGTTCAGCTTTTACATGCTACTGGTGCCAAGGTATTCCTTCTATCTCCCGGAACCAAAATGTGAGGCATATATGCTGCCTTGCTATGTGAAACTTGCCAAATTCAGGCTCTATTCCCATGCCTCTTCTCCCTTTACAGAGGTCAGCAAGTGTTTCTTTAAAAATCTAAGTCTTCATTTATTTCAAGATTCTGCCCTGCTGAAGAACATTTCCTTGCTTAAAACACTTGTTTCTGGATCAGACTTGCCAAATTGGGTGCATGGTGGTGTATCTCAAATGCATTCAAATTACCATGAAAATATCAGATTGTGCTATTGGTTATCTTAGCATACATCAGCTTGGGATTCACATCCTAGAAAAACTTGCAAAAACACACATTGAAGGGCAGAGGTATGAGACATTCTATTCAATGGAATTGGTCTGTTCAATTTTGAAAAAAACCTGAGCTCTGTTTTTGTATTGTGCTTAGGGTTTTGGGTTGTTTTGTTGTTTTGGTTTGTTTGTTTGTTTTTTAACAGGTCTTTAATAAACCTATAGGATTCCTATTTGCAAATCTAGTTTCCAGAGGAAGAGAAGAGAGATATTTTTGATAGTTAAAAGTTAAATCTTTCAGTAATTGTTAATTTTTTAAAAATCTAATATAACTGTTCTTTTAATTGCTTGTAACATCTCCATTCTTGCAAAGACTCACAAAAATTTTTGAAGTATTTGAAAATTATTTTTGTAATTTTTAAAATGACTAGCTATCAAGGCTGTCTGGTTCTTTTCAAACTGCAGACATATTACAAGATAAAAGCAGGATGAACTCACAATTTAGTTTTATTGTTCAATAGCACAGTAACTTCAGCTGTACTTTTAATGAGATAAATGGCAGTGGCTGAAATACCGTACTCAGTCACACTTTAGAACATCAGTGCAGAAGCTATAAAATATAAATTGTACTAGGTAATAAGCTACTCTAAATGCATCATATTGGTGAAGCTTTTATGTTCTGTAACTAACGATGTATAGTAGTAGTACTCCAATGTGACACTACAAATCCTTACTCTGCTAGAGACAGGAAAAGTCACAAGGATTATCTGAAACTAGATTAAGCTTTTCCCTCAAGGTCTTCCCTAAAGCCATGGTTAATGCATTCATCAATTAAACATGTAAGTTAGTATTACATGTAGCCAGCTGATGGAAAAGGACTTAACAAGTGAACTAAAGCTGTTAAAAACAAAAACGTAAGACAAAATTTTCCAGATTACAAGAGATGCTAATTGAGACTATAACACTTTTCTACAGTGAATTGCTGGACTACTTGCCTAACAAATCCAGGACAATTTCAAATTCAACAGCAGTGCCTGAAAGAAAGGAAGACACCAACACACGTGTTAAGTATGTAAAATAACCTCCAGCTTTTTTATGGAGGTGAGAAGAGATAATAAATCCTTCATTGCTTAGAGGGGAACATTTTTGTCTTGCCATAGAACCACTTCCCAAAGAATATTTACATTTTTCAACAACCTGTAATTTTCTCATTTATCATTTGTCAGGGCCCAAAGATCTTTTGCTGCACATAGAATGTTTGCACATGTTTAACGATCATTTTACCAAACAAATGTCACAGTCTGAATAAAATAAATCAATTAATATCGCTGATGTTGCTAATTTAACACCATTAATATCATACTGTGAACAGCTACAGAACCAACAACATCTTGAAGAACATAAAACCCCACCCTAAGACACACTCCTGCCCTTTTTGACTTGTGTTTTTTCTGTCCACTGAAAGGCAGAAACTCTGGGGTAACATGCAGGGATAACACTGCAAAAAAAAGACGCATAAAGAGCTTCATACTGTTAGCACTTCAACCACAGAGACACAATCAGAAGAAAAATATTAAATCTATAAACAGATCTAACAAAATTTATATAATAGGTCAATCAATCAGGACTTCCAGATACCAGAAACCCATAAGATATTTTCCTTATTCAGTTTCCAGACTGAAATGACATCAGCTTTTGACACAACTCAGCATCTTTTAGATGCACAATCTTCCTTTCTCAAATATTACTCAAAATCACAAGTTCTTATATACAGTGACTTAATCTGTAAAGCTGAAGAATCATAGTCAATGACTCAGTCATGGAGATTATCAGAACTGTCACTGTTTACAGTTCTTCCTACCTCAGGGATCAATAATTTCAGTGTTTCACAATGACTGCTGCCTAAAATCTTCCAGTAAGACAGGCAGTTCAATTGCTTTCTGTTCAGGAACTTGAAATAAGGTGCTGCCCATTTCTAAATGGAGTATGTTTTTCAGGAGGAATGAAACTTCATCTAATATTTATGTCATTTCTTGTGAGGTATTGATACTTACAGTTGTTTACCCATCACCACAAAGTTGCAACCTTCATTTCAGAAGGTTGCAACTACATACAGGTTAGGGACAACTAATAGCCTGATAGATTAATTTTATTTTGACATTCTCTCCCAACAATCCATTAAATATGGCTAATCAGTACTAGTGATTACTCATCAGAACTTTTATTTCAGTTCCACAAACCGCTTTAGCTCACTGAACTTAGAGATGCTATTCTGGTTTTACTGTGAAACATGAACGAAAGCTGGAAAACACACGGAGATACAAAATAACAAAGAAAAACCAGAATAACTTTTTAATGGAATTCAGAAATATTACACAACCTTTTTTTTCCTACAGAGGTCAGCCGCTAACTAGGTGAAATCCTCCCTAACTGAACTTCTACTACCATTTCAGAATTTCTTCCCACACATGATTCAGGTGAATGGTGACGAAGGGTAGTGGGGACAGGCAGTGGAGAAGCAGTTAACCAGCAACAAACTCCACGGAAAACTTCAGACAATTCCCAAAGTTTAACAAAAATCCAAGCATATAAGAAACTCATTTAAATGGGAAGTAGGGGAGCGAACAGGAAAACAAAAAAACCCACAACCAATCAACCAACCAACCACACACAGAAAATACCCAATCAAACAAAAAAAGACAAAGTAAACCCCACTAATTAAGGTTTTCAGATTTCAAATTAAATCATGGCTTGTACTAGAATAAACCCAACATATTCTCAAAAACACAAGCATACTGGAACATCCATTTTATCTGTAAGCATATATGCCATTCTCTATTACACCCCCTCCAGCCCAAGAAATTGACCCAGCATATTGATAAAAAATGAGAACATGTTCTGTCAGGAATAGTGCAAGAGACAATTGAAAAGGAAGGTTTTATCTACTCTTCATGAAAACTGTCAAAGGCATGGAGTATTCGTCAAAGAAGTATGATCTCACTGAAATCTTCAAGCAAGATTCTCTGATGGGTTTGTGTAAGTTCTTGATCTTTCACTCAATTCTAAATTTCACAGTAAGACAACATCTTCAGGTGGCTGAGGGAAGTATGTTAAGAGGAAAAAAAGTGAAAAAATATTGTGTTTCACTGAGGAGTTACAACTATTTGAAAAATATTTTAATCATTTTATGTTATTACAAAGCAGTAAGTTAGAGATATCTGGCATTCAAATTAATTACTTCTAAAGCAGTTTTGAAGGGAAGGTAAAATACAAATTTGCACCAAGCTGTAGAGTTTTTTGAGATTAGATATTAAATCTAGCATCTCAAAAATACATATTTCTATTACAACACAGAAGTGTTTGATCACCTTCATTTGATCACCTTCTCTCTAACAACACAGAAGGCTCTTACTCATTTATAAGCGTAAATCAGTTATACTGGCAAATTTGATATTGCCAAGTCTGTCTGTATTACTCTTTGTAGATAAGCAACCATAACTCTTCCAACCCAAGATCCTGATAACAGAAATACTCAAAAGGAAGTCATAATAGTGAAATACATTAACTTTCTTAAAAACAAAACATAGAGCAAAATGACACCTATTCCAATTAACATTTTGTTTAATGAAATAATATCAGCTACTTAGGTAAAAAAACTAAAGACACTTTCCTGTTCATTTAGAAGAAATGATGGAGAAGCTGGTACTGAAAGTGCAAACCAATCAAATGAGTTAATGCAGTAAGGACAAACTCTTTCAGCTAGAAATTACCCAAAATAAGACTCCTTGCAAGGAATCTAATGAAGTAAAAAAACCCCAAATACAAAGCACAAAACCCCCAAATTATATAGCCAAAACATAAGCACAATTAAGTATCTTTTTTTTTTTTTTTTCAAATATTCAAGTTCAGGGGAAAATAAAACCATTAAAAGATTTGAGAATGACACTCCATTTTCTGAATGAGACTAAAACAAACACTTGCAAACCCCTCCACATTCAAACGACAAAACATCCACGGTAGAGAAACCCTGTGACACCAAAGACCTGGCCTTGAATTCCATTATTTGTGTTGAAGAGTGTAAGAGTTCACTTAACTCCCCAATATAGATTAAAAATAAAGCTGTCCTACTTACACTAATATTTTGAGCATTTTACTAAACTTCTCTCATATTCAATTTCCCCACCCCCCCAAAACTATGACGACCAGCTAAGCTAAGCTGAGACAGTAGCAGGGCCAGTTTAGCTTTTGAACAGCACGCTTTAAGTTTCACTGATGTAGGACATTTTATGAAATGCAAGGATTAATCAAAGTCTATGAAGAGGATTGACTCTGACTACTCTAACAATACTTTTAAACTAAAAAATATCCTTATAGGTGTCAGTTTTACTTTCTCATAATGAGAAATTCAAAAGAAACACTGAACATTAGCAGGGATAAACTACAGAATGTCTTCGTGCAAATTCACTGAAATTATTTTTGGAGAGGAGAGAGGGAAGGAAAGACAATTGCTATGTATATAGCTAGCACCAAAACAATCACTCCAGTTGCATCCTTTGGAGAACTCAGCCACATTATATTCTAGTCCTAAGTTCTTAAAGCATGGCCCACCATGCTGTATATCTCACATGCACTGAGAATAAAAACTATTGCACTGGAGATTAATTTTGGAATGCAGATGCCATTTAACCAATTAAAGGGCTTTTCACAACTCTCTGATGGCATAAGAAGATATTCACTATTAATAGCAAATTAAAAAAAAAAAAAAACAAACAAAAACCCCAAACCAAACCAAAAAAACCAACCACTTATTGCCACGGTAGAAGTTTAGGAAAAAACATGGTATTTTTACCATTAATTTCCTACTGAATTTAAGATTAGACACAGAAAAGCATGATGACGTATGCATTCATTCACATGTCTGAAGGTAGGCAAAAACAAGGGAGATGACACAGATGTTGCACCTCTGTATGCTTTAACATCCATACATAATTTTAAAACAAAACAACAACAAAAAGTAGCTAATTAGAGTCCTACTTACAGCTCAGCCCGATTCTTGCCTGGTGCCTTGCAGAGCTGTTGAACAGCCCAGCACAGAGCTAGAGATCAGAAGTTTTTAATACAGTACATGTTATTTGCCACTACCTCACGGAGTGATCTTGGGCAAGTCACTTCTCCCGCATCTCAGCTCCCTACCTGACAGTCTGTCCCCGTCCCCGCCTCCGCACTGAGCGCCGAGGAGCAAAACCCTGTAATTACTCGCCGTAAGTGGCTCTGCATCGATGAAGCTGGAATAAAGGGAAAGGGGGAATGGGAATAGGGAGTGGGGGTCTGCTCTCACCTGCCTGAAAATCTCCCCAGGATGGATTTCGTCTCCCGCCCGAGGGAGAATCTCCCCACCCCTTCCTCATTTCTCTAGTGCACCGATTAGACCGCAGAAGGTGGCAGCTCCGGCTCGCCCGCCCCAAGCGCGGGCAGCAGCCGCGGGAGCCGCGCCCTCCGGGCCTCGCGCCCTACGGGCCTCCCGCCCCCGCTGCCGGAGCAGTCCCGGCGGCCCCGGCCGGCTGCGCAGGGATACGGAGCTACTCGCAGCCCCGCCGGGCGGGTACTCACAGATAGCTGGAGCCGTGAGAGGCGGCCGACGTTCCGGAGTGTAGGTGGTCTCGCCACCCTCCCGGGAGGCGAGCGAGCTGGGCTGTGGGCGCTACACTCCCGCCGCGGAGCCGCCACTGTAGCCCGCCCTTCCTCCGCCCGGCCCGCGCCGCTGGCCAATGCGGGCCGCGCCAGGAGCCGGCTTGAACCATCTGTTGCGAGGCGCCTCCTCCAGCCCTTTGCCGGGGGCTCCCGCCCAAGCACACCGAGGAGGGGGAAGCCAGCAGCGAGCCTGCGGCCCCTCCAAGAAGCTCTTCGCCCTGTGCATCTCGGGGGCTGAGGCTGTGCTCCGCCTCCTTCCCCCCCGCCCCCAGGAATCGCCCCGTCTCAGGACCGCCGCTTACTCCCGCGCCGCTCAGCTCCCCTCACAGCGCTCTCAGTGCCCGCCCGGACAGCCGCCTCAGGAGTGCCAGGTGGGGCAGCGAGACGGACGGGGATGTCAGGGAGCAAGAGCTGCATGTGGAGCTGATCCTCCTCAGGTGCGCAGGCGATAAAGTCCCGACCTGATAAAATTTTTGTACTTCCCACCTAACAACTGGGATTCTCGACATGGAATGTTGCACGGCGAAATGTGTCTAATCCTGCTTCAGTGCCAGAAACAGGGCTACAATCTGTCTGTGTTTAGACTTAGACTCTTGTGAGCAAACTCTCCCAAAAGAGTCAAGTCTCTTTCATTATTTAACGGGTTTGAGTTTTAGCCTTTCACGTTGCCAGCTGGAGGATTTCCCCACAAACGTGAGGACAACCTAGCTGCCCAGGCCCTTATTTTGGCTCTCCACCCTATGAAACAGTAGTCGAGATACTTGCAGTGCAGGTGTAAACTTTCACGAAAGCAGAGTGATAGTTCCTGTTTTACTTCTCTTTTTGTATTAATAATTTCCTTGTTACAGGCCTCCCTGATCACACTTTTTAACTAGGTGCCTATGTTTTCTGTTGATTCTGCAGAGAAAATCCAGGGAATAAGACAATACCTTTATTCCAACCGATTCTAGAGTAATTTTAGGAAGTCATGTCAAGAAAAAGATGCAAATTTATCTCAACTTCCAACAACTTAAAGTAAATAATCTTGAGATTCATGCTGTGTAAAGGAAAAAAGGTACTTTTTAAAATGAATTACACAAGTTCTAGCTTTGTCCTTTTTTAAAAAAAATTTTTTTGAAGCCACCAGATTTTTCTTTCTCACCAGAGCAGTGTCAAATTACAGATTTAAAACCAAAGTATGGACTAGACACTCTTTGCAGGACTTGAGGATTTGATATATAGTAGTATGTAAATTTTGTGGTGGGATGAAGGTCAACAGGTCAAAATAAGCTGGATAATCTTGTAATTAAATTAATCATAGGTCCTGTTATTATAAAAAAAAATATTTCTGGAAGCAAAGCCAACCAGCTGTATCTTACACCAATGGTGTTATGACATGGCTTGTAAGTATTTGAATATGTTACACCAAATAAACACTTTCAAAGATGGGATCTATTTCTTGCCCAAGGAAGTGTTATCTTTGCATTAAAGATGCTCAACACACCTGAGCTTCATCTTTATTACAAAAAAGTCTCAAAAGTACACAAAATTAAATCACTGTGATCTTTCTTAGTAGACTCCAAATGGAGAAAATTTTGTCCTCAATATGCATGTGTAATGACTCTAAATCTGAAGGGACAATTTGTCATTACAAGATATTTTTAAGGAACAATTTCTATATAGTTATAATTACCAGAATGATAAATTGGCTAGTGAATGTTCCATTAATCTTACAAAGCTATTCTCAAGCCTAAGTTATTTCCATATATATTCTAATCAAGACTGATCATAATAATTTTGTGAGATATTGTGTCTAACATCAATGCAAGGTTTTGTCTTACTACTTTAAGAATGTTATTACTGATTTTATTAATATATAGAAATTCTTATAACAGCTTAAACAAATTGGCCTACGTACCAAATACATGCATGAAAAACTGCTCTTCACTTGAGTGAAGAGCATGCTGTCATCATATATGAAAGACAAAGGATGGTTGGAAATAAAACTACCTATAAGCACACAACCAACCTCTGAAGCAGTGAAAATACAAATGAGCAAAGATGGAGAATGAGCAGATTTACAACGAGTTCATGATGAAAAACACTGTATCCCTGAAAAACTTTGTTTTCTTCTCAAAAAATTATTGGAGTGCCTAGTTATGGGAGTTCAATGACACAGGGATTCAGTACTGCCAAGAAAACTATTAACAAACTATTTTGGTGTGTTTTCCATGTGCAGCAGGTGTTCATTAATGCAATAAGCTCAGGAAACATCGTCTCTTGCCATTCCCACACCACACGTTTGCACAAAGAATTTTGGTTTAATGGTTGTGTGCATGTTGCATATAGTTATGCTGTAATTTTCTTTCCCCATCTTTTCTTTATGCAAAACTGAGCAAAATGGGATCTATTGGGATGATGCTTTCAGCAGAGTTAAAAATACTGAAATAAGCTAGCTGTAATAATAAATTTTTTTAATCCCTAATGTCTTTGAAGATCCATTAACCTTAAATCAATCCAACAAATCTGATTGTTCTCACCAACTTCCCCTTTCCAAATAAAGAAATATCAAGTTACATTAATAGCGTCAGTAATTAAATACTAGTGTGAATGTAAAAGCAAACCCAAAGATCCAAATAGTGCAAACTTGGGCCATGGATTTAGTTTCAGAACTTGAAGCAGGCTATTCTTTGAAGTGAACCAGCTGAAACCATATGAGTAGAACTCAGCATGTGAGTGCAAAAACAAAGTTCAAATTTTAACACACCCCCTCCTTTTCCTTTTTTTTCCTGTATGTTAAGTTCCCAGTGGAAAAAAAAAAGAAAAAAAAAAACCAAAACAACCAGGACTGAAGAAACTAATTAGAAACATATCTTGGAGCCTTAGTCATAAAGAAGTTGCTTTGTTATAAAGACAAAGGAGATTAGTGGGAATGTTGCCACTTTTGATAAACTGAAAAGATAGGATTTTTTAAAATTTTGGTTATGTGCCAGTGGTGACTCAGGAGCCATAATGAAAATGAATATGCTATTTCAAATGTGGCAAGATGAGCCTAGATTTAGGTGGTATAGCATATTTACCTAAACAAACAAATTCATCTTGGAAGATGCAGAACTGAAACCAGTTGAAATGTCATTTAACCGCTGACACTAGAACGCAAGCAAAAACATGGATGGACAGTGCTAACCACTGAAAATACCAGCGGTTGGTAAGTGGAATGTTAAGTTCCTACCCCACAGGGCCAAATCTTCTGCTGGCAAGCAACTGTATTTTGTAAGGGGAAGGGGAGAAACAGAAAAGCAACAACAGCAACAAGAGGTGCAAGAAGTACATAAGGAAATAGCTGTCTAAACTTCAGCAGGTAATACAGTTGTCTGTTTGATTCCAAGATGAGTCTCTCTGTGTAAATACCAAAACTGTGAGGCTTTACATGTTCTTTGATAACTGTCGTAACTGCAATCTCATGTTTCCTATCCCCTTCCTCAGAACTCATTAAGGAAAGTGGATTGTAACTCCAGTGCTCACAGGGAAGTGTTCAACAATAACAATCGGTAGCTTTTAGAGCACTTTTCTGTTTCAAAGGGCTTTACAACCACTGATTAATTAATCAGTTCCGTGTTCAGTTCTGGGAAAGCACACAATCCTTCCTCTAAACAGTTGGGCTTTGTTACTGCTCTTAAAGATCCAACTGTGCTGTGAGTCGAGTGAGTGAGCACGTGCAGAGAGACAGTACTGGAGTGACAGCTGATGAAAGCATCCTCTTTGGATAGCTACAAAGAACATGCTTAACAGTAGCTGTAAATCTTTTCCTTTCTTGAGGTGTGAGATGATACACAGAGGTAAAAAAAGCCTCATTATCTCCTACCACAAGTTAGATTTCTCCTTTGATGTTTTACATATAAAGGCAGGTTGCTGTGCTGAGAGAAGCATCAGTCATCAAGTTCCTTCTGCTACCCACACATGCTCACAAATTACCTTTCTGACTTTCTATGTCTTCAAAATCAACACTTACTGTACTAGTTTCTACATTTAACTTAAAATGGATTTAATTTTAGACACAGTCCCTCTACCACGTGAAGTTTGCCTTTTCAGTCCAATTCATCAAGATGAATCCACCTGTCTGGATGCATTCACTTACACCAACTGCCTTCCCTTTAGGTAAAAATGTGACTCCTTGACTTTAGTTTCCTCCTTACTTTCTACAGCTTCTGCCTTAGAACACTGATCTTGCCTTTTTCAGCTGGTAGCCTAAATGATCTGAATGATATGTATCCAAAAGTTACCCTTTTAGGAGCCCATTTACAACATCAGTTGTTGGTAACTAAACAAAATTTCTCAATTTGAAGTGCGTAGTACTTCGAGTGTACATGGTTATAATGGAACCTGCCATTGAGGCTGTCTGAGCAATTGCATGTATCTCATGTCAGTTTTGATACAGTACTGAATCTGGCAGATTGTTACAAGAGAGTATTTTTTCAGGATGTGGCTAGAAGACAGCACCTGAGACATTTTAGTAAGACTAATAGAATATTTTTTTCCTATCTCCAGTATGTTGAGGAGGAACACATGAAGTCTTCTCAGTGGGGAAGAAGAGATAGAGGGAAAAAGTACTTCATATAGTTTAGAATTCTTTGCCAAGTTACTTGCTGTAGAAGCTTCTGCAAGAATTTTGTGTGCAAAGATTCCTTGGACTGTAGCAGAGGACTGAATATTTTTGTAAAGATGTACAGGTTTACACTGCAGGGTTCACATTATTTACTGCAAAACAGCTGGCTACCTGCCAAACTGAAAAACACTCCCTTGCTAGCATTTCAGTTGAAGAAAAAAAGGTAAAATAAATTCTTCAATATTGCTCTATTACAGTGTTTAGACTCTACCCTTCGGACAGAAAAAAAGAGAAATTTATTACATCAATAAATGACTCCCCAAAGATCTGAAAATGGCCAGGGCTCTCTATCTCCTCATTTCTAATGAAGCTTAGCAATTTCACCAAAGTCAGAAAGTTGTAATTGTACCAATATATCATGCCTGTACATATGTATGTGATGTGTATGAAGAAGTGACATGCTTTAATTGTATTTGTAATGGGAAAGATCAAATAATCCCATAAAACATGGTACAGATCTATGATTGATGATTTCATTTTGAACAAGGCAAGTTAAAAATGAGACTAAGAGCAGAGGGATCTCTGAAGTTACTCAATCTTGCATATACAGATTGTGCACAGATCTAACACAGTTCACATGGGTTGAATATGCATATGGCATATTTCTGGTTACAGGTCCATGGATTTTTCCTATTGTTTGTGTATTTCTAAAATAATGTGAGTTGACAAAAATGCCATTTCTTCATTCTTAAATGCCTGAGGAATTTAACACAGTTATCCCTGGGAAATGTTTCTTTTGGTAGTTGGAGGTTATATTTTACTTATACAGTGGTACTACAGGTACACTGGTATATTAACCAGTGGATCTGTAATTTGTACATGAAGAACAGTAAGGTATGTACTCCTTAAGGCTTTAAGTCAGCTCCAAGTTTCACTCCTCACCAGCAACACTCACTGGTTTACTGCTATCTTCAGTCACACATGTTAGTTTACACTCTGTATTTAAACATTTTCTTCATGCTTCCTTGTTCTAGATCTAAAATATAATAAAGTACAGCTATAGGCTAGGCTACACAGATATACATTCATAGATATTAAGAGAAGTAAGAACCATTGTGACAGATTAACTTGATCTGACACCTTGCTTTTCTGCTTTTATGGCAAATCTTTCAAGCTTCACTGGTTACTGCTGTCTCTACTGTGGTAACTGTTCAACACCACAGATACTGTTAGGCAGTATTTTACTTTCATATGCCATATATGTTTCTATGTATTGAGCCTTAAAATCAAACACTCCCTGATTTTTTTGGGACAAGCAGTTTGAACCATAGTCACATCTGGATTTTGCTGCTAGCCTTTACTACTTTAAAATCTCTAACAGAATTGCCATTTTCCTTTGTTGACTTAGTATCTGGACTCAAACCAGACCTGCACCAGTGAGATACATGTCAGTATGTATGAAGATAGATTTTGAATCTCCAGGGTCTGAAAGACAGTTGACTTGAAAGTATTTGCTTATGCTAGGCAAGAGAAATGTGCTGAGTTTTTGCTGTTTTGCTAGCAGTTCAAGATCAAATAATCATGGTTTAATTGTAAGTTGTTGCCGTTCTACCGACTTAGTGCTGGGGCATTTTTCAATCTTAAGTTTTGAAATTAACTTCAAAATGCAAAAAAGACAGTTTAACTCAGGGAATAAAAGCCTCTAAGCATATTTTCTAACATAAAAGGAATGTAAGGATTTGAATCATATTGGAAAAATGGTTAAATGTCTAGAAAAAAATTGCCAGATACAATGTTATACAGCTTTAAACTCCTCTGGAATTTATTTCAAAGGACCCATTTTCTGTACCATTACATTTTTGAGAGGTTTTTTAATGTCAGCTCATTTACTTCAATGAATAACATTAAATTACAATTTAACACCTCAGTAATATGAGTAGAAATATTATCACTAAAAATAGTTTATAACATTAGAAGTTTAAGCAACATTGCAAAAAAACATGAATTATCCTTGATCTGTTGTTTACTCATCATTCCTTTCACCAGCCTTTAAATCAAATCCCTCAGATCTAACCTCTTTATCTCCCATCCCCCCAAACCATGACAATATGTTTCAGCAATCATCCCAGATATGTGCATTACTCAGAAATTAAACTGTAATATTTTGGATCATTGCCATAAAAGAATGTCAGACTTTAGGATGATGATTCTTTTTTTTTTTTTTTAAATAAAGTAAACCTGAGAACTTCATGATTGCTTCTCCCGGTTTGGCCCTAACAGCTGAGTAAATTACCACATATTCAAACCCTGTTGTTATATCTGTACTTGATTGTTATCTCCCTGGGCCAAGAGTCTTGTGTTGTTCTATGCCTGTTTTATAATCAGCTTAATACTAACTGCATACCATTCTGCTCAGATAATGTGATGAATTATATTTTTTATCTGTTCATCATTTTCTATGTGAAAAATGGAAACATGGTTCATAACATGTATCTACCAACAGAACGACCCCCTAAACCCTCAACTGAATTATCTGGTGTATAACTTTACATGGTCCAGAGCACAAAAGTAAAGATTGCAGTGGTATAGTTTAGGGCAAGAAGAAACTGGATCTTGGCTGATTATAACAAAAGACCTAGCATGCTAAGTTTTAGCCTTGCTAAAAATCCATGTGATACTGTGATACATCTCTATACACATGCAGACAAACACACACACTGTCATTTTGTTGATGTTTCTTCTGCCTTGCAATAAAATCTGAGTGACTGCAAGGTGCTACCTATGTAGAATACATTCCCAATAGGATACTAGTGCTCTCCCAGTTACAGCTTCTTCTTTAATATTTTAATTGTTTATTTCAAAGGAAGTAAAACTTCCACTTGTTTACCCACATTCAGAATTTTCTTGCTCATGTATTGTCACAAACTCCATGTCCACTGACAGGTGTCCCCCCACAAAACCATGCTCCTTCTAAGTTAGTTTTTGTTAATTGATGTCATTCACCTCTTGGAATGATCCCTGTGATGATGATTCATGACAATAACTTTAAATCAGATTTTATTGGGTTTTTTCAGAGTAGATCACTAGTCACTTTGACTCTTTCTTTAGCATACCAGCTGCAAAATTAAGACAGAAATATTTAATTCTTGAAGGTTTACTGTGAACTGATTTGGACTAACAGTTTACAGGTAAGGCAGCTACACTTCAACTGGAAAGTTTTAGTTCAGGATGTGTGAATGTATGCAATATTTGTATGTATGTGTGTGTTTAAATATGAATCCTTTGATACTGATGTAATTTACAAAATTACAGTAAACATTTGGAGTAGGAACATTTGAAGGAGATGCAGCTGTGACTCCTGATGGCTTTTAGTAACTTAGTAGATCTTTTTGTGAAAGACTGTTAGATAGATGTATATGCCTGGGACTGATGGGGGTTGAGCAGTGGTTTACAGCAAAGTCTGATCTGACAAATGAATGCAGATGTCTTTGTATCATCATGTTTCAGTGTGTTTGCCATGTGACAGAAATTAACTATCATCCATATTCTAAGTTCTATATTATACTTACATATAAAGATAGTGAACAAGTCACTCAATAAAATGGTCTGGGTGACTACATACAGGCAGCTTAGTACATAATGAAGAATTGCTCCAGTTTATGTCTGATGATGAACATTATGCGGATGTCCAGGTGACATTATGATATGAAATATGTATCCCCTCTCGTCTGGCTCTAGAAATCAGTTCTAGTGCCTTTCTGTGCTTTTAAACTGAGCCTGCCAGTAAACCAAGAGACTTCTATTTTTAAAAAGTTCGTGTTCAAGGACATGGACAGACTTCTTGGGATTCTCGGCAGCGGTGGGGGAGTTGGAGTACGCTTGCTTTCCAGCCAGCTTTTGACTCTTTTCTCTGGCGAGAGTTTTCCTGGGATTTTTTTGAATTTTTTCCTCTTTTCTTCTTCTTTTTGGGACTGTTTTACAACATCGGAGTACACCGGGAGAATTCTCTTCCATGGCCCCAGTGAGGGGCCCACCTACCCCATCCACGTTTTTGGAAGGACTCTGAAATCCTTCCAGGTTTCTCTCCACAGTGATTTTATTATTTAGCATTATTATCCTTTTCTGTGTGTTTTGTTAAATAAGTAGTTTTTATCTCTTCCACTTTCCTCCAAGGAAAATAATTCTTTTTTCCTGAACCTTGTAGGGGGAGGGCTGGTGGCAACCTGCCTTTCCCTCAGGGGATATTTTCTTCCAAATTTGGCCAAACTGGCACAGCAGTATACAGTGTTAGGCAAAAGATCTGGTCTTTGAAAACACTGTAAAATAATTACATTAACTCATTCATGCTATGAGTTAATGCAATTATTAATTCATGCTATGTTTACTGTGATTGCATTGGGTGACAGTGAACATAGGATTTACCCAACATATAATGTAATGTCACCAAAATGATGTGTCTTGACCTTCTTCGATTCCTATTTAAGATTTTAAAGACTTCAGTGATGCACACAGCACTTTTGATACAGACAGTCAATCTGAGGAGGTTACATAAAGGATATTACCACGGCCAGGAAAACGATAGCTTAATGTTAACTTTTTACCCCTTGAGGAATAGTTTACTGCTGGGAAAGAAATGAGGAATGATGACTCATATAGCCCCGAGGTCATCAAGAAGTCACTTAGGACTCCTCTGTTGACATACTTTGATTTTGTATTAACTTCTTCTCTGTGCCTTAGTTAATCCAACAGTAAAATAGATGGGAACCTGGGGACTTGATGGCACCCTTGAGCCATTCCCATCTGCAGATCTGAGGAGCTGCTCACTCCCAATTACAGTACTGTGCCCCCAAAAGCACCAACACTAACCTGAGCCCAGAAGAAGCACTGTTATCAGGACAGACCCCGAGGAGCCATGGAGGGAAGCAGGGATGATGGACCTGCCACCTTTCCAGTCTGCCGCAGAGGGAAGCAGGAGAAGATGCAGGGGAACAGTATTTTGTCAAAGCCACACAGCAAGTCCGGGGCTCTTGCAGCCAGCACTGTGGCAACGGGGATTAGACCCAGTGCAGAGATGCAGTGGAGATGAGAACAGTGGGGGTTACTTACATGAGTCATTCCGTCACCCTTCTGTTCCCAGTGGGTGGTTTTCCCATCCCTATCTCATGTTTGCTTTTGCAGACAACTGCCTTGAAATCCAGTCTGCAATGCCCTCTGAACTTTCATGCAAACAGGTGAGAAGAGGAACTTCTGAAGATAGTACTTCACTTCCCTTCTCTCTCCCGCTTCCTAAAGGTCTGTAAACTATGCTTGGAATATTTCTTACATGTTTGCTTCTTATTAAAAGACCAAGGATCCATATCACAGCACAAGATGTTAGTGGCTGTGACAGAGACAGTGATGCACATTGGTATTTAAAAAAACCAGCAGAAATAAACTTATGTTCTTTTCATTCATAACATCAACACCATTCACCCATTCTGAATGGAAGCAAAATTAAACTGAATGCCCTGCATTATACGATGCATGGCAAACTTCGCAATGTTTCAGACAGCTGCTATAGGCAGCTAAATGACTTCTTTATAGCAGTTTTGTAGTAACACATTATCCCTCTCAGAAAAATAGACTCAACTACTCTTCTGTTGAGGTATTTCTGCCTATTAAACCTTCTCTTTCAGGAACAGATTATCAGGGCTACATATGCAATTAATCTGAAAGCTAGGCTTTATTATTTAGTATGTTTTGCCTTCAAAACATGCAAGAGGTTCTGGTGCTCATTACCTATTAGCATTGAGGAAAGACAATAAGCTAGTTTATAAATTACCATAGTACTTAATGTTTAGATCTCTTTTATAATCATAGCAGATTCCCACTATTCCAACACTATTTTCTTGTTTAATACAAATGTCCTTTTGGTTACTGTATTTTTTGCAAGACTGACTAAATGACAGAAGGGTAAGATGCCTTTATAAATACCCAAGTTAAGAATTAAGAAATTACTTTTACTGGCAGCAAGATTAATGTATTGTGAATGATGTGAATGTGTAACAAGATCTCTGGGGTCACTTAGCCAATGCAGATGCTTCTGGCTCTAGATAGATTATTTCATGTAATTATTTTTCTAATTTATTTGTGTGGGAGTTGGAAGTGTCAGGGTGATGGTTTGTAGGGGGACAAGAGTGTGCAACCAGTGTTGAAGCCCAGGCTGTGCCCCTTGAGATATGCTATAGATACTGACAGAGCAGAGCACTTCATTCCTTTGCTGATTTATGTTAACTGAAGGAGAAATTACAGATGCCAGTGCCCCCACCCCAACTCTGGTCCTCAGACACAGCTTCCCATACTCGAAACACTTTGCAAACATCAGTCTGCTGCTGATGTTAGCCTTGGTCATTCCTTAAGAGGAGATGACAGTCCATATAATTATGAAACTAGTTCTTTTTTTATCGTGGCTGTATCATTCACTCATTGTCTTGCTGTAATTTTTGAATTCTTGTTATTACCCTCCTGTCTGCTATCTGCTACAGACATTCCGTTGTGTGTTATATTAAGAGATACTGCAAATAAACAGATGTTCTGCTGTAGCCTGAAAGTCAAAATAGCTGGTGTTGTCATCCTAATGCAAGGTTGCCACCCAAAGCTCTTTGACTATTAATCAGATGTCAGGCTGCTTTTTCTTAATTTGTTGTATCTTGTATCAATCACATTAAAAAGTCTGGTTTTTTTCCTTCCACAACCTTTTTCCTTCCCTTAATATTTCGTCTCCCCCTTTTTTAATGACAAAAGAAATTCTGGTTGTGATCTGATTCATGTTCAGAGAAAGGTAAATTCTGGTATTTATATAGAACAATTTTAAACTAGGTGGTTGGGTAAATCAATTGTCTTGGGTTTTGACTTTTATTTTTTAAATTTTTTAACTTTAGGATATTGTCATGTGTTGTTCCCAATTTTCTGGGTATTTTGTGTCTCTTATCTTTCTTGCTTAATCATTAACTGCCAACTCTGTACAAGGTAATGTGTTTAGTGTTAAAAATATGTAGCACCAGTGTACCACCTCCCAGGAATTTGAAAGAGATTTACAACTGGTACTTAGTAGAGGTTGTAAAAAATTATGTGATTCTCTTCAAACTGAAACTAAGGTGTAGAAGAGGGAAATGAACTAACTGAAGTCACTCAACCTGTCTTTGCAGCATTGAGAACAAAATTTTGGATTCACAGGCTTGCACATAAATGTACTTTGGAAGCCCATTCCAGGAGTCCCTGAGCCCAGTGGAGGAACTCGTGTAGCTTCACAGGGCTGTAGATCAGAGCCTGGGAGGGGGTCATTCCGCAGTAGTACCACACTGGCTGCTGAGCTGTAAACCTTAGTGCTTTACACTTCTGTTAATTTGTGAAAGGCTTCCCTACTGGTCTCACCTTGTAAAGCTCTCATGTTTCTGTCAATCTAATTCCATTAGCAGCTTTATAATTGTTCTGTTGCTGGCATGCAGTGCATTGAGGTAATATACAGTGTGGCTATATATCTTGGTCTCTGAGTTTTATAGCTGATTTGGCTGTAAAGAATTGATGCCATGATGATTTTTTGCCTTTTTTTATATTTACCTTTTATATACCCTTTTATATAGCTTTTATGTATCTCCAGTGCTGTTAGCATGCATACTTGTAATTCCTTAAGTCTGATAACATAGCTTAGACCCAATATTCTGTTAGGCCAGGAGACCAAACATCCTGGAGGCCTCACAGTTAGCAGCCAGAAAGCCCTATGCTATCCTGAGAAACCAAAGTCTTCCGTAGAACATCCTGTAAACTAAGACAGGCCCATCCAGGGGGGAATTCCTCAGGATGGGGGTTTTATCTGAGCCTCTCACTGGGGAATCTTTGATAGATATGCTAATTTGCAAGACCTATAAATTGCATATGTGATCAATCATGGGTCTGCATTTTGGTGTGCATTTCAGCGCATTCCACCTGAACAAACTGGTGCACTTTAAGGATCCTTAAATAAATACGGAGGTAAAAACCCCTTTTCCCTTAAACCATGTTTGGTTCTTAATTTTAAGATGAGGGAAAGGCAACAGAATGATGGCTAAGATTTGGATCAATTGGTGCTGCATTATGTGCCACATCTAAGATGAAACTAAAGTTTCTGATGAAATACTGCATTGTGGGCCCAGGCTATTTCTATTAATCTCATACTACGAAAAAGGAAAAGAAGGAAAAAAGGACAAGGCAAGAGTATACTGAAGTTATGTGCATTTTAGGGATGTCACACTGTAGGGTTTTATGTGTGCTGAAATCATACAGGTGCTATCATCTTCTACAGAATCCATACAGTTTTAATCACCAATCTCCCATTATTGATGAGCAGAAATTTCAGTACCAGTTTGGCCCTTTGTATTTAATTCTAGTATTATTTAGAGCCTTGGATAAACACCCTTATTCTGCTCTACCTGCCTAGTTGCAGGCAGATGAGGGAATTACCTGGAACTGAGGGAATTCTCTTTATTGTGATGGTAAAGCAAGAGATGTGCTCATTCATATCTTCTAAATCTAAAGAGCTGGTTCTTGAATACTTTTCACCTGTGCCCTCTGCTAATGCTCTCATTTGGGCTTTATATCTGGCTCTCTGTGTAGGGAATTTGTGTGGTGGGATTTGTGTTACTCTTGGATACATAGTTTCTTAAGACCTTTGTCCCACAGGCTACTTTCTCGTGAATAACTGCCTGGGAACCCCATTCTATGCGATGTTACTGAATGTTTCCCTGGTGCATGTAGGAAACATTTGGAAGTGTTTCCTGGGTTTTGGGGGTTTTTTAATGCGAAAAAAGTAAATAGCAAGCCCATCATGCTGCAATTTCCCTGTTCTGGTTCTTTTGCGAAAGAAAGGAGAGAAAGATTATGTGAGAAATTTACAAATCTGTTACAAATCTATTTTAAAATACATCTGAGTACATTTACATCATGAATTTGAAAACCAGAAATTGATTAAGTGCTTTGTATTCTGATAGGATGGGCAAAGGTGGTTTTTTTTTTTTTTCTTTTTGATTTAAAAAAAAAGGAAGGAAGAAAGAAGACCTCTGTTCTTGACCTTGTTCATTGTTAGCATCTGCAAAGTATACAGTATACAAACTATATCATACATGGAGCTGTATCTCAGTGTTTTGTTTGTATGCATTGTTACTTAACACATCCTTGTATTTAAGTTAAAATAAATTAACAACATAAAGATAAAAAGTAACCAGCTCAAAGGTTGTGTGAACTCTGATGTTCTGAGTGCAACAAGAGCCAAATGCTGTTTGCAGAAAACCAGTGAAGCACAAAATATGGCAGCATGTGTACCTCCCTGTGTGCATTATTATCTCTCACACATTATCTGAGGCACCCCATCTTGCACAGTCTGTAGCTGAATAACCCCCTGCTGCTGAGTGGATTCATGCCTGCTGTTCATTTTTGAAAAGTAATTTTGTACAATTATCCTGCTAAATATTGATAGCTTTCACCACTCCAGCCACAGCTAATTAAAAGACACACTGTGTAAAATTTTAATTAGGATTCACCTCAGGGTAAATAATGATAAAAAGAAGGAAAAAAAAAAAAGAGAAAAAAAAAGAAAAGAAAGAAAAACAAAACCAGTTGGCATCTGTGGGATTTGTGGGAGGATTTTATTTATGACCTGCTGGTTTGCCTGTTGAAGCTCTTTGTATCTTCAGATTTATTTCCCCTCCCAGGTTGTTCTCAACTCCTGATCTGAGGGTATGGAAGAAAAGAGTTCCTCAGTGTGAGCCTGTACTTTATACACTCCCATTAGAAGGCTATATGTTTTCTACTGTGTTGGTTGCTATCCTTTCAATTAGGCAATAATGATTGCAGGAACCAGGCATTTGCTGGGGATTGATGGCCACTGAGATGGAACCTTGACCCCAAGGAAGAGAAGAGAACTTCAACTGGGCTTAGCTCATATTCTATACACTGGTTTTGGTTGCATTTAAGTCATAATAATTATAAAAGGGTAATATGTGTGAGAGAGGGAATGAACCTTTATTTTAACTTACATGGCCCACATGATTCCACTTGCTTGAAAGTGGGAAAAAATGATTTAAAATCTATAGGCAGACAGTTCTTATGAAGCAATGTGTAAAATTCCAGGCATTTGATTATTATGTGTCAGCTGCATGGAAGCTTTGGAAGTGTTTTCAAGCTTCTCTGATAATGTTAAAATTTAATGCATGCAAGTTTTAATTAAAAAATAATAGAAAAGGAGTGAACAAGTATCCATCAAAAGTAATTTAAATTCAAAAAGCCACCTACATTGTGTAGTGAAACTTATTTCTATTTGGGGCCTGACTTAGTCTCTTTCACCCCTTTCCATCTTGGAGGAGTTTGCATTTAGATGTTAGACAATTACAAGTGTGTCCCTCATACAAGTAATTTTCTCCTGTGCACTGAAATAACATTACTTAATGTTAACTTTCTAAGACTGCCACTTACTAAAGGCACTGCTAATTTTTTTTTTTTTTTTTTCAACCCTTGACTAACGGACTACATTATGGTCTTTCTTCAGCAAGAAAGGTTAAAACCTAGGAGGACTTGTGTTTGCGGAAAAAAATTTGGGATCTTAGAATGTTAATGAAAACAACAGTTGGCTATAGCTGAGCCTTTCTGCAGTGCGTCTTTTTAATACATCATATTTACAGTAGGGGCAAAGTTGGAAAAATATTTTAAAGGATCTTTTGTTACACTTGTGCCAATTTATATTTGCTCTATTCTCCTCAAACTGTGAGGGAAGAATGTAAATTTTAAGTATTGCTGGCTGGAGTATATGAGTGATACAGATTATGAAATGTGAATCAGTGAAGAGAAATCATCATTGTTCAGAGATAAAATTAACTGAGTATGAAGAAAAGGCAATTTGCATTCATAAAACACTCAAATTATTATCTTAATAATATTGGAAGAAGATGTATAGGAAGGAAAGCTCCAATGTTAAATATTTGCCAATTAAGCCTTTATTATTTGTCAGTATGTAATTTAGTTATAGGTAATTTATTTTTATTGCTGATTTTAGGGGTTCATTCTCTATAATTCTTAGCTTGCTGAATTAATCAACTCCTAAAGCTGGTGGCTTCTTTGAGCTGGATCAAATGGCCCATTTGATCTGTGCTTTGCCTAACTGTAAATGGAATGTGATCACAATATATCTTTCAGCTCTTTTTTGTTTTTTAGGTCAACATATAACCAGTAGAAAAAAAAAAATTACCTCATGTTATGTGAAAGCTATGCGTATACCAATTTATGTATTTATAAATAGTGATTACAGACTAAATTTTAGCTTAATTCCTTACTCTATTGTGGTTCGGATTTTTCTTTAGATAATATAAATATGATGACAGATTCCTAAGTAACTAATTTACAGCTCTTCTGGAACAAACAATAATTCATATTCATAAATGTTTGCAACATTTAAACAGATGTAGAAGCCTGACATGACAGATACATATACTAATTTGGAAATCTAAACAAGCAAAATGCTGCTGTGACTCTGTCTTCCAGCATGAAGAATCCTGCTTTTGACGTAGTTGTCTTCCCTGGAAAAACAACAACCTCTGCTAATAAGCATGTGTGTCACTGTGGTACATCTGGTAATTTGCTCGTACCATGTTGTTATGGAGCAGTAGGGGCCTGAGCCATCAAACCTGTATTCAGTATGCTGCAGTTCATTTTACCCCATGTAAGTTGGAAGTTATTTCGTGTTACCCCCCTTCTGTCCACTAGTCCATTCAGTGGGAGTTGAACAAATACTGGGTATTATTAATGCAAAATAAGAAGAGATCAATAGCGTCGGGAGCCTTTGCATCAGTCCGTAACAGAATATAATTGGGTTTGGCACTTAGATCTGTGCAGGGTTAATGTCTTACCTGCTGATCCCCCCCAGATATGAAAAAAATTTGATTGTTTGACTGCCACAGAACATGTAGGGGTGCAATGTAAATATACTCCATGCCATGGAACGACCTCTAAGCCTTTGGGGCTAAGCTCTGTGATGAATTATTGGGTTTCCACAGGTTCCAGATCCTGCAAAGGCATTTCAGCTCAGGCACACCATGAGGCTGAGTTGTCTACATTCACGCTATGCTGTTGCTGAGTTAAGAAGCTGCCAGAACTCCAGGACAGGAAGATATTAACTACTCTCTAGCAAACAGCCCTGCATATATAGCACACTGCAAACATGATACTTCCCTATGCCTATTGCCCTTATGTAACTCTTGAATTTCCTGCGGCTGTGAATGATGTTAGATGGCTTGTCCCTGGGAACAATATTGCATGGATTATTATAAGGCAGTGGAGTTTCTGCCAAATCCAAACAGACAGGAGCTATCTTCATTGGAAGAATCAAAAGACAGAAGCTTTCCTACTCCCGCTACAATTTGTCTGAAACAGAATATGCATCAGACATTGCAGCAAGACCATAGGGGATAGCTGTAAAATGTAATTCTTTAGAATTCATTTTTCCTTGGTACTGATTTACATATTCATTATTACATGTAAGGTATGCACAATCTCACAGTAAACTCAGGGTAAACCTGTTGGTTATCATAATTTCCTTAGCATATGTGTCACAGCAAGATTAAATCATATTAACTTTACTCTTCACCTAATCTTACACCAATATGGTAACATTAAAATAATTATTTCTTCACAACATTTTGTCTATTACAAACTCTGCAGCAGTATCACTAAGCACCACAGACTAGTCCTGCCCACAGACAAATAGCCTGGCATGCTAAATACTTTGCTCTTTATTGTTTAGGTCCCATTTAAAAGCAGGGAATTAATGGTAGCATTGCTGCTATTTCCAGTCCTGTTAGGCAACAAGCGTGCATTGTCTGCTTATCCTTATAAATATAGGCCCAGACTGTTCCAAAAGGCAGTGCAGGAAAATTAGCCATTTACTACTAGAAACATGCACTGAATGCCATGTGAGGCCTCTCATCAGATGACAAAACTTTACCAGCTTCATGTAGATTTGCATTTGAAAGAAAATATTCCTTATTCCCCCGTGTTTGTGTTCTGTTGCCGTATCTGAGCTGAACACTGTGACGTTGTTTCTTGGCACTTCAGATTTGATGTATTTTGGATCCAAATATATCCCTGGCACAATCTCATTGGCATTGAAGTTTTAACCAGGACCAAGTCAGTTCTTGCTATGTAAAAACCAAGCCAATAAAAAAATCCCTATGTCTCCTCCCCATCCCGAAACCAAATGCAGAAGAAACCACTTTAGCAGAGTTAAGATCACTTCTTGTGTAAGTGTTGGTGGGTATTACAAATGTTTTACCTCTGAACTGAAATATGCATTAGAGAGGCTGTCTCTAATTTTCAAATGAATGTACAAAAAATTCCTGCACTTTTGAGGCTTTGCTTCTGTTTAGGTCTATGCATCACTATATCCTAAGCATTCTTCTCCCCTGACAGTTTGGTTAATCTAAGTCAGTATATTTTGTACTAACAGAGGTTTTTCCTCCATCCTGAAAAGCTGGGATTTAAAAGCATTTTCCTCCTGTCACTCATTTGAGAGATCTCTAATGCAATTGCCCTATACCCTCCGGTTACTTGCTTCTCACCTGTTCCCACAGGTCTTAACTGAAGAGAACATGTCTAGGCAGAGGGGCAGAAACAGATACATACATAGACTGGATTATTTTGCCATCTGTGGAGTGTATAGTCATGAAATGTACAAATTCAAGCATGGAAACAAAAATGAATGGATGTTGAAAGGGCATAAAATTTAGACTCGAAAGTTATTCAGAAGGAGGTCAAACAAGGGAGGGGAAGTGATGAAGGATGAGGAGGGAAACTGAATAGATTCAGCATGAAACAAAGTATAAGACAAAATGATAATGCTCTTGTTTGTCAGAAATTAACCAGAAAAAAGTAGTCCTGAAACTGTCTGAACTGGACCCTATGTGAACCCCTCTGGAAGAAAATACTGCAGTACATCTGCAAAGAATAATTCATAGTATGATAATAATATATTCATAATCAATAATGAATTTTTGATTATGAGCATCTTTCAGATTAGTATGTATTCACTTTAATCCAGGGTGTAATGTCATATATTCTTAAGAATCACTGTCTAACTCTGAATTCCTATTTGAACATCACTGTCAGTTTGTTTGCTTTGTTTTTGTTTCTTTTTTAAAGAAAGACTGCTACTTTATTTAGTACTGTGTAAAATAGGTATGCATGCATGGATAGCCCCAACATATTCTTGCTAGGATCTGTCACCCTTGCCTAAAAATTCTGTGCCAAATGAAAACTGCTTTTGATTTTATACTTTTTTTTTAGAGGTGGAGTTAGATAATTCACTGCACTTAAATTCAAACGAGAATTAACCGAAACTGTTACAACTAATCTATACACACTGACTAATACTGGTTTAGTTTAAACAGTGCAACTATTTCTGTAGTGACTTATTTTAGATTTCTTTGATTAATATCCTTACTTTAAATATGTTTTTAACTAACTTTGAATGAATAGTCACAGTAAGATATGGACAGCTGTGAGACAGCTCTGTTCACATTCTAAACTGGTTTGCTGATTGTGCAGATTAATGAGGGACTGTTCTCAAACTAGCTGTGGTTTTAAAGCACCAGGGATAAGTTGGATCTTAAATTAAGCTTTTATAATATTGTCTGTGAACAAATTCTGTTCTGCTTTCGGTCAATCTGGACCTATTCTGCCTGTGCCTACATAATGAAATTATTCTGAATTTAGAATAGCACTCCAGACCTCACCTGAGTAGAATGTGCTTGATTGTAGTAACTTAAATTGTACAAAAAATATCTAAGCAATGCTGGCATGCATCAATTTACTGGCTTGTGTCTATTTGCTGTTGTTAAACTCCTATCTCCCTATTAACTGAAAATTTGCTTGATAAATCTATTCAGTTTGAAGGAAAGGTTCTTAAAAAGATTACATGATGGAATAAAAAATACTGAAGCTTGCTTCAGATAAAAAAAAATTGAGAATGTTCTGAGTTCATCTTTTACTGTGAGAAGAATCTTAAAGGAGCTCACAGGCTTGTGTGAAGAATATTTAAGAAATAAAGTGTTTAGAGTATTTTTCTCTCTGCATTTTCTCTCATGGATGCTTTTCATGCAAGATTATGCCATTATATTGGCAGAAGTGTTCTATTTAGTTAGGTTTTACCTATTAAATGGGAGGATTCACTGTATTGATTGCTTCTGCTCCATGCTAGGACACAAGCACCATCAGGCTTATGATATTAAATGTGCAGTATCTGAGCATGCCATTGAGTTGAAATTTAGGCACATTTTTCTATTTTAGTGAAATTCTTGCTATTGATTTGCTTTTAGTTGTTTGGTAGAAGTTCTTGCTACTAAATTATCTATTTAGTGAAACTAGTAGCAAGTAATCCAGAGAGGTGGTGCCAATGTTTAAAGTAACAGTGAATTCATAAAAATGAGGACACCTTGCCTGTTGCATATTTCAGTATTTTCCTTCTCTAGCATGTGTAATTTTATGGAAAAGACTAATTGTTTCAGCAACTGTCTCTAAATTTGAGTTTCCATGTTTGCATATGAATAAACTGAATAAATCATAACTACACTTGTTATTACAATAGTCTACCTCAGGAGTTACTCTCATGTTTATTCTTGAATTTTAACTACGGCAGAGCATGAGTTTTAACTAAGAAATTTACATATAAAAGCATGTGTATGTTGTTGTTTAAGAGAGAAAGAGTAGGCAAGACGGTGGTTCATTTTTTTTAAAGTAGTTTTCTGAGCAGATTTCCAGAAATCAAACCTGTGAAATGGAGGTTACTGTGCTGAGTTGGCTGCACTCCATCCTCTCCATACACAGTCACGTACTTCACCTGAACCTGCAAGAGCCCTCATCTTTGAGAAGCCAGTGACTATAATTGAGAGTTTTTGTTATTACTAGAGAGGCAGGTATTTTTCGCTTAATGGTACTGAGTGATGTGTGGTGATTTTATGATTTTATCTGAGGATTAGGGAGTTGGAGCTAAACTCATTTACCTTAGAGTCATATATTGGCCTCAAACCACAGTTCATGGACCATGCTGATAAAAAGCAAACGATTTTATTCAGTTCACATTAAATTCAAACTTCAAGCCCTGGAGACCTGCAGAAAGAATGTATTAACACTTATCTTACAGAGCTGAATCTTCTAGGAATAGCAATTCTTCAGCAACAGAGCAGAGAGAATGCTAAGGCTTTTAGGAGTATGGCATTTTATCCTGAAGGAAGCATTGTGCTGTGAACTAAATTTTGAATTTTGGGAGTGCAGTTTTCAGGGGATGTGTGTGCTGCTCCCGAAGGGTCACAGGAATAATATTTGTACAGTCTAAAGTTAATTTAAATCTCAATTATTGCTGAAGATAAAATCAAAAGAGTGAAGTCTAGTTTTGTTACCTGAGAGAATCCCTTCATATTTGAGTAGGTTATTTTCCCAGTGGACAGAATGAGAAGGAGTGGGTGGGAAAAGGGCCTTAAACAGAGGTTTTGACTGATTCTTAATAATTACACCCCACACCCCCACATCCCCTTATAGCACACATAGTAGCAGGTTAATCTATTGTTGGTGATGTGTTGATTTAGAGCAAAGAAGCATTTGCCTGTCAAATGGATCATATTTTTGTTGTATCATCATTCAGTGACAACAGTGCACTAGAAGACAGTGGAAAATTAAACCAAGTGATGACACACACGATGTGGAAATGGGTGAATGTATCACAGGGAGAAAGGAAGATACAGGAACTTTTTTCTAATGCCAAATCATTGTGGAGGAGTATATTCTGGATCCCAGCAATGAAAGAGAGCACATTTTTCTCTGTAATTACATGCTCATAAGTATCTCCAATATTTCTTTGTACAATGTTTGAGTATTGTAAATTCACAGAAAGAATAATAATGCCATTGTAGTGGAACAACAATAATATAATTTTCTGCTACCCAAAAATGGGCATCAGCATGTACAAATCCCTTTTCACTCCACATCTGTGCTAACCAGAAAGAGCTTTGATTTCACAGCTGGTCACCAAAACAGAGAACTTTCAGTGAGTTATTCAACTCTGTTTCTTCTGATTAGGTAAATGAGTGCTATTCCCTGAAATAATCAAAGCAGGAATTGAATGAAATTAAAAGATAGCATAGTGCCTAACACCAGTTAATGTAACTGGTTTGACTTTGGAAATAGACTGGTTTGTCTATGATTTCAAAAAAAGATTAAACCAACCAATTGATGATGACAGCATAACCAGTCAGAATAATGGCATTTATAAGTTTATATAACCTTACAGAATTTTAAGTGATATCTCTGTGTTTAAGAAGCCTGCTGGCATAACAGCAAGTGTACATAGCTAAGCCCGGCATTATTTGTTTATTTAGTTAAAAGAATTAGATGGAACTTACTATGTATGTTCCCTTCATAATTAGGCAAAGACTTAATCAGGGATCAAAGCCCTTGTATTAGTGTTCTCTATTGCAGCAGGAACTCTTCATGTAATGGGAATTGTAACCCTCCACCCAGTGCCTACAGAACCTTCATTGCTTGTTTGCCTTTTCTGTTTAAAAGTTGACATAAAAAGTTAGAGGCTGATTTCACTCAGACTGAACAAATGTTAACCGCAGCAATGAGTGCAAAGCCATTGTCTAAATTATAACAAGGAAAGAACATGTCAGAAAATGCTGGATGATGCTAACCTTGGAATCATCACAAATATGCACAGTCACATTCTTTTTGATTACTAGCACTTTAGGGGTACCTCATTCTGTTCTATTAACAGAATTCTATTCTATTCTGCCCTCTGAAAATATTGCAGTATGTACTCAAAAGGCTTTACAAAGTGTAGGAGTTGTTCCTTCTTTATGGACAGTTTTATTTTTATACTTTTAATGAGGGAAAATATTGACTGCCTTTTCCTGAAGTTCAATTAGTTTTTGCATTGAGTTAAAGTTAGTAACCTTTTAGATGCATGGCTAGTTTTTGTTTTGCCAGTCTGGATAAAGATCTCCTGATTCTCTGTCCTTATATTAAATTAATTTCTACTGTGAAACATCTTTTTCAGGGGCAGCTTTTACATAACTCTTGACACTCTGTGTTACAGGACATTCTAGACTGTCCCATCTTTAGTTTCTCTGCCAGTTGTGTCCACGTCTCTTGCTGTTCCTACACTTAAAAAGTCTCTCCAATTCTTCTACTTTTTTCTTATCTGGTTCCCCAACCTGAAAACACTATCCTCATTTCTCACATGGAGTGCAATAGATTGCATTTGTATCTTACATATGACTCCTGTAGCAATGCTTCCGAGATTGCTGGGAATGAGATCAGTCTTTTGTGTTTGAGCATCATGTTATTAATTCACCATAAGATTTAGATGTTTTTATGCTGAAATGCTGCCTTGCCAGATGGCATTTTGCTTTTATGCATTTCGTTTGTCTTTCCTAAGTGTAGAGCATTATACACTAACCTTTATTGAATTTAACTTTTTGTTCACTTTAGATTCTCTCCAACCTGTAAAGATAATTTTGAATTCTCAGCTCTGAAATGTCTGCAGTGCCTCTAAAGCATATGTCACAGGTAGATACTATAATTATCCTCTACTCTTATTATCCATACTGGTAATAGAAAATATTTTTAAAATTGAGTTTAGAACACCAGCACCCAGTGGATCCCACTTAAAATATTTTCACTGTTTGACAGAGGAACATTTTTCAAAAGTTATATATAACCAGATGTAACTTTATATATATATACTCTTTCTGCAACTTCTACTGAGGACATATACCAGTCCTTTAGTATTTGTCTCTTAATGCAGCAGTGCTTCAGAGCTAAGCAAGACTTAGTCCCTTTGTACTGCTTCTGTGAACTGTGCCACAGGTACATCATTGACTGTATCACATGCTTGTAACACAGAATGTTGTGCCATCAGAAGTAATTCTAAGATTACAGAAAATCCTCCATCTCAGCTACATTTCTGCATTGACTGTGAACTCTTGGGGCACACAGCAGAAATATTAGTTACTGGAATTAGTAAATATTTTCTTCACTATTTATGATATTCTTGATTCATGTAATGTTATGCCATGCTACTCTTCAACTGAAAAATCAGACATTTCACTAGAAGAGCCAAATATATTAATTCCTTATTTATATGTGAAAAAAATGTTTCTGCAAAATAAGAAGAGAGGAAAATGAAAGAACCATCAAGCTACCTGCAGTTCAGTCACAGAGTAGGGTTATGTGTGGGCAATTTATTACACGGCTCTCTTTTCCTTTATACCCTTCTGCTTGTGCTACCCAAAAGCCAGCTCTCCTTAGCAACCCTTTTTGTCCTGATTTTCACCTGCTGCCTGCTTATTCTACCCAAATATCATAGCCCTTCAACATATATATACATATTTTTTTGAATTGTAATTCGTCTAAGATGTGGACTGTGCCCTTTTCACTCTAAGTTTGGCCATGTCATTAAATTCCTCCGCCATGTATTCTGAAAGTCATAAAAAATCACGGCCTTGCTGAAGGAGCTGTGAAATGACTGTGAAATGGCTCCAGCTTTCATCATCTGAACTGTCCTTCCAGAGAACACATGCGCTGCAGCTGTGACATCCCGCCTATCTAGCTGGCAATTAAACACATTAAATCGCGATATGAATGCTAACACCTCTTCCTGCAGAATGTTCTTAGGGCGGGGTAGCAGATACTTCTATAAAATAAATATTGAAAGTATTGAAAGATAATTGACTGGAAAGCCACGTCACCCAAGAGGGGAGCGCGCAGCTCCCCCTCAGGCCGGCAACTCTCGCGACAGGCGCCCGCGAGCCGCGCGTTGCTTAAAGGGGCGCGTGCGGGGCGCGTGCGGACTGCGCGCGGGAGGCTCTGCCAACGTCCAGAGGCAGCGGCTGAGGGGGAGACTGGCCTGGGGCGTTGTTCCCTCAGCGCAGAGCCGTGTCTTTCTCACTGATGAGAATTAACTGGGCCGAGGTGTCCCCTCAGCGCAGAGCCGTGTCCTCTGCAAGGACCAGAATGCGACTTCGAGACATTGATGCTCTGGATGTGCGAGGCCGGTCGATGCGTGATGTGGTGATGGCCCATCTACACCAGAGATGTTGCCAGGGGCGGAAGGGCCAAACTCTGTGACTTGGTCTGAAGAAAGGTAGGTTATAGTTGTGAGTATTCCCCCTCTAAGGGGAATAGGGGGTCCAAATGCCAGACCCTCCTCTGGCTGCTGCTTCTCCAAGCCTGGGTTAAGGAGATCACTAGGAATACTGATGTGGTATGGCCCTCGGACTATTGCCTGTTACTGCTTTTCCTTGTGGATGGTGATGAAATCACAATGCACAGTCCAGAGTCAATCAAAAGTGTCTTCAGGGCCTTGGGACAGTTGGGGAGGGAATCTGGAACACAGGTCACCTTTTCCTTCCAGCCACAGGCAGCAATATTGGAAGAAATAGATGGTCTATTAGTACATGACTCAGAGATCTGCTGACTGTGCTGCAGTACACTGGAAGTTTTACAGAGAAGAGCTAGGGGCTCCTAAGATGATAGGACTCACCAGGGAAACTATTAGTACTTTACTAGTCCATAACAAAAAGGTTTGGTATCTGAAATTTCCAGTATATCTTTAAAACATTGTTTCTGTTTCTTTTCTGTTGTGAGGATTTTGTGTGGCAGAGAGTAATCACTTCTATTTCAGAGAAGGTACCTTACAGAAAGAACTTATTTCTAGGCTCATGGCCACAGCCAAAAATTGGTTTGTGCATCATGGGCCTGCTTCATTTTGCAGGCTAAAGATTTCACAAGCAAGAATGATTAATAAGATGCTGGAATATTAGGAATGCATATTGAAGGTTGTGTGTTGTGATAAATGTGGATTTTCTAAGATTAATGATTTGATTTTGTGAAAACCAGTAAAATTCTGGTAGGAGATCTTTATTTCATATTTTCTCCTTTTGCAGACAGTGATGCTTGCAAGTGGTATGTTCCATTATGTTAGTGGATTAACAAGGAGTATGGGGCATTTTTATGACTGGTAAAAACCAGTTTAACATGCTTCAGGCACTGAATGGACATTGAAACAATGAACCCTGCTTAAACATTTGTTTTTCTTCACCAGTTCTTGAAACATCTTTAACAAAAGGAACAAATAACTGACACCATTGCACTGCAGTGTGTTTTCTTCTTTCATAAACTGGCAGTGCTTAGATATTAGGGGAAAGGTAAAATAAAGTTATAGATAATGTAGCTTTGTTGTTAGGTCTTAGGAATTACTAATTTTTAGCGACTACACAAAGGGCAACAATGTATAACAGATCTGGCAGCATTATAATATCATACTGACATTTTAGAATTGTAGAATATTGCATTTCTCCTGATGACCATGAATATCCTGCATTTATATTTCTTTTTCTACCCTTGTAACACAATTTTAACATCAACTGTTTTATTAACATTCTTTTATTATTCAAGTATCGAGATATGCAAACCCTGAGTTTTAAGATGTGACTGTAAACTCCACTGCTCTGCTCTTCTGGTGACACTGATCACTGGTGGAAATGAACTAAACCAGGTTTCCTTTTTCATTGTGTAAGGAATTATCTCAATTTCTGCCTTGAGATAATGATTTTGTTCCCTGCAATGATGAATTCTGTGTAGAATGCTTCCATCAGAAGCACAAAAAGAAAACAGATGTGTTTACATTGTCTCCATGGAGACACAAACACACAAGCTAAATGCACACTAACATGAGGGAGAAGATTTCTCCTACCTTGTCTTCCAGAGAAGGAGAATTGCAGACAAAATATTTGAAGCAAATGAGACAGAATTGTCTACAGACCATTTTTCTCCCTTGCATTTTCAGCAGGGGATCCTTTGATCATTCAGTGAAGCAGATACATAAACATTAGGGAGCTGATATGTTTATCCTGAAGGGACAGCATAAGACAAAAGCATAATTTTTAGATGGAACATCCTGAGAAGTTAGCTCATACACAACTATTGGTGGAAACAAAATGACCAGTGTTGGCTGGCAAGTCTGTTTTTGAAGGCCTTGCTTGAAAATTCTACACAAGCAAGTGTTCAATACCGGCTTCACTTCAAATTAGTGCAAGCAGAAGCATTTATCCTTCCTATTGCCATTCTTCTTTAAGAATTATAGTGAGTCACAGTGTCTGAAATGGTTATGAAGTCTTGAGTTGAGAGGAGGAGGTGATAATTCCTAGATGAGAGTAGAAGTGGTGCCTCTTGTATTATACTGCAGGAACATATACTTGTTATTTCTTAGGGTAAAATAACTGAAACAAGCTAAAGGATGAAGCTAAGTAAACACTGTGAAGCTGCATTCATGGGTAGTTACTCAAATGCATTCAGTTCAACCACACTTAGACAGATTTTCCTTTTTATTTTTCATTGTACATTCATGTAAATGGACCTTTGTTTGTCTCCATTCCTGGGAAAAGCTGCATATATATATAGGCAATTAAGAAAAAGACTAATCACTTATTTCCAGCTTGGAGGAAACAATAACCAACCATGTAACTCACAAGCAGCTTCACAAAGTACCAAATAGACAAAATAAATTGAAAACCAATAGTATTCCAAACCCTGCCAGGCTGTAACGTACTTACAAATAAGGTTATGCATAGCAAACAACTTCATAAATACCAAGGTGTGTTTGCAGAAAATTAAAAACAAATGTTTTATTCATGCCATACACAGTTTATTACAGATAAAACCCCTGCATATCTGATTGCAAGATTTGCTCTTTGTCCTTTTCTTGTATGTGTAGGAGAGTGAGGAAAGTAGTTACAGTGGACCATATTTGCCAGTAAAATATAAATCCTCTGAGGGTGAGTGGCCTAATTGTACAAAAGCCTTTTGCTAGCTGTAGAACTGTTTCTGTGGAGCTATTTTACAGAGTTTCTTTTCATAGAACCCCTCTTTAAAGGGGGTGGATTCTCCATTGCAGAGAAATCGTATATATTTAGCTTTCAATTCATAATGCTTCCTGGTGCTGAAATGCAAAGGCTCAGATTGAGTTGAACCAGCAAAAAAAACCTCCCCTAATTATGATTTTTCATAATCCATCTCCCTACAAAATCAAAAATAAAGACAAAACACACCTTAATTTTTTAAAAGGAGGAGATGAAGAAAGGAAAAAAAAGAAAAAGAAGAGAAAGAGAATAAAAAGATATGAGGATATTTCTCTTGTTGAGAATCCCAAGGATAAACTTATTGGCTGCTTGCTTGCTGTGGATGGGATCAACCAAAGTAGTGCATCCAAGGATTCTGAACATCATTCTTTCCACTCTTTTGCATTCTGTTATTATGCCAGGTTTTAGAAAGCACATTAGGAAAAGTTTGGCAGCGGAAGGCAGGAGGGAAAGGGCCAAGATCATAATTCAAGCCTTCAGCCTGGCTGTTTTTCCTGTAGTTATGGTGCAATGCCAAAACCACTTGCATGCAGACTTCAAGTGTAATTCTGATCACACTCACCTCCAATAAATTTCAAGCCAAGAGGTGGAGATGATACAACATTGTTTGCTAATGGCATTGTTGAGAAGAAATCAGCCCTAAGTAAGTGACCTCATCTGAAGCAGAGTTCAGCAAAAGTGAAAGTGGTGGAAATTCCTGAAAAAAGAGAGAAATTTGACTTTTTCCACCCTCCCCTCTTAGCTCAGCACCGGATAATACAGCCAAGAGGGGCCTCTAGGTGGACAGCATCATCTGAGCAGGCAAAATGGGGATCCCTGCTGAGGTACATATTCACCTGTATGATGGCAGTAGTAAACTGAGGTGCTTTTATGGCTCATAGTGTATGTATCTCCTCCTTACATTACCAGAAAAAAAAAAAAATATTGCTCAGGATAAATGAGGAGTATAATTAACAGATATAAGCATTTGGCATCAGGCTGTCAAATACAATAAATAAAACGAAGTAGGGCAGTAGAAGGAAATGTAAAGTGAAAAACCTTCTTGTTGGCATTTTGTGCTTTTTGAATACAGTCTTAACCTGGTATATATGTTATATCAATTAAATACATATGGACATTGCTAAGGAAAGAAGGAAAACATCTTCCTTCAGCTGGTGATTAGTTTAGATCGTTTTCCTGAAGCTAGACTAAATCATATTTACATGGCACAGTCTATCATTCATTATTTATGAGAATTTTCTAAAAATTTTTGAAAAGGAAAACCTGGAATTTGATAGATTAATGATCACAGAAATTCAGTAGTTCATACAAGAATCAAACTGCAGTGAGAGTATTTACATCTAAATTAGCGGTCTCATACAGCAGCTTCTGCCATATAGAAAAATTATGTTCTTTTCTACTGTAGCTTGCCTGTTGGTTTTTATACAGTCAGTTGCCACCTTGATCCCCACTACTTTCTAAGGTCCAGTATTTCAACGGAAGGTTCAGTCTCTCGCTTTTTATCCAGTACAGCTTCAAGCGATGGAACGCATTGACATCAGTGAGAGCTGGGACTAAATAAGAGCACCAGATTCTGGCCCCTGAATTGTAACTCTTTGTGCAATGCAATTTTCCAGCTAGTTGGGACACACATTTATGTAACTCTTTATGGAAGATTTTTGTTTTTCAAATGTGCAGTGGAACAATGAAAACTGACTAACCTCACCCATAAACTTACTTGAGCCGTGAGGGCATCTGGGGGTGAAGCTGTGAAAGCACTCACTGCTTTCCGTTTGGGTGTTACATTATCTCTTGAATTTGACTGAACTCAGGTAAGACGCTGGCTCTTCACTTTTATAATTATCGGAGGGACATAAATTGAGCAATATGCTGGGTCAGCTGTCCTCTTTTCTCCTAATCAGGGCATTTACAGCATGCACATGCTCTCAGGTGATTATTCTCTTATCAGTTATAGTATCTAAACTTTTTTCCTGATAAATCTAGTTCATATAGATCAACAGTTCAAACAGTGTGTTTTCTGGGTCTCAGGAGGAAATGTATGACTTCCTTTTGGTTTAGTAACTTACAGAGATTGAGTTTTGAATAATGTAAATGGGAGGTGGGTGATAATTTGTAATGCTGTGAGTGCAATTAGTGAGATAAATACAGAGCTAGATTCATTTTCTCTGAAAAGAGGCAATCTGATATGCAGAAGGCACCTTTATTTGTGATACTGGCTGCTCATAATGTGGTTAGCAATGCATAAAGTTGCATTTTGATTTGGAGCTTTTAAGAATTCTGGGATGAATTAAACATGTAATTAATTGCCAGAGAGGAACCTTTGCCAGACTAGATGAGATCTACTGTGCTGAATAGAAGCTATAACCTGTGACAGGGTCTGTTCCACTCCCAAAGGAAATTATGTCAATACCAGGAAAGGTTAAAAAGCACGTAAAATAATTTGCAGTACCAGAAGTCCTTCCTCTTCATATGTAGGTTGAGGGTAAACATATATATTCATGTGTCCTATCATCCTGCAGCAAGTATTGAAACAGAACTATGTAAAACATCAAACTCCATGCTTTGTATTAATAAATTTGAATGAGTGTTTCAGTTTTGACCTAGGGAAAGCTGTTAAGTTGGGAGAATAGGCAAATTTGGATGTTTTGATATATGGAGGTGTTACCAGAATCCACTGAAATATTTGGGATAAATAAGACGCTGCCTTTTTAGTATTAGGGAGGAAGACAGTACTTTATTCTTGGCCAAGAGGGGGGTGTGTGTGTGTGTAACTGTAACAAAATTCCGGCCTCCACACAGACCCCAATACAAAACCTTTTCACTTACCTATACATTTTTAGCAAACAAAGAAAATAGTGTTCATTTGTTCTAAGTTGCATAACTGTCTTCATTAGTAAGAGTTCTGTCCCCTGCTGGTTATTGATTTCTCACTCTTCATGCTAATCTGGTCCACATTCTTCAGTCCTTATCTCTTCCTCAGATGGGGAGTCTCCAGCTTTGCAGGTCTTAATTTCCCTGTATCTTCTGGTTACTCCAATGTCCTTGAAGGGCCATAAATTTAAGATCCCAGATGCCCACTCTTCATTTTCCTTTGGTTTTGTTTATTGAAGCTTGTCAGGGTTAGTTTTAACAAACTTAAGGTTTGGATGATTTAATGATCAAAGTAACAATAAATGTCTGTGAAAAAACTTAAATGATCCTTGCCAAAAGTGGGCGCTGCATACAACTGATTAAAACTAATTTAAAATTCACTGGGAAAGTTATATCATTTCCAACAGAGGATCCTAAGTGCCTATGTGAAATTGTATATTAAATGTCCTAAGTACTTACAAAACCCTGTTGAAATGAGGGAACACTCCACATGCCCATGAGAATCCCTGGTATCAGTTTAGGAATCTCAATTTATGCATGTATTTTTGAAAAGGTTGGAAGACTCTGGTTGTGAATCTCTAAGTAGTTGTTGCTGAACTGAACTTGCCCTGTCAATGGATGGATTTGTAGGGGAAATTTGATTATTCAGTTCTGTGTCACAGTAGAAGTCTGGAAGAACAAATTGAATGTGCATATATAATTTTAGGAAACAGTAGTGACTATTATTTGATTTCCATTATTTTTTACAGAGCTATTAAATTCAACTTAACTTTGTTGTGGATTTGTCTTGAATGAATACAGGAGCAGTTTTACTTTTTTTTTTAGTCTGTGAACAAGTAAATTTTGTTCAGTTTAATTCATATTGTCTTTTATACTTAGAGTCCTCGCTTGGGACTCCCAAGTGGGAAACGTGTATGCATGTGTGTGTATGTTCTGATAAATAGGATGGAGGATATGAATTTGTTTCTTGTGGAAGATGAAGATTTTGCAGAGGTGCCATCTGTGTAATGTAACACTGTACCATCCAAGAATTGTGCATTTTTGTGAACTCTGTCATAAAGTGACTGCACTTCTCTGTACTCAGACTGATCTGATCTCATAGGGCGTGTAGTGCTCTTGCCAGCTCACTTTGTATTTGCCCTAGCTAGTGGACTGTTTAACTCTTCTAAATTTTTTTTTATTATTTTGTCAAAGAATGACATTATTGGTAATGTATCAATACAAAGCTTAATACAATTATTTGAAGAGTGAATAAGAAGAAATGTATGTTTGCATAAACTGACAATATGATATTGCTACTGTTATATATAATAAATGGCTAGAGAGAATTTTTCTTTAGTTCTGACATTTGAACAAGCCTATTAAGAACAAGCCACCAGCTGTTTTGTTTTCAGCCATTCAAACATGCCTAGTTTAGACACATTGCTTGTTTGCTTTGTGGCAGTTTGAAATCACTTGGTTCTATATCTGTATTTAATTGATTAAATTTTAATGTGAAAGCCAGATGCATAAGGCCTGGTGAACTAACAATCAGGGATAAGGTTGCCATCTGCTCATTTAGTCAAAGCTTTGTACTTAGAATTGCATTTTACATTCAATGATAGGCCCTGAATGGCTCTTACAAAAGGTCAAAAGAAAACAGGAAACCAACAGACGGCACCTCTCCATTTTACAGAAACTTGTTGCAGAACTTCTTGTTTGGGTCAGGCAATACAATTTTTCTTTAAGATAGAACCTTTTTAACCATCTGTACCTTGCTTACAAGTCTCAAATGTATTCTTTTTGTCAATCCATTAACTTTCCTGAAGCATTATCCCCAGATCCTTTTGGCTTTTACTTTACTTTCAGAATTTTCTCATCTCATTACATGTCACTGATCTTCTGTACTGTACTTTTTCTCAGCCTTACAGTGTTTTCTTGTACTGAAGAAGATGGGACTGACTGATTCTCATGGTAACCCAGACCTTCCTAAGGTGGGAACAGGGACACTATTCAGTGTTTTTAAAATGGCCAGCCAGTTTTGCCATTGCTATTATACCCTGCCCCTGCTTAGGACGAGTGACTATACTATGCAGTATTTCTCCAGGAGAGCCAACCATTTATGGCTGAACTGTTCCTTTACCTTGTCCCCACCAGTGAATGCTTTCAGATTATGATAGCTGTTTTAACATGACCAATCCACTAACTGTTAATGTAACAGGACCAATTTTATCTCCCATGTACCATCTGCCTGCTGGATTTACATCAGACCTCGATTTTAAAGTTTGGGTTTTTTGTTTTGAGAAACTGTTTCATATTGCACTAGTCTTCCCAGACATGGCTGTGTAGTTTTGGAGTATCGTACAGTTTCACTAAAACCTTGACAACCAAGATCTGATCCCATTCCAGAGAGTCATGCTTGCCAGCCTAGTAAGAACATGATCAATTATTTTCCTTTTAATCCCCCTGCCTTTCCCTGAGGAGCAAGGAAAATACTTAGTTCTTTGCCTGGCATGACAGGATTTCGTAAATCCACTGCTGCTATTTCAGTCCTGCTGCTCATATGGAGTGGGAAAGCAAGTCCTGAAAGCCTTGTCTCCAGAGCTGCAGAGTCCATATATCAGCGCTTGAAAAACATATTCTAACATTCAGCCTAGCCCAGTAAACAATCATATTAAAGTACAAAGGAAAATCTAGCAAAAAATATACTTTCTCATTACATTTCATCAATTTATTACATGCTTTTCCTGGACTATATGTTTGAAACATGTCATCACAAGGGCTAATCTGGTTGTAGCTAATCTAGCTAATATGGTACATATAACAAATATTGCATATCTATAAGAACTCAGCTGCTCACAAGAAGTTTTAACTCTGTGTGTATATTCATTATCTAACACAGGCTATGATTAAGACATATAAGTGAACTTTTAAAATCTTTCTGTAAAAACCTAATTCTTTGTCAGTCAAAGGCTGCTCATGGTCTTTTTATTTTGAGCTTTTGAGCAAAGCCATCACCACTGTTCTTATGCACCATTACAAGAATTTTTCCTAAAATCTGATTTCCAAAGCACAGTCTAGAACATCAGCTCTGGTGAAGGCTGATGAAAATCCTCTTACTTTGATACCTAAATAACTAGGATTGCTCTATGTGTGAGCATGGTGTATTGTGATTACAAATACATGACACTCACAGCTCTCTTAGAGTAGATTCAGACGATTCATTCTCTCTTTCAACATCCTGGTAAAATGGAAATTCAAGAAGAATAAAGAAACTGTAGAAAGAAGAAAACCCTCACAGTTGTGTCTCAAGAAAAAAACCCAAACTTCTATTTAACCACTTAATGGTATACCTGTGTCTCCTTCAAGGGTGATAAAAACTTCCTCACTGTTGGGAGATAATATTTGATTAGAATCTCTAATTGGTCACCCAGTACTAATGACAGGCTATGCCGTGTACTCTACTTTCCTCGGGGAAGAGTTTTTTTAGATAAGGTTGTCTCTTCTCTAACTGATTTTATGGTTGCAGCATGGAAAAATGTCAGCTAATGAACAGCAGCTACAGGTAGTTGTACAGCTGTATGTGTTTAATAGATTTTGCATTGAAAAATTGCAGTCAGCAGGCTGACTTTTTAATTTAGATTTATATCAGAAATCCAAGGGGGTTTGCCCATTCTTCTGTAAAGCAAGTGTTGCTTTATTAAATAAAGCTGTAGCTTTTAACATTCATGAAAATTTGGAATGTGACATAATGACCAGCCCCCAAAACGAGGCTTTAAACTATTTATGATCTGCCATCTGGTGGCCTGACTTGTTTGAGCTGTTGCACTTCTAATTCCCACTGATGTAATTATCAATGGCTTTAATATGCTCTTTGTGGTTAATGAGCTTGGGCAGGAACAACATCTGGTCTACTCCTCTCCCAGACTTTATTGCTGTGACTCAGGCTAGACCTGTGTGATCTGCTGGTGGTTAGGCCACTTGAAAAATCAACAGGGAATTTCCTTTGCTGAAGGAGAAAAACCTGTCCTGACCTTAATCTGGATTAAATTTCCCTTTACCACCCTCATTTGTAATGATGTTCAGATCATTGTGTTACCTCTTAGATATTACTGCATTGAGCATATAAAATGACAATCATCCATTAAATATGTATATATTTATTAAATTAATACAATAGATTTGAAATGTTATATAAATTGATAATCTGTGCAGTTTCCCCTTTCCTAGCCAAAATAACAATTACATGAATTTTGAAAGGGTTTTTTAGCTGGATGGAACATATAATATTTCCTTCATTAATTACAAATTTCATTTAATCAAATAATTCCATAAAGAACTCTTTGACAGCAGTCTTACTCTTTCTTTTATCAGTACTATCCACTGGCATCTACAAATTACTGGCTCTTTTATTGTCACTGGTTTAACAGATTCTAATCAGTGATAGTATCCCTCTTGTCACTTAAGAAAATACGTAAGGTTTATGGCACAGTGGGAAAAGGAAGATAAACTTTCTTCAGTGCATTGTTGGACTTTATCATGCTGAAGGACTCTAACACTGTGACAAGAACATACACTGACAGATACTGCAAATTAAGGTTTCTGGATACCTTCAGAGCTTCAGAGGTTCTGATGGAAGATGAAGGGGAGCCAGAAGACAAATGACCATTCAAATAAAAAAGCTTTAAAAAACTGGGGTCTTCATTCTAGAAATACATAAAATTCTGTGCTTGGCTTTGTGAAGGAATGTCTACCTTAAGCTCTCAGGTTTTTGTACAGTGGCCACCTTAGTGAAGATAGAAAAAAAATTATCTAGATACTAAAGTTCTCATAATCCAGTGATTTTGGTTTGGCCACTTGAACTTTCAGGACCTGATAATTAAGGTCACAGAGAGATCCTGTTAAGAGGACCTGAAGTCACTTTAGATGTGCGGGACTTGTTCAGTTTGGCATGGGACCATTTTTAGTTCTAAGTCTGGACTAATGGTAGCTACTGCAATACATTCCAATAGCAATGCTAAGTTTTTGAGGAGTCACCAGTTCCAGAAATTCATCTCTTAATTTATTTATACAGGATAAAATAAGGTGTACATTAAGTGTCTCTGGTGATTACCTGATTTTTGATATTTTGGTGAATTTCGAAGACATAAGCCTCAATGACTTGGTTAAATCTCCACTAATTAGTTGGAGTTCAGTTATTATAGGTATTCCTCTAGCAATTACTAGGTGTTCATTGGTGCTAGTGTCAAAAACTGGATAGAGGCCAGTCCAGGCCTCATTATCTCACCAGAAGTCCTTAGTTGCTAATCAGAATTTGATAAAGATTAGGCAGTTCCCTGCTGGCATTTGGCTATTAAATTCCACTTATACTGTTGCCCCATAAATACTATAAATTCTCTTTCACTAGCAAACTGCTCACAAAACCCTTGAAAAGTAAAGTTTCATTTGAGGATGACTGAGCAAAATGGAATCTAATTAGGCCAGAAGTCTCCTAACCACCATAATTTCTCACAGTGTCATAATGCCAAAATAATGCTTTTGAAGCTGTCCTGCTGCAGGATTTCCAAATAAATGTGTGCCATTTAATTAGGAGGGCTTAGCAAGCTAGGATGCTGATCTAAAGGACAAAGATTTATAGATGTCTATGAAGAAAGCTGGGATTTTTTACGTTAAATTGCACCCACAGTGCATTGCTGGATTTGAAACAACCATTTCACTTTACAGCAGTGTTAGAAGAAAATCAGTCTTCTAGCAGAAGCTGCTAGTCAGCTTTCACACAGAGAACGTGAAGGGACACAGTCCCTTTATATAGGATCTGCAGGGTTCATTTTTGAGTGTGTTGAATTCAGGCTGATAAGAACACCTAGTACTTCTTCTGTCCAAGTTATAATATACGCTTGGGAAGGATGAAAATTTTAACTTGCTCCTATTTGTTGTATATATAAGAATAAGCTTGCAGAAGGAGATATTAATGTTTCTAAATTGTTTGACTTGGGTTTAATCAAATGTCATGCCACTGTGTCAGTATTTGTGAGCATTTATCTGTAACCATAATTTTCTATAGTATTTGGGAGAATTTTTGTAGGTCACATATAACTGAGCATATTTCCTTGGTATTCACAAATGGCAATGCTGAATCTCATTCTTGATCCATGTTTTATTGGTACACAATGACTCCCACTCTTCTGAAATGAGGTCTGGGCAAGCGCTTCAGCTGGAGATGTTCTGCTAGTGGCATCTCAAATGTTTGTCACATCATAATCTTTCATCACAGCCTGCTGCAGAAAGAAACTGATCATTCCCAACAACTCAAAGAGATTAGAGCTTTTCCAATCAATCTAAGCAGCCTCTTAGAACTTAGCAATGTCAGATTCCCAGCAATGCAGCTGAATCATTCAGGGTATTCTATAAACCTGCTATTTCTACTAGTTAATATAAATTCACAGATTTCCTGTGAGGTTTAGGGATACAGAATACTGCCAGGAGAATGTTAAAGGCAGTCCTAGGGATGTCCTAAGCACTTGAATTGCATTTTACTTTTTGGGCTGGTTACCTGATGAGCTGACAGCTGTGCTGTTGGAGTAAGGTCAGATAATTCCCTGAATCTCTGCTCTTAAAGAAAGTGAGCTAGCAGAGGCTGCTGAAACTGATGTTGTTTCATCTCTCTGGGACTCCAGTGCAGGTACCCCAAGTCCCTTCTCTCATTTCATTCTTGCCTGAGAACTCTTGTTGATGGCCCCTCTCCTCCCTTGGTCCTCTGAGCAAGTGTCTCATGACTTTTGACAGGGAATGTCATTATTGCATCTTATTGCATACAGAAGACTGATACCTCTATTCCTTTGGATTGTCATTTTTCATTCCCTACAGATAATTCAGGCTTAATCTCAGCAGCATTTTTTCAGGGTACAGTGTACTGTTGAGCACAAACAAGAAGGTAACCAGCCTGGAATGTTTCACCAATACCTTTATAATTAATCTGTTATCATCAGAAATTATGCTGCCTTTGACAGCAGACTTTAGTAATCAAAGGGGCAAAAATGCTCCATTAGCAATTCTTCCCACTAAAATGAATGAGCTAAGATGATTTTGTAATCTTGACAGCAGCCACATATGTAAACCAGTCAGACTAGGGAAAGAAAGCAGGAGCGAAGCTGAGGGTGATCCAGATCTTAGGAAAAGGAGAACAAAGGGGTGTCTGCACAGCACAAAGCAGGTACCTGTATTATCACCAGGGAGCTGCTAAGCTCGGCTTGAGAAGCCCTGCTCAGCAAAGCCCTTCCTAACAAGGCTATTTAGCCCCCATGGAAAGCTGCACTAATACGATTATGTGACTTCTGATGTGCAGGATTTCTTGCTCAAAGGTACCTAAAATCTTTACAGAGGATTAGCTCATACAGCATAGAAATACTGTTAAAGAATTGCTTCGCTGTATCTGAGGACATGAAAAGCAGGTCAGTGTCCTTGAATGCTTTGTAGAGCTCAGAGGACAGCAGTCAAGCAGCAGCCAAGGATTGTATGCAGTATACACATTCTGCTTTGTTTTGCACTCATCCAGCGCAAAAATTACAGATAAATACAAATTTTGACATTGAATTTGTGGGTAAATGCCACTAAAGGGAGACTGTCTTGCTTTATAGGTTATATAGCATAGCCTGTAAAAATTAAACCTGTTTTTATTGTTGGAACTGGCCATGGTGATAATTGCTTTCAGAATCTTCAATGCTGTTTTATCTTGTAGGCATGTGCCAATTTCGACTTGGAATTTTTATTCCAAAGCATCTTCCACGTTTCATTTATCAGCTTGGGTGGTTTTCCAAAAATGTTTAATCATTCATGTATAAAAAGCATGATTTGTACTAATAGTGTCAGAGGTGAGTGGCAGTTTGTGAAAAGTAGAACATGCAGAGGGGATATCTCTGTTCCTTGTTTACAATGAAATATGTGGTGGGAGGTAGAAGTGGATCATCATGTTCTTGTGCATAGTAAATGATTATTGGCATGCCGAACAATCAGCAGCCAGGCCTAAAAATTAGGCCGTTATCAAACAGAGGCTGTGATCCTACTCTCTTCAAATTCTGTTGTGCATGTCTTTCTCATTCTGTAGGGATGAAGGCCATTCTCTTTCAGTGGAATCCTTGAAAATCCAGTCTTTTCTTTCATTAGGAGCGCCATGACTTGTTGCAGAGCTGAAATCCCTGCCTTTCATTGTGCTGCTCTGTATTGAGTAACTACCAGTATTCTGGTGATGACAAGTAATCACTTGGATTATGTACAAATGCGTTAATCATATCCCCACTTGAGATTTCTTCAACGTGTATGCCCAACTGACATATTAACACAGGCTATAGCGTTAATAATTTTCCTTTTTAATGGAATGTGAATCACTGGTATTGCTATGTATAGAGCTTACTATGCCATCACTGTAGCATACCACATGAATCCAGAATTAATACCGAACTGTAACTATGAAAATATTCATCCAAGGGAAAAAAAAGTAAAATTTGGAATAGGTCTGTACACTGACAAACATGTAGAGTATGTCAAATGGGCTTAAGTGTGGGGAGGCTGGTTTTAAGTGGGTGTGGAAGCATCCAGGCTGTACATTATATGCAGTTCATACAAGTGTTCAGATGCATTGAGGTTTTGAGCTCATGGTCAGGACTGGGCATCTGAAGACAATAGGCAAATCAAGATTTTATCAGTCTTTCACAGCAGGTGGGCTTGCCTGCTGCTTAGAAAAGATCTACCCTCAGATATTTTTTGTATAATCATAGGGTGATCATTTTAAGTATGATCTTATATCAAAGCTATGTTTAATACCATGGGTTTTCCACAGGTTCTTGGGAGTGATTTGACGAGGAAGATACGGTACAGCCCTGTTCTATCTGAGCTTTTTGTCTTGCCTTGTGGTAATGTCATTCTGCTTCTGATTGTGCTCAGAGTTGTATGCTGACTTCACTTTCGTCCACATTAGCAGGAATGCTAATGGTAATAAATGCTAAGAACATATGTAGGTCTTGACAAGATTTTAGTTCATATATGCACAGGATGAAGTGAATGTAAATCTGGGCTTTCAGCATGTTAATTTTACGTGGTGTTTGAGTAGGCTAACAAATTCTGACTTCTGTTTCCACTTCTCAGACTTGCAGACAATTAAAATAGTAGCGGACATCACTTCACTAAATGGGTAATGAGACCAATTCAGGTCATAAGTCATTTGAGAATAGACTGATATATGTGATTAGTCATGTGTGAACTAATGCTTCAGAAATTTATGAAGCAGATTTGCAGTACCTAGAGGATGGTCACCTCCAGCTCACTGACTCTTATGGAAGGTCTCTAATTGTTTACAGGGCTACATCTCTGTTATTCAGCAATTAAAATCAGAATCCTCCAGAATTTGATTGGTACAAGGATTTAAAATTTGTACTCAACCTACAAATGTCAGTGGTGTCCTTACCTGGTTTGCTGGCCACAGAAAATAATAATAAGGGGTTTTTTTCTAATTTAACATTTGCAATTTTTTATTTTTTGGAATTATCTGGTAACAAGCAGGCATTTGCTCTGCATTCTTCTTAGATACAAATTTTGAACCTTGGAGGGTTTTAGCAACTCTATATAGTAATGTGGTTCCTTCCTCCCATCTCAAATATCTCTAAAAATAGCATCAATGAAAATAACTTATTATATTTTCAAGCAAAATGCCCTTGCCTGGTTTAAATCATAATCTGTGCAGACACTGCCTTTCTCACAGCCGGGGAGATGTTGATCACTTTTGCATTGTACCATTATGATGTCATCCAAAGAGACAGCAAATATTGTAGATTAATGCTGCCAAAATTAAAGTAATGACACTGTGGAAGCAGCAGGCAAGTTACTACGGCCATATGGCATTATAATAACTTGGGATAAATAGCTGGATAATAACTAATGGGAAATGGCAGTATTTCTAGGACATGAATGTTTGGCAACATATACTTGGCTAAGAGAAATTCTTCTTATTATAAATATATACATTTCTTGCCAGGAAACTAAGGAAACTCACTATTCTATGAGGAGAATCACAACTCCTTTTTAGCAACAGAAAATATTTGCGAGTTTGAGGTGAAAGTGACATTTGCCATCTCTTCTCTGCTCAGTTAGGACTAAGACTGGTCTTATGCACCTCACCCTCACAGAAATTGGAAAGCTACTAACTTAACAACATCCCTGAAAGTAAATTTAGCTCAATTGTTAAATCTTTCTCTAAGTTTCTGTTGCAGTCTCATAGTGCACAGTGTATGTAAGTTGCACAAAATGACCTCTTAATGACCCTCGGGAAACCGCAGAGATATCCTTGTCCTGGGCAGCTTGATGCTACAGGGACAGGACACCTTTTTTTGTGGAATCAGGGCAGCTCTGGATGCACTAGAGGTCTTTGATCTGGCCCTTAGCACCTATGGAATAAATAAAAGCAGTAATAGCAAGCTTTCCTTGTTTCAGATGGATCATTGCTGGTCTAAATAGAATGCAGAAGGACTGGATCAAGTCTGGATCAAGCTGACAGCACAGTAATGGAGAGCTGAGAGGGAGTAAATCACACAAGGGGCATAGCACAGTGCACCATGAGATTGTTCTCAAATTTCTCATGTCTTCCTCTCCTTTTTGTCCATAAAACAGCAGAAAGAGGGAAATTTCCAACTAGATTTTTCTTCTGTCCCTTGTAGTTGACTTTCATCAAGGCAAAGTATCATCTGCTGCAATGTAGGTAGCTGAATAAAAAAAAATTACTGCAGCCCAGTCAGATTGGGTACTTGAACTGGCACTTTTCCACTTGTAAAATCGGGCTAGTTACTTAGCCTGGGAGCTGTGAGGGTCATTTAATTACCATTTATAAAGTACAGAGGAGCTAATATGAGTTAAATATTTCATATTCATAATATTCATGACTTTACTACCTTATGTTCCCCAGTCCTAGAAACTGGCTAGACTTGTGAAAAGAAGAGAAAGAAGTATTTCTAGTAATATTCTTTTTCACTGGTACTGGAACACAAATTACAAAGTGATTGCACAACCGACTATGGTTTCTCAGAGCTTCAAGATATTTTGCCGTTCCCTCAGAGATGCCACAATGAAAACCCTTTGGTGTTTTTCTGGTAAGTACCTCATGCCACTGGTACTTCACATGTTTCACCTACAGAATTTTTAGTCACATTTCTAATGTATTTTTTTTGTATCCTTTAACCTAATTTCTAGACACTTAAAATGCTGAATGTTCTAATATTTTTTAAGTGGGAGAAAATGGAGACAATGTACTTTTCATACTAAAGAAATTACAGAAGGACAAATTCACACATGCTCTTGCTCTGGAATTTGAATTGAGGTAGATGAGAAATTTAACTTAGGCCACGATAGCTCAGAAAGTAATACTGGTGAGAAAAAACATGCACAGCCAGCATAGTTGGTTTTTACTGAACTTGAAGACTATGAATTATATTTTTACTCCTATTTGGATATTCTGAGAACCAAAAATGTCCTTACTGTATCCTGACTACGTTCACTTTGAATCCAGCATGGTGATCTGTTGCTCAGAACTGAGACAGAGAATAGCAATTCCTCTGTTCTTGGTAGGTCACAGAGGGGAAGGAAAGCTTCCATTAAAAGTCTCTGCTCTGGTAGACTTTCAGCCTAGTAAGTAATGAGTAACATTGCTGTTCCACTTGAGCAGGCTGTCAAATTAATTATGTTTCTGTGATGATGCTTCTGGCATAGCTGGCCTAATGCATATGCAATACGTGTATTCAAGTAAAATAAAAATGAAATAAAATGCACAGTGAGTGTGCAAGCTGGAAAACCTTATGCTATTTCTGTGACTAAGGTTGGTGACTTGGGTGTTAAGCAGTATTTCCCTAGAGCAGGAGGAGAGGTCTCTGGTGTTGAAAGTTGTAGCACTAGTACAGCCAGAGATCCTGTAAAACAGAAATCATCAGCCTACATGCCTGTCCCCTTGGCAATAAGAGGCAGCGTGACAGATGAACTGCAATGGCTCCAGCTGTAGGACGTCATAGTCTTTTTGCTAATGCAGACATCTGTGCAAATAAATGGCAAAACCTACATTGCAAAGTGAATGGCAAAAGCCTGACTTTGAGACCCAGAAATACTTGAGTGAAGTCAAAATCTCCACAGGCATCTATGAGTTTTGGATGTGTCTTTTCACAGGGGCCTTGATGTTTGTTCTAGCATTTAGCAACTGGTGACTAGAAACAGAAACAGGTGCTCTTTTACAACCATATACGAGCTGTTGCAGCTGACTGATCACTCTGGGAGCTTACAAGGGCTACAAATATGGGAAGGCTTCTCCTCTATAATGTTTTGCCTTATCTCTGTTAGAGGTTATACTGAGCACCCTCTATTTTGTTAAAACAGGGGCTAACCCTGATCTAAGATCCTAGATTTTTATTTCACAGAGGAAATAACTGCACAACTTCCTCTTCCAGTTAGACAGGTATGAAAAATGTTGAATGAGGCAGATCAACTTCTACTTACTGTTGAGCATGGAAATACTTTGTGTGCTGGAGGGCATGATAAGGCAGGGAGGGAAATGGCAAACAAGACTGGGAAAGCAAGGACATCTGCTGCTTGAATAGAAATCTGGTGTAATTGGAGTAACTGAAATGTGGCCAGTTCAGGAGATGGGCTGTAATATTACATTATCCAGATACAGAGTTTAAGGACAGGCAATTGTCACGGAGAAAAAAGGAGGAGATCATGACAGTACGAATGAGGAAGGACATTATACTGATAACAGATAACATTCACATGGATGGCAACTAAGAGACACCTTGAACTTGAGGCTAAGGACTGAAATGGTAAAACAAGTATAATAGAAAACAATTACTGATCTCCCAGGCCTGGGTGAAAATACAAATCAGGAAATATTTATGCAGATAGAGGACTGTATTTGGATAGGACATTGATCATATGAAACTGCACTTTCTCTGACTTTGACTGGAATGAGAACTGCAGAGGGATTTAGGAAGCTGGAGCTGTGTGTATTGACAGAATCTTTTTACCCGGCAGCTTGACAACCAACAAGATTAGGGGCCATTTGGAAAAAGCAGCAATGGCTAAGCAAGGCAGCACATCTGCTGATGCCAGCACTCAGGCTGGAATGACATTAGCTGAAAGTTAGGAAGGAAGGAAATTAATGTTGAATGTGAGCATGATTCTGATTTCCAGATGTGGGGAAATCCATGCTCTATTGTGCTCTGTGGGCCATAACTTTTGGGTGGATTGAAGTCATATTATTGGGTAAGTTGAGGTCAATTAATGTAATTTTACTAGATAACATACCACATTAGTTTTCAAGACTATCTGTCCTAACAGGCCCAGAGCACAATTTAATTCAGTGTGTTTTGATTAGACAAAAGGAAAGAATGTGGTGCTTTTAAAGGAAAATGTAAAGAGATGTTGTGAAGAAGTAGATCCTTCTAATGATCAAATATTAGATTGAGGTTCAATAATCAGGCTCTATTGTCACTAAGATGTTACTGCAGTTATAGTAATCATATCCACCAAAAATGCAACTTTTCAAGCTTATCATCTGATATGTACCATATATATGGACATTAGTTTGCAGTCAAAGAGCAAGGGACAACAGCTTTTTGGACCTTTTCATTTTCCTGCTAGTCATGTTGTTTCTGATATACTTGAGTTGTGCTGTGGCACTTGTCTTTGTTGGAACTAAGCTATTATCTCACTAAAACCAATTAACTCACAATTTGGTGTGTTCAGCCAAATAGCCTTGTATTTGCTGATTTTGTGACTGATTTGCTGTATTTGATGATTTTGTGACTATTTGAGCAAGCTGACACCGAAGAAATGAATCTTTAAAGCTGCATTGGATGGTTACAATATAAATGTAAACCAAAATCAAATAAACCAAACTAAACTAAACTAAGCTAATAATATTCCTCCTGTAGTGAAACTATAGGAGGAAAGCTTACAAAGAATGTAAAAAGTGTTTAAAGAGACTTCCTGAAAGCAGACTGTGTGAATAAATATTGGCTAGTGTGAGAAAAATCTTCATCCTTCAGTTTGCTCAAATACTGCAGTGATGTTTAACAGTAACACGTTTTCTTATGTATATGACAGTACACTATAAAACAAATACATATTAATGCAAAGTCTGTCATTTCTCTTTTTGGATTGCTATGAGACAGGATGGTAGAAGCTTAATGGAGAAATAATGCTAACCTCCTCCATGTTATTTTCCTTCCTGCCATGGCAGTGTTTTTCAATCCAAGTGACATACACTGAGGTACCCACTGTTGACATACATTTTCTATCCACTAGGAGACTAAAGGCTGCTTTTAATTTACACATTACATCTGAAAGAGAAGTTGCTGCTCTCCTCAGAGACAGACTACAATAGTTACCCAAATGGAAGTACAATTTTTTTTAAGCCAATGCAATCAGTGGAGACTGATCCACAACTAGCTAAAACTGGACTAGCTTTTGTAGATGAACAAGAATTATTGCTTGAAAGGCAATCTCTGTCCTCCAACCTCTGGGTGAGGTGAATTTGCTCCACAATGCTCCAGGCTGTGTTAATGGGACTTTTCAGCTTCTTGGCTTGAAATAAAGTTAGCCAGCCTGCTTAAATCCCACAGAGAGTGTGCCCCCATTTATTTGCAAAATACTTTCTTGTCACAGTGTGATCCAACATAAAGCTATTGAACTTAGAGTGTTCTGTCTGCAGAGCTTCAGTGTGAGCCTAGAGGACATTTATAACCTTGAAGAGACTGGAATCTATCTGCCTGGACGATGAAGGATTGCATGATATGGAAGTAGTTAATGCCAGCCTGCAAAAAGACAGCTTGAAGAGTTGTTCTTGCTGGGTAGTAGAAGGAGTTTAGACTGACAAGGTGGGATAAATACTTTTTTTATGGGATGCAGATGACAGCAGAGTTATGTGGTTTGGTCAAACTACTTAAACCATCACACATACCTACTGAAAGGGAAATGACAAAGATGTAGAGAAAGCCCTATTCCAACAGTCCTTACTTACCTAATTTGTCCTGCAGAAGTCTTTTAAAAACCACAAGACATAATTTACAGGAAGACCCATGCCTTTTCTTACATTGACATAACATTGTGGACTAACTGGTGGTGTATATTTACAGTGATGTAATGAATATTTGATGTAAAAAATTTCTCTCATGGGAGCTTTTGTGAGCTGTTTGCTAGGAATGTTCATCATGACTTTTGAAGTGTTAACTCCTTTGAATGGGCAAATTATATTTCTCCACTCATTCTGCTAGATTCTTGGTAAAAATCTGTACATTTCTTTTAGATTGAGATTAATGGGGCAGCATCACACAAACCACAACTGGATCTGTCATAGTAATTTAATAAATTTATAGCTTTCATACTTCCAGGATAAATATTATTTTGAAATGTGGTTACCATTAATATCTTTTAAGAACCATACAAAATTCACTATATTTTTCAGCCCTCTGGCCAGGATATTCCCTCTGTAAATTATTTCTAGACCTTCAGCAAAATGAGGGAAATAAACTGTTTCAAAAGCTTTTTTTTTTGTGCATATGCATTTTGCAGGCCAGAGAGTAAGAATTTCCTACACAGCCACACAATTCCTACTGCTTCTTTAGGAAAGCAAGTTTTTTTCTACAGAATGTTAGGGGTTGTAAGGGACCCAGTCCCAGCACTCCCCCTGCCATGAGCAGGGACACCTTCCACTAACCCAAGTTGCTCCAAAACCCATCCAATCTGGCCTTGGACACTTCTGGACTCTGGGCATCCACAGCCTACCTGGGCAGTTCAGGAGTGATGTGAGTAGGCTGTCACTGTGGGCCGAGGCTGAGGCAGGGGAGGATTTACAGAACACACTCAGGATGTGCTCTAGGGATAGCACAAAAATGATGAGATCTATGAAGTTGCAAGGGGGGAAGATGGACACAAAGAGGCAATGGCAGGGAGCAGTGCTTTGAAGCTGCCTGTTTTGAGTCACAGCACTGGCACAGGAATATGGAGCTTTTCTCTGTGGAGGAGCCTGGGGGGATGGTGATCTCTTCTGCTTATTCAGGTTCTTCAAATATACAAGCTTCTGAGCATATTTTCACAAATAACCCTAACATTCAAGTAACATTAACATACAGCTGCTAACTGACAGATACAAATTTGTTGCTCTTCTTGAAATATGATTAGGGCTATAAATAATACCAAACTGAAAGCTCTGGCAGCTGTATGTCTCTCCAAGAATTTTTCTTTATTTTAGACACCAAAGAAATAGTCACAGAAACAAGAAAAATAGCTTAGCTATACTTCCTTTGCTATCTGCAATGTGATTTTGTTCACTGAGCTCTAGCAGGCTGTTTTCTGCATGTCTGTTTTGTGCATGTCCTTCCGTGTCCCCTAAACGCCTTGACTGCAGTTCTGTGTCTTTTTGGAGCTTTCTTATTTCTGCAAAGGGAATCACTGCCATCTCCTGGTCAAGCGACAGAGGATAATAAAATTCTTCCACCTACTTGTGAGATGTACCATTGCCCCACTCTGTGGCAGCAAGAATTTTCAGTGGGGATCCCTATGGATTTGCTGCAGGCCATTCTGTGATTATTATACCAGTTATTTATCTGAGCATTCAGAGAAAAAGGGAGCACTTCATTCATTGTAGGTTGAATGTCTGGTCCAATGGGTCCTGACTAGTCAAATTTGTACATTTGTTCTGTCATTGATGTAGTATGTAAATGGAGATAAATCAATTATTTGTGCTATAAAAGCAGGACAATTTAAGTACTCTTTCCTTGACAATGCCTTAGACTTCTTTAACAATACCCTTACAGATCAACAATACCCCTTGGTGTTACACATCCACATAAATTCAGTCTGTACTTTTAGTTTTGCATCCTGAAGTGATCATATCAGCACAAGAGCTTAAAAATCTGTGATAGTGAATGGCTAAAGGCACAGCTGGATGCCATCAGTCCTATCAGCTAATCATATAGTGCCAATAAATGCCTTATGCTTTCTTCACTGTTTAAGAAATATCCCTGTGACTGCTTGTGAAGGGACAAAAATATTTCCTTTCATTTATTTGAAAATCATTTCCATAAGACCTGTATGTCTCCCTTAAAAATCTAATCTTCAGTATGACTACATTTTCTATGGTCTTTCTTCATTAGAAAGTTCTGGCTTATATTTAAGTCAGCTTAAATATTTATTTACCCAAATACCAGTTTGAATGAGCATTTCCTAATTTTTATCTTCCAATAACTTGCCTTCATTGTGACCTCTGAGTTCATAGCCACAAGTAGATTAAAGAACCCACTTAAGTATAACTGCCTTGAGAGTGAATCTGCCAGCTAGTGCTATATAAAGGTTACACTTCAGAATGTCAGTATGCATTGTTATCTTTTCTGTCTGGAAAAGACTAATGGGTAAGGAGGCAAAGCTGGGAAGTACCAGTACAGCATTTTGAGACTTTGGTTTGTGTTTTACAATAAAAAAAAAACAAATGTTCTTAAAGAATGAGACCAGGGGCTTGTAGCCATTTAACGTTTAGATTCATCGTGTTTGTTCATACCCTTTCTGTCCTGTAATTCCACAGCACTCTCAACTGACTGCATGGAAGAAAGAATTTGGCCAGAAGCTGACACGACTGCTCAACAAGGTTAGGAGAAACATTTAATCTCATTTTTTGTTATTATTAGTTCCCATTCATATATACAATGAAGTACAACCGTTTTTTATTTCCCACCACGTAGTCTGTGAGGCTTTCAGGATAAAGGATTTTGTGTATAATGGTTTTCATCTTTTTACTTCTAAAGAGCAGACATTATTTTATGGCGCTCTTTCTCATAGACCTCTGCTCATCTAGTAAACAAATTATCTGAGCATTTTGTTATGCCCAGAATATGGGTATGTCTGTATCACATGTATTAGCCAAATGTTCAAAAAAAACCCCATGCAGCAGAACAGATAATTGTAAAAGGCTTCTCACCAGGAAATAATTTAGAAGTAATCAAACCTGTCCCTGGTAAGTTTTGGGGCTTTTTAATTATCTTTAGTAGACATACAAGTTGAACTCAGATTAAGACTTTGACCTGTCTTTGGTATAAAGTCTAACAGCAGCAGATAGCAAAGCAGGAATGGTGGCAGATTTAATCATGGGTTTTACCCACATTCAGCAGGCCAGCAGGGCATTCATTTCAGAGACTCATAAGAGTATTCTTTCCCTGGGAATTCCTCTTGCTGCTTTCTGGTTCACTGACAGCATCTGAAAATGTGTTCTGATCTAATGTGGAACCACTAACAAAGGAATTCTCTCTGGCCTTCATCAATAATGAAAATGCAAGAGATTTCACTTCTAATTTGTTAACTGATCTTTAAAGTCGCTTCAAAAAAACACTTGCCAATCCTGCTGAGCTGTGAGTCAGTGAAAGATTGCACCTGTTTTCCTGTTCTCTCCTACAATGCCTGCTTCTCATAGTCAAACAGCAAAAACCAGTGAACAGAAGGCATGGTTTTCATCTTAAGTTTTCGTGTTTAAAACCCGAAACCTTCAGGTTTACTGTCAAGCCTATACTTGTCTAGATCTCTTAACAGTACAGAGCCATCATGCGTAGTATGCTCCACAGTGTTCCCTTCCCCTGAAGAAGAAATCATTATAATCATTTCACAGGGTCCTTCATCTAGCTGCACCCCCTCATTTCCTTGTCTCCTTTCAGCTTTCCCTCCCTGAGGTTGAAAACTGAAGGCTGTTATCACTATGCAAGAGATAACGGATGTTACCAGCAGTTTTCAGTGTACCTTTGGAGGAGGTGCAGACAGAGCTGACAGGGTGTGTTACCCATCTGTTCAGTGTCAGTTTATCACAAAGTCTGCCCATGTTTACCAAACAGCATTCAAGAAGGGAGGGATTAAGGGAGCCCTCCAACTTTGTACTGAAGCAGATGAGAATACTGGCATGAGCTGTTTGTTCACCTCTAGGGTCCTGAGCTGCACCAGGGAGGCCATGATAAGCCCCTGGAAATGGTAACAGCCTTGGCTCTTAGCAGCCGCCTTCATCATAATGGTGTAGTGCCTATGGTTGTACCCCTCAAGTGGCCATCAGGAAACTCCTTACTCAGTAATGTCTATGTCCAGAGTTCCAGAATGGTGAATACTGGGTTTTACTGAAGTATCTCAGAGCGAAGTTACACCCATGGAGAATCCACTACTGAGAGGAGGACAGAGTGCTTCTCCTGCTCCGCATTCTGTGCTTTCCTCTGGCACCTTGTAGTGATTCACTGGACCCCACTGTTAGCCGATTCAGCTTGCTAACTGAACAGAAAGCACGCCAGCAAAAGAATGAAGAGATTGTTGCTGAGTTAGCAAGTTGAACCAGTTCACACAAAAGTGGGATGAGTGCCAAACCTGGCCCAGGACATGCCAGAACTGTGAGGCTGAAGCCCTTTCCTTAGGCTGCAGCACTGAATCTCCATGTATATGTATACTTTTGCTCTTAGGAAACCCACCCATTTGACCTTACATTTAAGCACGCATGACTGCTGTGCCAAGCAGCATGTAGAATCAGAGATTTTCAGGGAACTAAATTAAATGAAGGGAAATCTGTTGGTTTCTGTAGAAGTTCTGTCTAGGGAAAGACTTAAGAGAAAAGGATTAATGTGTTGCCAGATGTATCAATCACATGGATGTCCTATGTATAAACTGTTGATGTTTTGTGGCTCTGCAAAGACAGTAATTTATTAAAAATCTCGTCCATTTAAGACAGAACATTGTGGACAAACTATAAATAGAAAAAAAGAGAAATTATTATTTTACAATCTGGCATATTTTCATCTTCGTTTTACACATCCCACATTAAATCATGCTGTAGCACTTAATGCAGGACTGAAGCAGCTGTATATAGAGGAATCTGAATGCAGGGAGCCAAAATCTCCTTCCCCTTATACTGACTATACTTCTACTGCTTTCAGTGGAGATGCATTATAAAAAAATTAGTCAAAAGTTTCTTAGATACCGTTGATGCAATTCATCTGCAGGATTAGCTATTGATCTTTTAGTAGTGATTTTAATTTTAATATCAAGTGATCATTCCTCCTGTGAAGAAGCTGGCTTAAATGCCAGGGGAAAAAATGGATCCTGACATGGTTTTGTGAAGCAATAATTTCTTATGTTTTCAGTCAGGAAATGAAACAATGTCTCAGTCTTCCCTTTGGTTGTTCTATACTCTCCACTGTTTTGTGGAAAAGAGGAAAAATCAGGTGATTAAAATCCCTTTCAACCCTGCTCTTTCTGAGACTGTTATCTTCCTCATTTTTTTTTTTTATTACAAGAGCTGATGAAGTGCAAGGGATTGGTCAGAGAGAGGATTGTGCACGTAGCCTTACCATCTGACTTAATCTTCCAAAACGGAGTTCATCCGAGTGCTAACTGTAGTGAATTTAATGAAACACAAGCTTAATGTGAGAAACTAGAAACAAATCCTCTCTGTCTGAAGGACAGTCAATAACTGAATAGTTTGACAATTCCAAACCCCTGCCACTTTAATGTAATAGTAGTGTATGGAAAAGACATCCTGTTCCAGCACCTACCAGCAGCAGCTTCCATTACAGGTGATAGGACTCTGAATATATTCAGGCCATACTGGTGTAATAATGGGAAAGGAGGGGGAGTGAACAGTTGTCCTGTTTTTAAAATCTTTTTTGAGGGGTTCTGTAGTTTTAAACAGAATGCAGTTTACTGTGTATATCAGTTTTGGGATACGTGGCTTGGTCCAGCAGAAAGTTTCCATCTGAGGAAAAGGGGAATCTTATTCTCTCCTTTTTTATCTTAACATGGTAATTTACCTTCTCTGTATTTAATTTCTTCTCCACATGCAAAGAGGGATAAGGCTATTTACCAGCCAGTAAATGCACAGCTGCTGTAGTTTCTATGTTAATGCACAGGTATGCTGAAATTGTAGCTCTAATTCCATTACTAACTGGAAGTTGGGAAGTTTCCTAGAGCCTTTATCAAATAGAGACATACTAAATGGAACTATGGTTTTGTAAGCCATGGCAAATTGTCATAAAATCTTTTCTCTTGTCCGATTTTATGTCTGAAAAAAGGCTATTGAAACCAGCAGGAGTTTCAGTTACTGCTGCTTATACAGATATTTCCATGAGATTTAATGTATTTTAAAATTTTATGAGTATCCATGAATAAAACTTAACCACTAATGAGGAATTAAGCTAGAAATACGTGGTTTCCTATGGGTTTTATTCACCACTTTGAGACCAGACTCAGATGAGTCTGATCTCAGCTATTAAGGCAAATTCTAAACAGTATTTTTGACATTTTTTAATGGTTATAAAAACCCAAGCTAAAGGAAACTTGCCTGATAAAGGGAGAAACCCAGAGCTTCTCATCAAGAACCTTTCTGGGGTATATACAGAGAGCAAAGTCAGGAGTAAAACTGCTGAATTTGAAGTACAGGTGATTCAGAGGTCAGAGGATGCCTACACTCCCATGAAACGGAGTTATTTCTGTGCTGCAAAAACCCCTTCTTCAATGGCACAGGGCATATTGCTTGTGTGCAGATTCTCAAGGTGGTTCAAAAGTGTTTCATGCCTAAACCAATAATAAATCTTGTAGTGTTTAAGACTCAGGGGCACCATGGAATTAATAAGGTTTTCAGCTATGGTTCTTTTTCTGTTCCTGACAATTCTAGTTTATTTTTGGTTGCCACAAAATCCTGAATTAATGATTCCAGGGAACAGTCTATGGAAACTCTGAAAGATTTTCCAAAGCTTGGGTATCAAATTTAAAACTTGACTGTACCTGCAGTGCCTAATTAGTTATTTTGTGTGACCAACACTCTGTAGTTGCCGGTAGTTCATATTATTGCCATTAAATCACTTCAGACACTCATTACTGCAACATTCTTCTGCAGCTTTTTTCAGTTGCCTTTGGATTTTGTAATCCTAAACAACATTAATTTTTTCTTTTTTCCCCTGCAAGACTATTTATCCCATTTATCAGATCACTGGTGAACAAGTCCTGGCAGATCCCAAAAGATGTGAGCAGAGTAGTGCTGATCACACCCATCCAGTGTGAAAACTACTGTTTGTTTCTTGTCACTCCACAATTTTAATGCAGTCATTTTAGTTAGAATTACATCCTGTTCCCATTTCCCATCTGTACAGAGGTGAAATAGCTCCCTACTTCATAATTTTAAATTACTGCTTAAAAGGTTGAAAACTTCTATTGGGTTTGAGTTATATGCTGAAACCTGCTGGTTGTTGCTGGTTTGCAGTCAACTCTAACACTGTGATTTGAAACTACAGCAGAGTAGGCAGAAGAAATAAGGCTCAAGGTTTGTTGTTTCTTGCAGCAAGACACACTGTGTGTTGTACCACCTCTAAAATTGCTTATTATTTCAGAAGACTATAATAAACTCCCTGAAAAATAAAATAGAACTGTGTTCATGTGGAATCAGAGATGAATGATGCATCCTTGCCAAATCACTCTCTGCAAGCATTGATGTGATAGCCACATTAATTTCATGCGATAATTTGCAGGCAAGTTCCATCAAAAACCCAAGCATTCAAGCACCTCTAATAATGTGAATTTGATTTTTGCACATTAAAACTGTTATTTTTAACTATCTCAAGATGAAAATATGTCATTCATGTAAGTAATTATGTAAGGAATTTAAAGCTGATTAAATGATGATTCTTTCCCCACTGCTTTCAAAGTGCTTATAACCAAATTTAATTTTAAGCAGGATCGAGAAAATAATCACTTAATTCAAACAATAATTACTAATTTTAATCCTAATTCATTTAAAAACACACCTTTTTTTTTGCAAACTCTGCAGGGTATCGACATTTTACAAAATGAGTCATTGTTTTGGCAAGGACAAAATCCTGAATCCTGTCAGCCAGAAGGAGTTGTTAAAGAGCTCTAAGGGAGCTTTGGCAGCTCAGTGAAAACAGCTCTATTTAACAGCAGTTTGGCTTCTCCAGGATGACTGGAAAACTTGTGGTAACTCTCTGCTCTTCACACCAGCCAGGGCACTGCTCTCTGCTTTCCCTGCTGCCAATGGGCAAGAAAGCTGAAGAAATAGTGTCCTAAAGCAAAGAAACAGCTGCATTGAGATGTGCTGGAACGGGATAGAGAACACCTTAGATCAGTTTAGAAATGTAAAAATCAGGAAGTTTTTTGCTTTTTTACTAATCCAGTTTGAAATGGATAGTCTGAGCATAATCTGCTCATGATCTGACCCAGGACCCAGAGCCTTACAATAGCAGGGCTGGTTTTGTGGGGGGTTTTCTGTATAGACCCTCTCTACCTGCTAACCTCCCTTGTTAGGAACTGGGAGAATCACACCCTCCAAAAATGGGACAGATTTTTGGATGTAAATTCCTTTGGTAAAGAACTACATTTTTCGTATGTAACTTTAAGAATTAAACCTAATGGCTGACTGGTTCTGTAAGAAAAACTACATTAATATATCAGTAATTTTTATGATACTAGAACTTAAGTCCCAATGAGATTATCATAGCCATCATGTGCAATAAATAACTAATGTCACCCATGGGTTTTACTCCTTTTTTTCTGCAGCTAATTCAACCACTCAATTTTGCTCATTCAAATCATATGCTTTGTAAGCTCAAGGGTGGTCAGGACTCCACCTAAGGGAGTGTACTATCATTTTATTGACTTTTAGCAACATTTACCAGTCAGCCTACATTTTTCGCACTTACCAGTTTCATCTTTCTCAGCTTTTAGCTCCTCAGAGAATCTATCTTAATCACAAGTGGAGAGAGCTTGCATGCTCTCCTGCTGCACCACGCACTGCTTCAGCCTTTAAAGCCTGCTTTGGACAAGCTATTTCTTTTTTTTTCAAAGCCTGATGGAAGAAGAACTTTCAGCCAATATTTATCCCTGATCACTTATACCCCTTTTTCTCCTTCAGGCTGTATTTATGTTCAGATTGAACTGTCTTTACCTTTCTCATTATTTTCTTATAAAGGTATCCGTTTTCCTCAACACCTAGCTACTGCATTTTCACTTAAGTATTTGGCCTCAGCAGAGAGGCTTCAATACTTCTCCATCATAACTGACCATTTGTCTCCTAGTGCAGGCTGAGCTTTCATGATTCCATCAAATTGCCTTGGCGTCATCTTGTGGCAAACTCTACAACACGATCCTTTTATTATCAATTAACAAGAAATATAGCAAAACATTTTGTTCAATCTTCATGTACTGAAAAATTTAATCCCACTCATTTAATCTCCTTCAGTGTTCAAAGTCCTTCAGGGTTTTTTTTGTCTGTGTACCAGGATGCTTTGCAGGATTAATGTCTCCCAAATTAGCATCACCTGAAAGGTGGTTGTAGTGAGGTGGGGGTTGGTCCCTTTTTCCAGGCAACAACTGACAGAACAAGAGAACACAGTCTTAAGCTGCGCCAAGGAAAATATAGGCTGGATATTAGGAAAAAGTTTTTTACAGAAAGAGTGATAGAATACTGGATGGTCTACTTGGGGAGGTGGTAGAATCACCATCTCTGGACGTGTTTAAAAAGATTGGATGTAGCGCTCAATGCCATGGTTCAGTTTAGTTGAGGTATTGGGGCATGGGTAGGACTTGATGATCTTGAAGGTCTGTTCCAACCTGGTGATTCTGTGATCACCCCAGCCTGCTAATATCTGTACTTCAGTGGTTAATGAAAATGTTCAGCAAACTCAGTTACAAGACACATACATTAGAAATTCCACTCATAGCTGCCACCTAACTCCACACACCTCATCATCAAGCTGCTATATAGCTCCCACATTCTCCATCTTGACTGTTTTCCACATTTTCACTGTATCAGATGTTCCAAATCTACAAAATCTGCACTTGTTCTGTTGTTGCCAGGCCTGATTCTTTGCTTTTAGCCCTAGAAATTCTGCAGACTTAACCTCTCTGCTTGCAGGTTGGTTTGTGCATTGTTCTTTTCTTTTTCCACTTGAACCTGTTCTTTCCCAGCACTGGTTAAAACCCCACAGTTTTACGGCATCAATCCAGTTTTTCTTTTCTACTTTAACAGGAGTTTGTCATCTCCCCCACAGCTTTAGGGGACTGCATAAACAGGAAGAGCTCAGCTCTACACTGCCAGTTTGAGCTGAAATCAAACCCAGCCTTTCCCTTACCATTTCAACTTCTGACTCCTCCCCATGCCATGCAAGTGTATCAGAACTTAAAAATGCTCAACAGAATGCAGGGCTAAGGAACTAAAGGGTGTAACAGAAAATAAGATCAACCTTCTTTCCTTATAATATAAACCAACTTTTAATAATAAAAACTTCTCTCAGGTTTTCAGTGAGAATAACACATACATTTCAGTGTAAAACTGCACAGTGTAAGTGCCCTTGGATCCCTTTCTCTGCATCTCTCGAGTTGATAGAGGCTGGTGTGGGTCAGGATCCTGCCCAGGTCACAGCTGTTCTGCAGAGCAGAACTGATGGGGATACAGCCAGGGCTCACCCAACGGGTTCTTTTTTACTTTAGGGTGTTCCTATGCTTCTTATAGTACTAAGTAAGTTTTAAATTGAGGATTCAGTGAAGAAACATCAATTTCTTCTTCAGCTAGCAAATGGTAAGACTAAGTTTTACAAAATTTACCAAAAAGTGCATTGAAATAGTGATCTGCTCATCTGGCTGCAGTCCAGAACAGATACCAGTACCAAATCCATGCATCCCACAGCTGGCAGTCCGCAGGCTTTCCTAGTTCCCTGCAACAGGTTGCTGTAGATCAGAGGAAGCAGTTAAAAGTAAGAAATAAAAAAAAAAGATGTAGTGGTTTTATGATAAAACCAAAACAAGTTCCTTCCCCAAAATTCAGTCTGTGAGAGAAGAAAACAAATATTAAAAAATTAGGAAACAAGATTCAGAAAAAACTGCATCCCCCAACTTGCCATAAACAGTTTGGAGTTCAGTCGAAGATTAGAAAAATTTAAGAGGCCTTTGTGTTCAAATAAAAACATTGAATTTTAGTTTTTGAGTTGCTTTGGGTGTTAATAAAATAAAATTAAGCCCACTAAAAAACAAACAACAACACAAATAAAACCCTGAAACCTTTATTTTCTAAAATATACATTACTGCAAAGCACTCCTAGGTTTCCTGACTGGGAGCTGGTTTAAAGGAGGCTGTGGAGAAACACAGGAATGGGGAGTTTCCTGTACACCTGCCATGTTAGGTTGGGTTGGTCATGTTAAGGCACTCACTCCAAAAGAACATTATTTCTGTCCTGAGACTGCTGACATGCTTTGATTAGTTTCAGCCAGTAACTTGGAAAAAGCTACAGTGCTTAGGGTAATACTGACAGAATGGAGAACGATTTTTCAAACAAGAAAAAATAAAGAACATTATATACACAATTCCTTTTTTCTTTTAACTTAAAAGCATCCCTAATACATCTTAATAACTGTATTAAAGACTACTTAAATATTGAAGATTTTAAATAATGTAGATTTTTTCAGTAAACTGGGAGTAACTGTGTGTACTCCCAGTATATTGGTCCCATTTTAAACAATGTAATTTTTATTTAATCTTGTACATATAATAACATGATCAAAACCACGTATTATTCCACTCCATATAAATAAGTATAGTTCTTCTGACCTGTTTTAAAAACTACATCTGTTCAAATAAACAGATTATAAGACTGTATTTTTTCTTTGTAAAGTTTTCTTAAAAATCCTACACTCCTCTTCACTAGCACTGTATTCCAGAGTACATAATCACAGGGCATTAGTAAAAAGAGGTCATCAAAAACCTGAAAGCTACGGTAAGTAAAATGAAGTAATGATAAGAAGTATTATGGAATGTATATTCTGCAGCATAGAGAGATTCTCTCACTGGGCTGAGGTGGAAAATTACTCTGGAAGAAATTCTTTTATGTTCTTATTTGAATAAACCATAGATTGTGCTATTCTTTCCTCAGAAGTGCAGGTCAGTTCATGAAAAAGAGGGGTTTATGAAGATACCGCTAAAGGATGTTGACCAAAAACCTGCTGGCAGTTAAATGGGTGCCAGACACAGTACAGGGAGAGATGCGTGTCCATCAGGATTTTCTGAACCAAGCTGTATCTTGAAGTCCACAACTTTGAGGTGGTTGCACAAACAAGTCACCAGGAGAACTGTGCTTTCTTGAAGAATAACGGTCATTTTCCAGGCATCTGGTGAATGGCAACAGCATCCATTCTTGCCTGTGATGTTTGTTTCAAGAATTTCTTCAAGAAGTCAAAAGAAATACACAAATCCTGCATGGGTTTCAGGAGTTCAAAGTCAGATTTCTGATGCCTAGGCCAGCAGGTCCCTCTCTTCCAGAGCACAGCAGGACCATCGGGGACAGTTCGTAGGGTCCTCGGCCAGGGCTCCTCAGAGCCGAGTGCTCTTGTGGGGCTGCCAAGAGGTGCCTCTTACTTCTATAAATCCCCATCTGCAGGTGGCTGGCACAACCTATAGAGTCTTTAGTGCAGATGAAGAGTAGGGAATTAAAGATCATACAGATAACAAAGTTACTGGAATAACGTATGCAGGTCAGCAGCATCTTTGTCATTCTGCAAGCTTTAGAGGTAATGACGTATCAAAAATACCCCTATTTTTAATCTTAGTAATTGCAAATTTAGAAGTGCCACTAGCCATTTGTTAACTAAAATATTTACAATCATTGTTTACAATATTATTTGAGACTCTCCATCATTTCCTCTTAATTTTGGCTCAGTCTGGGTCTTCAACAGTCCTTTCTCTCTTTTTCTATTTCTTCTGGTTTAAAACCAAGTTCAGCATTTTTCCTGAACAAAAACTTCTGCTCCTCATACAGGCTGGGATAGCAAACACATAGAAGAACACATCTGCTTGTTGACATGCTTGAACAAATCTTAAAATTAATAATCATCTTTTCAGAGAAATTTTTTGACTCACAAGATTATCAAATTAAGAACAGTGGTTAAACTTAAGTGCATGTTGACTTGTCATTCGTGTATGACTTTGTGAGCTTTTTCCTGGCTTTTTCTTTACCTCTGATTAAACTCAAGTCTTTTATAACTTCTCTTTCAAGATGGCTATTACAAATTTGTGCTAAGAAAAATAATCCTAGGAGTTAATATTAATTCACCAGATCTCCTTTTAACTTTGCTCAGTTTTATTTTGCCTTATGATGGAACCCAGGAGGAACACACAACATCTGAGCTTTATGGCCCTGAAATAATCCAAGTAAATAGTTCTGGAATTTATCATTGTGATTTAGAGTGTACTCAAAAGAAAAAAAAAGCCTCATCTTGTCATTTGTTTTTAAAACTGTTTCTTTTTGAAGGTAACATACGGTTATGGCCATAACAATGGAGCCAAAGTAACATATGGCCATTAATAAGGCAAAATAACCACACTGCCAGAACACTGATGGATAGCACCCAGGCCATGGTACAAGAGCCAACACCATTGTTTTATTTGTTTTTGAAATAGCAATTACAATCCAACAGAGAGATAAGGTTCTAAATGCAAAATCCTACTCTTTTTAAAATCTCTGAGAAAATGAACCATGACTGTTAGAAGAAACACCACCACAGTCTCTAAAGTTTAAAATAATTTTCCATAAACATTTTGAGGAGCGGATAAGAGAGAAAAAAAAATTAAAAGAGGGGCTAATTTAGACTAACTCAGCAGTCTTAATGGGTGAATTTGGTATCAGTACTTAAGGACATCTTCTTGACACTGAACCAATGTGCCCTTTGGAGGACTCTGGCACTAGTAAACACATTTGGTCTGTTTGAAGATATGGCACAGACTTTGCTGGACTTTTTCTGACACTGATTCTTGTGGGCCAGGACTGTTTTGCCTTCATGTAAACAATGCCATTAAAAACAGCAGAATCAGAAGTTTCTCTGGTATTTGTACAGACAGACTGTATATATTATCATCTAAACCATGACTAATTGTTACTGCAATTGTGTGAAAATGCTGTGTTACCCTTTATTAAACAGCATTCTTTTCTCTCTGAGAGATGAAATTGGAAGAAACTGACCCAAGACACTTGTCTTAAAAGTAGACGTATTATTCTCCTCTAGAAAGAGATGAACATCTCTATCTGCCATTCAATGCAGTAGGATTCACAAATGTACGGTACTTTTCAAAGCTGCCTTCTAGACAAACCCATGTATAACGCTGGGCAACTGAGGTTCCTTAGGGCTGCATTACTGTGTGGTTACTCTTACTGGAAGTGCTTGCTCTTAAACCTGCTCTGCAAGAACTAAACCATCAGACTCTTGTAAGCATGCTACTGTATCATCTTTGCATATCTGCAGTCAAATTTGCTGTTCAGGAATTTGCTGTTCAGGAATCTTTCTAAGCATTCAAGAGATGACTGTCCATCACTAGCTTTGCCAACTCATAGAAACAGTCCAAAAAAGATCAGCTATGTTTGATTCAGAAAATGCAGAAACCCTTGAAGCTGATGATCTGCAAATCATAAGCAGCAAAGCAGATTAACCTACAGAATGCACTTAGTTTAGTACAGGGAGAAAAAAGAATAGGATTTTTTTTTCTTTTTTTCCAGTATTGCTACTAAGATCATCTTTAGTTATATCAGGAACTCCACAATTGTTACAGAAACACAAAACCAGCACTCAGAGAAAATGTGTAATACATAATAACCTACCGAGGTGCACACTGTGGCATTTGGTCCATCACTTTCAGATTCTTGGCAGAGATTTCAACCCTTGGTCCCTATGGAAACAGAATTTACAGTACTGACAATATTGATAAAGCAAATGATCCTTAGGGAAAAATACTGTAACGGGACTGTGGCTCCTATTTGAGAATTATTTAACTACTTCTAAAAGATTTGGAATCCATTCGGTGGATACAATTATCATCTGTGTTTACTTAAAAGATAAATTAGACCCAAAGCACTTTACTACCACTGTTGTTTAGCACAAAGTAAGTGCTATTAGGTAAGCACTGGGTAACTTTTGCTATTTTAACGATATGATTGAGACTTAGGTTTTTTCCATACAGAAATTCTCTTACATATACTGCACAGTCTCTCTTTTATAACCATCAAGGCACACGCTTAATTATACACTGAGGCACAGATTTTAATTGCTGCAGGGGCTGTACATGCCAAAGTTAACTTGCTACTGTCACACACAGGTGTAGTTATTCAGACATTAGTAGAAGTTTGGATATGTAGGTTTGTAGTGCACAAAATACAGTGCCATACCAAAACAAACTGGTGTTTGTACCATGTTGTTACTGAAATGAAGATGGTAGTGTGCAGCAGACACATGCCAATACTCACTTGCTTTCGCATGATGTCTGTAGCTTGCATGATACACTTGGGCAGGAGTCCATGACTGCGAGCCAGTATGGCTGCTTGCTCCAGAGACACACTCAGTGTACTCCTGAATGTGGGAACAAGAGTTAGTAAATCACAGATTATATTTTTGAAAGTATAAATAGGTATGTGCAGGACATTTACCTGTTAAGTATTACTTCTGTTAGCTATTTACTTTTATTTACTTTTTTTAGATTTTCTTACATATAAAACTATTAAATGACCTCATTCTTGTTGCACCTGGATGCTGCTATTGTTTGAATCTCCAGCATCATTACTACAAGGCTATGTGCCACTGCTCTTCTGCATTGATTCATTTTAAAGCAATTCACAAATTAATCTTTACATTTGAGACACTGGCAGAACAGTGCTGTGATTCAAAATCAATGTGTGCACGCACCAAGATTCTAAACCTATTTGTGAGCAACTTCCTACATTTTCAGTAGATGACTGAAGACAATGCTGACTACAAGTTCTGTGCAACAAGCTCACTAAGTGAGTTGCATTGGTTGAGGCACTGAAACACGAAAAACTTTTGTGTCAATACTAGTTATTAAAAAAAGTACTAAAAGTTACAACCTACCCTGAAGTAAAGTCAGCAGATTTAGGTCCTTATTACATTCCCATTAGATTCATCTTAGTTTGCTTTGAATAGGATCACATCTCTAGAAAGGACAGAAGTTCCCATCACAGCAGTGGCACACAGGTTTAACCCTCACCTCTGCATCCCAGTGGCACACATGGTGATCTGACAGGCTCCCAGCCGGTAACAGAGCTCAGAGGATATGGGCAGCAGGCCAGCTCCTGATGTGGCACTGCTGGAACATCCCGACTGCATTGGTTTTGTACTAATGAAAGACTTCATCAGCCTGCAAAGCTCATCCATTGCATTGATAGGGCGAATAAGCTAAACAAAGCAATGCAAAGTAAAGTAGCATATTAACATGTTCAAGCTATAAAGACATTTACAAGTCTTTCTCCTATTGTCTAAGCACAATATTCTACAGGAGAGTAACTGCCACACAGTAACAACTATTTAGAACTATATGAACTTTGGAAGTGGCAGAATAAAATTACTTAGGCTTGGGACAATTTTTCATCACAAATCACATAGATTGTTTACAATGTATATTACAACTGCAAAGATGGTCTCTGGCTTTGTGTTCCCGGCAGCAGCATTTTAATGCTTTACACGCACATATTTACGTATTACCCGCCCAGTTAGACAGACTGCCTACGCCTGAGATGCTGGGCAGCACTATTTTCTTGTTTTCTCTGTAACTGTGAGCAAAGCGTAACTTGCAAATTGAATGTTTGTTCGTTTTCATGCATCTGTGGGAGAGGAAAATGAGCCTGTTCTGTTTGGCATCAGACACCATGTTTGGCAAGGGCAGGCAGGGTCACACAGATTCTTGGTGCTGCAGTGCAGGGGGTTTGTGTCTACCCAGGTTCTCCATATTTTTTTCTCAACAGAAGAACTGTAGCCAAGCTTCAGAGAAATTCAGATCACCCCTTTAAGGTAGGAAACATTTTAAAATGCTGTTTGGATTCATACAGATCTGCCATGCAGGTATCCCACAACTAGAATTTTAGAGATGTTGAAATAATATTTCTATGAGAGAATATATTGCAGAAATAAATGCAGAAACAATACCTGGTCAATCTTCACTGCAGTAGTATTGGAATCAGTGGGCAAGTTTGATCTCTCTAGGTAAAATGTCCTGCAAAAAGGCCAGCAAATACTACATTAGTTTGGTTTGCTCCATTTCAAGCCCATATATGTATACTATCTTGTATAAAACAGCTGAGAAATCTATGCTAAAAATCCTGAAGATCTTCCTTACTGAACGATTGTGATTGTAGTAATTTACAGAGTCTGTACTAAAATATTCCAAACCCCCATTAAGAGAAATATAGTTCTTGCTCTGCACAAAATTCTGAGGTTAAATTTACATTCCTTCTGAATGGGCTAAACTATTGGAAGAAAATTAACAAGGTTCCCACACAATGAGGATCTCCAAAAATCCCATTTGTACAAAAACTGCATCAGGAATGGAACATGTTTTTCATTAAATTTTAAGGTCCTTAGCAAGGAGTGCTCAGAAATCTTCAATGTCTTTTAAGGCAAAGCAGAAGTACAAAATACCTGAGTTTACGGTAGTATTGCTGCACTTTTTCAAGTGAAATACCATTAATTTGCTGTGGGAGTTCTTCAAGAGATGAGCCAGCTGGTTGTGATTGCCCCTCTGTACTCTCCAGAGCTGAAGAAGAAAACACTTTACTAGAGCTATGTTATTAGTGGTTCTTAAAAATTCATTTATTTATCTCTCTATCATCTTATTGGTCAGCAGATGACTGTTGGATCATGTCAAGGCTGATTCTGTTTCTCTATAAATTTAATGCTTTTCCCAGTGTGGGAGTATAGTGGTAGTATCATAGAGGTAAGCTTCACAGAAGCAGTTCTGTCTGACAGCATTTACTCCCCTTTAATGGTCCCTTGAAAGAAATTTCCTGTGTTGCATTTTCGTGCGAATATCTGCTTACCATGTAAATTTCTAGCCCAGATGATTCTGTCACAGTGTTTGCTTTTTAAAACACTTCTCTGTAGCCTGGGCACATCTGATCCCACACTAGATCAAACTATCCATGTAGTCCAGTATAATGTCTCTATGACTGAGGCATTAGAAAGCCCCAAACAAGCATATTTTGTTCTCATGACTATGTCTAGCACTCCCCCAGGGCTTCCTAAAATAGAAATATCTGCTTCCTAAGAGTGTCTGTAGGTCTCAGCTGCGTTTTTTTAAGAGCTTCATGGTCATTCTATATTTTTAATCATTCAATATCAGTAGTTAGCTTATTTTTCTCAAGAAAGCTTTTTATAGACACCTTTTGTAAAGAGCACTGTATGCAGTTTCAAGGTTCCCCCATTCTGAAACCGAGCAGGCAGTTTGGAGAAGTAGTAGCTGTCAAGATAAAAGATAACCTTCAAGGCCTGACGACTTCCTTCGATGTGATAGAAGACATGAGTATCTGGAGAAATAAAGATAAAACACTTGCTGCTTTATCACAGCAGGAGAATTGTGAAACCACTGCTATCTGAGTTTGTTAGATTACCTAATGACATATCCCATCTCCACCATAAGGTGAATAAGGGAGAGCCTTTATGGAGAGAATGCAGGCTCTGAAATACTATACTTAAAAGATCATAGTTAGTGTGACCTAGTATGATGTTTGATGCAAATACAATAACTATAGTTAATAATTAAGAATCTCATATTGTTTCATGGCATTTCATAGCCAGTAAACATAAGGAGAGAAATATGGGAGGGTAAGACACTGGACACTAAAAAGCTGAGAATACACCAACAGGGAACGTGGTGCTAATTATCTGTCACATCTCCTCCCCCTGTACAAAATCACACAGATAAGGCACATTGGCACAGGCCACAGCTAAACAGCACAGAACACACACCACCATTCCACCGTGTCAGTCCTGCTTTATGGGCTGGGTGCTTGCAGTGGAAGCTGAGGAAATACAACACTGCTTCAGAGAAGCTGCCCAGTGCTCTCCAGGTGTGACATTATCTCTTAGATTTATAATCATAGAGGCTGTTAATCCATAGAACATACCAAAAAAAAAAAAAGTGCTTTAAAGAAGCAGACAATACTCACTTGCTACAAGACTTTCATCCAGCTGCTTGAAAAAAAAGGCAACTTTGTCTAGTTCAGCCAGCGTGACCTGGATGTCTTCCAGCATGGTGCGCTCCTCCTTCTGTAGAGCAAGGCAACAGATACAAATAGGTTATTATCTGCCAGAAGATGTGGGGCAGGAAGGTACTGTTGTTATGGGCATATTTTGCGTTTGAGTGCAGAGCTTTTCACTAGCTCCATCCTGGCCAGGTAATTACTAACAGCTTTTTAACTGTGCAATATAACTTTAACCACCCTTTGCTTAGATGTCATTTGATGTGATTCACAGAGTAGAAAGGTTTAAGAACTCATTTAAGTTTGAAAGGATCTCTTTCTGGAAACTGTACCTACAAATATGAAGAATAGCTGATCAGTTACTGCAAAATAAATATTGATACATTCTATGCAATACAAACAAATAGCAGTTACATGCACAGATAGTTTGGATTGTATTTTATAAAAAATATCCACACCCAATCTACAGTATCTACAAAGTAAGAAAAAAATTCCCTTCTCTATAATGTCAGAGCTGCTTGTCTGTTTTATGCCTCTGTTTTCTTAGCATTTTTACAGTTACAGTAGCTGATCTGCTGTAGCTGTGGCTCATCTGTTCATTAGGCGCAGATGAACTATGCAAACACGCCTTTTCTCCTTAGATATGATGCCTCCAGCCCCAGCACCACAGACCTGAGAGACTGCACTGTATCTCTTTGTCTGAACTCCTGCAATACTCAGAACTTCCTCGCCTGTTTGGGAGATGCGTGTCCTCACAGGGATGGCAGGGGACACTCATGCCACCAACAGCTGGGCCCTAAAACCTCTAAATGCAGCAGCATTGTTCCAAATATGAAGGCTGACTGTTTTCTATGGTGTTCTAGTGTTGCAATGGGTCACTTTTTTGCAAGTAGAAGAATATGACTGGCTAAGGAATATAGGCACTTGGTTGTCAGCTGAGGAAATCTTCAGAGTTTGCAATAGTGAGAGTCTGAATATGCTGCTAGAATGCAGGTAATAGGTTCCACAGCTGTGGCTGTGCTGAGTGGCACAGAACCACACAGGCAAATATAAGCAGGCCTGAGGATACCACAACTCTTCATCTTACCACAGTGGGGGAGAGAAGAGACTGGTAGTTCAGTAAAACTCCAGTGGCTGCTATCTGCTCCAGCCATTTTCTGCTGGCATCTCTGCTGCTCTCTTCATACTCCCCATTGTTGTTGTACCGATAGTTGAGAGCAGCCAGTAACTGCTCTGAAAAGGTGCAAATAGCAGCCACAAGAGACTGACAGAAGATGGAATCACGTCTCAGCTGTAGCTCAGTATCTGTCAGAGAAGGGGAGAGAAGCATAAAGAAGTCATGAATATACTCATCTTCCTTTTCACTGCCAACAAAGCAGTTTGTGTGTATGCACATGACATTCAGCTTCTGCTGTAGCTTTGCACTGACTTCACAGATAACCTCTCATTGCTGTGTGACCTAGGTAGATAGATAAAGACAACACAGCTAGCACATGTGCATGTTGCAAAATTTTCTAGTCCAATTGACTGTTCATTATTTCCTCTGCCATCTGCATGCTCCTTCAGACTGGAAAGAAACTAACTACTGGAAAGTAATAAATTCCTTAGATACAGCCATATCTGGACTAAGTCCCTTCTTTTTACATTTGCAGGAGCAAGAGAATTCTTGAAAGAAGGTCTCTGCCATTACTTCTCTCCTGGGCTATTAAGAGATTAATCTTCCCCCACCCATCTGTAATTTGTGGGCTTCCCATATGCCTAATGCATTAACTGGGCCCATCCATGCAGTACCAATTGGTTTGTTTCTTGGGAGAATTTCCCCCACATTAATTTTGCTTCCAGTGTGCCTGCCAGGCAGCCACATGCTGGTCAAATAAATCTTGTCATGCTTAAGGGGATTGCAGGCCATTGAAGCACATGAACAAATAAATAGTTACTTCCCAGGCACCCCCAGCGCTTCCAGCATGGCTCTGCAGTGCTGCAACAGCCTCTCACTGGAAAGGCACTGTTCCCTAGGGAAACAAGCTGAAGACATCACCCAGAGGCTTTGGAGGTCTGGATTATTTTAATAAGCACTGAACACAAAAGACTGACTAACACACTCCAGGCACTGGGCCATGTTCTCAGCTTAAGGTCGACCATCCTTCTTTCCAGCGGGTGTTCATGGAAATGCTGCAGGAGATGGGGCACACATAGAGAGACACTTCGGGAGACATTTTATCTGCTGTCAATAAAACCAGCCTTTATGGTCAGTAGATTGGCACACAGCCTGGTTTGGACACACTCACAGACCAGCCCTGGCAGGAGCTGAGAGAAAAGTTAAGAGCCATACAAATCTCTGATCTTCATTCTATGAAGATCTGAGAATCAAATGTGGCACAGTGAAACAATGACTGCCTATTCCAGTTATGTATTATCTCATTTTCAAACAAAAGAACACCAAGTAAGTGCTACAATTACAAAAAGACTGTGCACAGGCTCCTTGTAAAGACCTGTCCCTTGCTCTGCAAGCACAATGTTTGGTGTGTGGTAACAGGTTCCTGATGTCCCCAGCATATTTGGGTTCTCCTTGCACATTTGAGGTCTTCGTCTGTTCTTGGCTGTAATTTCAGTATGCCTGCTCTGTTTGGAAAGATGACAGAGTCCATGGGCTCAAAAAGGTTGTGCAATAGGTCTCATTTTTGCTGCATGTTCTCACCACAAAAGGAAGCAGTAAAGGGAAGGAGGGTTCTCTTCCATCTGGGAAGGAGGGTTGTACAAAGGAAAAAATAAAGACAGAAAAACCCTTGTCTTAGGGCCTTCTGTATGTATGTTGTTGTTCTGTAAAAAAATGAAAACCCCTTACCTGTGCATTTTAACAAGGCCAAAAGCAGCTGATTCTTCCCATCTAAAACAGTAAGGAAAAGAAATGCTGTAGTCAACATAATACCAAGGTAGATGTGATTGCAGCTGGTTAACAGTTTCCTCATTCCCCCCAATCCCTGGCACCTGCATGGCCATGTCTATTTACTGTGGTAGCTCTCACTTGCACAGACACATTCATGACTGAAAAAAACAAGTGTAAAGCAAAGAATTATACTGGCTACATGCTGTGTTAACTACCATGAATTACTGGAAACAAAATGCATTTACAGATGAATCGTAAGGAGGTGATTTCTATCCAGTACTTCGCACTGATCTGTAAATATCAGTTTCATCTCCTGTTTCATTTCAACCAGACTGCAGTGGTTTAGGATGTTGTAATATCTGAATAACATGCACTTCACAGTTTGGAATATACCAAGCATCTCTCTTCATTTTCTAAAAGGGTCTAAAAAGCACAGGCTGATAGATCAGTCTGACATCAATCTGAATGGGCTGATGAAATAAAGTAAGGGAGGGGAGGAAGTTCTTTGGAATTGCTGCACAGGTGCAATATTACCATAAAGCACCAGGACTCTGCAAACCATAACCTGCTCTACCTGGTCCTCTCCAGAGCCCAGGACAGCCTTACTACAAATTGAGTTAAAATTATGAAATCAACTGCTAGATTTGATTAACCTCTCTTCTCCCTGAGCCAGTAACAAATGTTTCCTTATTTACAGACCTTCCACGTGTTTCTGTATAATGTCAACAAGGTTCTTGATGCGCAGTGGAAGGTTCCATGGATCTTCCTGAATGCTGGCTTGAATATTATTCCGGCACCTAACTGTGGTTTCTTCCTTCTGTTTAAATTCTGGAAAACATGGAGTGTGTTAGCCATTTAGGAAATGCTACATAAACCAAGAGTGGCTTACGAGTTATAATGTGAATACAGATGAAAGCAGAGTCACAGTACCAATGGCAGTAACTGGGAATTCAACAGGTCCTTAAAAAGAACTAATAGAGAGGGCAAAAGACTATTGCCATAGTCCCATTATCTGCCGTCTCCCTGCATTGCTTTTAGGATTGTAGGCCTGGCTGACATGCAGTGCAGGGAGCTCTGCCCCACTCACTAGACAAAGAACTCCTTTCTGTTTCCTCTGCCTTTAATGACCTGCAGGCAGCTGTATCAGGTAGACCCAGAGAATCAGATCGACTTTTTGGCTGCAACTGTCACATCCCAAAATACTGATGAGAAGTTGTGAAATATCCTGCTTTCTTTCACCTGATGAAAGCTAACTATTTAATTACAGAGTAGAAAATTTATTCTCCATGATTTAGCTATATAGTCAAGCCAAACACCCGCATTGTTGGTGATAAAATTCATAAGCAGACAAACACAAAAAAACTATGCCAAATAATTGATCCTGGACAGGAACAGGAGAACATTCCAATGTCCATCCTTCATGAAAAGGTGTCTATGGTAGCTATTAAACTGACACTGTGATTCAGGATTCCAGCTGAGTGTAAGCAGGACTTGTCTATTCCTCAGTGTGATGAATGTGGAATAATCAGTTAACTAAAAGACTCTCTCAGGGTAATTAATCTATTTTTAATAAATGAAATTCTCTTTAAGCAAAATAAATGTCTGTTATTTCTTCATTCAAACAGTGCGTGGAAAGACAAACATCCTACACAAATGTGAATGTGTTCATAGAGATGAGTTCATATAACAGAATTTCACAGGAGTTATTTCTGGAGTCAAAGGAAAAAAAAGCAAGAGACGATCTCTAATTCTAGAGTTTGCCACCATAACTAAAAACCAGAGCCTGTGAGAGGTTGGAGCTCTCACCTCCTACAGAACCTGAGGTACAGCCGGAATAGTAGGAAACATTTCAGATTTCAAGTAGGAAAGGAAATGCAGCAAATATTTAGAAAATAAAATCCTGTGTATTTCAGGGAGAAAAGAAACCACATCCTGAGCCCCAAAACCATTAAGACCAAAGAGCCATCGTGCTCCCTGAGGAAAAAGAAAACATGGTATCATCTGTTTGCTCTCTATGGGAATCAGTTTTCAAAGTAAGTGTTATGGGAGGATGAGTTTACTCTGGCAATCATCCATCTGAAGAAAAGCAGAGTAACTCATTAAGCAAACCGAGGCAGAACCTTTTGGTGCCTTGGATCTACAGTGGTCAGCCCCTCATCAGCTTATCAGAGCACTCTTTCACCTTCAATCTGACTATCCCTACTTTGTACCTTTTCAGATATGTTCTCATCAAAGCAGAGATTTGGAGACTTGTGAAAGAGCTGCGAGAATTGACCAGCATGTAACAAAAGAGGCTTCTGTGTGTTTCAGGGGGAATTCCCGTGAAAATGACCTCTTAAGAGATAGAAAATTTCAGTGGTCAGACGTGGTACCTGCCTAATGCAGGGCTGGGTAGACTGCAGAGTTAAGGAACTCTGTGTGGTCAGAAGCACATATGTTAAGCTTTAAAGTCTTGGAAATCACATTATTAAATACAATCCATCTATTTCTTTACCTTGCAAACTGTGGTCCATGGGAAAGTGCTTGGTTTCCTCAAAGGCCTTAGTTATTCCTGGTCCTTTTAGAAGTGCATTGATTGCATCAACCTACAATTGGAATGTTATCCATCAGTGTCAGTAAGACTTGCAGAAGAACATCTGAACAGAACTCTTGTGGGAAACTGCCAAAGCCATTACACTAATTTGTATTTGGGAATGACTGACACAAGGCAGGCAGACTTTGTAGCCATGAACTGGCCTCAAGAGCCTCTCAGATTTAGTAACAGCATTTTGCATGACGATGATCTACATGCTGATGAGGTAACAGAACAGCAAACAACTCTCCGGTGGTACACATTATAAACACATCTCCTGAAATCTGCAAATGTGATCCATTTACATCAAACAAAGTATTAGAAGTTTGTTCTTTTTTTCATGAAAGCTTTTTTTCCCTTAATCTCATGCCTTAGGTAGGGCAGGTCAGCCTTGCTTAAATCATGAGACAACTTTAATAATGCAGACAAAAGTCCTATAATGTACTTGCTTACAATGTACCCCAAAATCTCAACAGTATGCTGTCAAAATCAAAATATGATTTCAAAACACAATTTAGTACTTCCAGTTTCTTGGAAGTGGAATTGACATTGAGAAAGCAATTCTGTGTAAGAGTAACGCTTTACATACCTGGTTAAAAAGGTGTTCCAGACAGCCATGGAGTTTGTCTTGCTTGTCTAAAGGTATCCTCATATCATTGGGAAGCTCATCTCCTAATATAGAAGAAATGAAAAGCTTTTAACTTACAGACATAATCTGTGATGAGGCACAGGCACACCTTCACACTGGTGTGACGTAAATAATGATTGCTGCTTTATCTCCAATTCTTAGATCAAAATACTCATTACTTTCATATAATGCAAGTATCCAGTAACTAAAGAAACTTATCCCTGACTAATACCTCTCCCATGTTACAAATTTACTGTGGCTTATTAGAAAAGGCAAACCTGTATCTTTATGTTCTTGTGATTATTTTTGAAGAGACCACCTGTGCAAATTAAATATGCCAGGTGCTTATAATCAGCAAAGACTTCTCAGCGCTGCTGAAGGGTCGGGCACGAGAAGGATGCCTGTGACCTGTGCACACACTCACCTGATCCCATCTCATCACTGCCCAGGTAAGAGCTGTTGCTCCGCACACTGGTGTAGGACAACACAGAGTCCCGGTTACTGTTACACTCACTATAAAGGAAAGCAAAGAGGGGATTGAACAAAAGCTGTGCCTGCACCCAGTTCCTGACACACTGATATTCTGCCTTTGTTAGCACTGTCTCCCCACACCTAATTCTGTAAAAATGAAATTAACTAATGACATGCAGAACAGCCATTAAGCAAGGACTTTGGAGCCGGACTGCCACAGAATGTCTTTTTCTATTTGCAGTTACCTCTGAATGCTTAATGTATCTCCCTGCTTCTGAAAATAATGAAAACAGACGACACACCACGGTCCTTGGCTAGGTCACATCATTAAATTTGCTCTATAGGCATTGAGTAGGGGAGAAATAATTAAAATATATGAGACTGGATCTCCACAAAATGTTTGCTACCAATTCTCAGGTTATACAGCATCCAAATACAGCAAATAGGGAGGCTGCAGTAGTACAGATGCTGGAGGTGGGCGAGAAAATTTAAGGAATCTACACCACTGGATAATCAGGCACTGCAGATGCTATCATGAAGCAGAGGAGTCTTGACAGTCCATACCAGTCTTGGCTCATGCACACCTGGAAAATTCTAGTGTGAATCTCCTCTCTTTAAGGTTCACTTTAACTATTCTTATTGAAAGTAATCAAAAAGATTATGGATCTCAGGCTATCCCCCCCTTCCAATGAAGTGACAGAGGTTTTAATGGTACAAGCCCAAAACAAAGCTTACAGAATTCTCCACTGTCTCTGCCTCTGATTAAATTATTAACTGAGATGAGAGAAAAATATAAGAGCAGTGGAAAGAACCCTAACTGGGATTCTTGCTGTCCTTTAAAAAATCTAGTATCAAAGGAATCTGTTTTTTTCTCAAGAAGATTAATACTTATGGCAACTACTCTGCAGTACAAACCCTTATGAATTACACCTCCAAATGATCCCACAAAAAGAAGCATGGCAAGGTATTTTCTTATGTGCAATTTGCTTGGGTTTGTAGCTAATCAATGCTCTTTTTAATCAAACCCATAAGAACACATTCCCCCTTGAGTAACTATTGTCTGTAATATAGGTTTAATTCTCTGCCTCTGTCTAATAAAGGTAACACAGAAAAGTGTTTCTCAAATTTATGTGTAGAATTCTGGAACAAGCGACAAACCCGGAGAGATTGTTTGTGCTGTTACTTTGTTACACCCATTAGCCTTAATTACAGAAATTTAAACTACAGGGATACCGCATTAATAGTGAAAGAAATACAGCACGTTTCACTCAGAAAGCTCCAGATCACACGTGTAGATTAAAATCTCACACAACAGAGATGCCCTAGATCTCAGCACTGCAAGTGCTCGTTCTATTTCTTTACTGACTTTGCATTGCTGTCCTTTGAGGTGATCAATATTCAACTGGACAAGACCCCAAGCAACCACTCTTATTGGCCCTGTCCTGAGCAAGGGACTGGATTGTGCAAGCTCCAGAGACCCCTTCCAACACAAACTGTTCCCCTTCTGCCATTCTGCAGTCCTGCATAGGTGGCACCTATTGCTACTGGTATGAGTGCCTGACAACAGCAAATAAAGCATCAGGACTGCAGGAGAAGTTACAAAGACAGATCATTCATTCAGGTCCCTCTAATCCTCCCAGCTCTAGGGCCTTAATAGAAATGTAAAAATGGCCTATATTAAGGATATTAAATTGCAGTAGTCAGACATGGCCACAACTTGTTATTCCACTTATAGTGAAGCTGAGTTTCCAAATGTTTTCCCCCAACATAGAGAGAACTGGAGTGAGATTCCCTTTGGCAGCAAATATTCTTGGAGAACCAGGAGTCAGCCATGTCCCAGAAAGATTTTGAGACACCTGAATAAACATTTGCATTTGTGGTTTCAAAGGCCCATTAAAAATAAAAAACTCAATGTCCATTTCTGTTTCTCAGTGTCTTAGACTTTCAGGAAAATTGGCTGCACAACCAAATGGAAATACCAGCTACTGTAAGACCAAACAGTCTAAGAATTCTGCTGGACTTCTGCAGTTTCTGGCTACAGGATACAAAAAGTCACACTAGACCTATTTATTTCATTTTATTCAGTTTTCTAGAAGTTTTAATATTTTGCCATTATTTTGGGAGAAGTATTTTTGCTGTGTATGTCTTCATGGTAATAAATGTAATGAATACTTCAGTTAAGTGAATACTAAGTGAATACTAAATAATTGACTGAATGGAAAACAATCTGCTTGTTGAATCCATACTGGAATCAGAATTCTGAAACACTATTAGTAAGGTAAAAGTGGCACAATCTTCAGACTTACCTGTAGGAGTCTCTGAAACTCATTGTGTCATGACCAGAGTCTTCCTGGTCCTCCTCAGAAACTTTGAAACAGACCTTCTTGATTCCACCATGCTCAGCTTTGTCAGCATCACTCTCTTCTGTTCCCAGGGAAGGTGAAGATGTCTCCTCAGTAGATGGTGGCTCACAGGCACCACCTTCCGTAGGTTCTGTTATGGTGGACAAAAGTCTGCAGAAGCACAACACAGAGCTCTCAGTCCCACAAATGAACTGTCACGACTAAATCCAGCTATGTGAAATCAGAGCCAATTTTGCAAGCACTTTTACATAGACTAGTTCCTAACATCTGATCTGAACATGCTCTCAGTTTGGAGCCATTCCCCCTTATCCTGTCACTCCAGGAAATTTTAAAGAGTCTCTCTCCATTTTTCAAGCAGGCTCCCATCAGGTACTGTAAGGCCACATGTAGGTCACCCCAAAGCCTTCTCTTCAGCTGAACAATCCCAATTCTCTCAGCCTTTCCTCACAGCAGAGCTGCTCCATCCCTCTGATAACCTCCATGGCCTCCTCTGGACTCTCTCCCATGTCCTTGTTGGGCTGGGCATCCCAGAGCTGAAGGCAGCTCTGCAGGTAGGGTCTCACCTGAGCAGGGTAGAGGGGCAGATTGCCCCCAGATTCACCTGCTGCGCACATTGCAGGGATGAGCCCAGGACATGGGTGGCCCAGGACTGAATGATGCTGCCAGTACACATTGATGGCTTATGTCCATCCTATCATCCACCAGCACTCCCAAGTCCTTCTTGGCATGGCTGCTTTCAGTCTCTTTATTCCCCAGCCTGTACTGTCCTGACTAGGTGCAGCACCTTGCACTTAGTCTTGTTGAACCTCAGGAGATTCCCATGAATCCCAGTTCCCAAAAGGTCCTGTTTCCACAGGTACCCTACTTCCACAAGATGCAGCTTAATCACTGTAACCATGGTGGCCTGGAAGTCCTCACTTTCTTCATCCAAGGCATTGGATTTCTCCTCCTCAGCTCACTGACTCTACCCAGCAGCTACCACCCTTCCGTATACATGTTGAAGCCAAGACTCCACGTGCTTTCCAATCAGGTGAAGTTTTGGTCATGTGCTGGTTTTGGCAGGGATACAGTTTATTTTTTTTCATTGGCTGATATGGGAGTGTTGTGGATTTGTGCTGAACGCAAGGCTGATAATACAGAGATGTTTTTGTTATTGCTGAGGCCTTTTCTACCTCTTGTACAGCCACACTGGGGAGGGGGCTGGGGTGTGTGGAAGACTGGGAGGAGACATAGCCTGGACAGGTGACCTCATCTGACCCAAGGGACATTCCAGATCATGTGACACCGTGCCCAGAATATAAAGTGAGGGGAGGAGGAATATTTAAAGTGATGGATTTGTCTTCCCAAGTCACTTTTCTGCAGGATCGGGCCCTAGTCTCCTGAAGGTGGCTGAACACCTGCCTGCCCATGGGAAGCAGAGACTGAATCCCTGGTTTGCTTTGCCTGTGTGCAGCTTTTGCTTCACCCGTTGAACTGTCTTTATTTCAAACCACAAGTTTTCTCACTTGTTTTCTTCTGACTCCATTCCTGATCCCTCTGGCAGGGACTGAGCAAGTGGCTGTGTGGGGCTGAGTTGCTGGCTGGGATCAAACCATGACAGTGCACAATGGGCTGTTCTTTTCATTACGGGGATTCCTGGAAGTGGCTGTCATGAGCTCAGGGCATTGTACCGCCTCCTCCCACACAGCTCATCCCTGCAGCCCCTGCTACCAAAACCTTGCCTGTTATGCACAAACCACAGACACGCTACTCCTTCTTTTGTTACTGCTACTAGGAGACCTGTGATGATAAAGAAAAAGACAAAAAGAGGAAAAGAAACCATAGGTTCCACAGAGAAACCAGCCCGCAATTACACGTTTGCTTAGTCTGCCATATGACAGGCAGAATCTCAAGGGTCTGTTGCTCATATGGCATTCCAAAACTGCTCTTGACATCAAATAGATTCTTATTTTGGAATATGTAGTAAGCAAAACAGTGGCTGTCAAATTCAGGTAGACTTTTAGAAGCAAAAGACAATAATACTAACACTGGTGGATCTGCCCAGGAGTAGATTTGACACAACCAGTGAGGACCTGTCATACAAGGGCAGGTGTGAACAGGTGAGTAAAGAGGCTGACAGCTAGGGCCAACAGTACAATGTGTTTTTGGAGGTTAATACCTCAATATTATAAGATTTTCTTTCTCCAGTGCATACAGGATTTTGTACTCACTTATTTATCTGAATGACATACTGCTTCATTTCCTTCACTGCTATGTCAAGCTTGTTAAAAAGGTGCAAGTAGGAGTCCTGCATCTCCCAATCTTCCTGTTTTAGCAGAAAACTGAGTCCCCTTTCTTCCTGAACTGTTCCTCCATTCTGCTGGCCAAAGCTACTATCAGGATCTCCATCTTCTGGGGCTGGACATCTCCAGGATGGTGCAGCCATAGTGGTGATGCAATGTTGAGTGTAAGAGACTGGATTTAAGGTACCTACTAAACATTAAAGCATCTAGTTAGTATGGCTCTCATGACTTTCCCCACTCCATCCCAATGCTGATCATTTAGGATAGGTGGAGTTTTAATTAGAAAAACTAAAATTTCAAAGAACTGCTGTATATAATTACATTCCATGACGAAATCATTCTGAAAAAAAAACCCAAAAAACAAAGAAGTTGTTTTCTTTTTTTCCTGGCATGCCAAATAGATGTTTTGAATTTACTACAGTTCAGAAACTGGTTAAATTATGGAAGACAAGACATAAGTCCACACATATACAGTCAACACAGAAGCTCTCTTTAAAAAAAAGAGACCTGAAAATTTAATGAATTTGGGTTCTCAGGTCTGTGTTATTATGCCAGCTCTACAGACATTTACACTTGCACACACACATACATATGAAGAAATAGTGGCTTCTGTGCTTGCAGAAGATAAATTAATGCTTTTCCATTTAGAAATGCTGACACTTTTGTTGCAGTACTTTGCTACCTACCTTAGGTCGCATTAAAAATACTATTGCCCAAGCAAGCAGGGCTCATTTACAGAACTCAATTTTAATAGTCAATGCCATTGTTCAGAAGGTTGGTTATTCTATATTTCCCTCTTCCAAATATTCCCGCACTTTGACCTTCACAAGGCAATGAATTAGAAACATGTTAAGTGAGATCATGATCAAGAAATATTGTAACTCAAAAAACTAGATTGTAGGAGAAATGCTGCATAGCAGCAATTTATCAGAAAATAGATCCCCTGACAGAGTAGAGACTTTCGACTCCAGTACATGGAATTTATTTAGCAATGAGAGTAGAAAGCAGCACTACAATGTGATTGACTTCAGTTGTTCCCCTGAATGAAGCATTAGCATTGCCATCAGTCTCTGCTCACTTTTAGTCAGCAAGTCACCTCTACTAAGGGCAACCGCACCCTGGACTCGTAACTACCATGAGATGCCCAAACAGCTTAGCTAGCAAAAACATCAGACCTGAAGCCTCTCTATGCTTAAAGCCATTACTTTTTCACAACACAAGAAGGCTGCCATTTAACTATAAAATTTTAAGGAAGAAGAAAGGTACTGGCAAGACTGTTTACCTGGCTGAGCAGTGTAAAAACACAACTTTTTATACAGATAAAATCAGTATGACTTGAAAGTTAATTATCACCTTGCTCTGGATCAAGACCAATAATAGAAGGTTTCCGTCCAATGCGAATACTGAACGATCTCCCTGCTGAGGTAGTGCTTTTGGGGTATGATACTTCCATGAGGTTAATATGACAGTTGGTGGGGCAGAAATCCATGCTGTTGAGGGAATGTGGTTCCATAACGGCCTGTTTGAAAGCTGGGCTCACCTTTGTTTTCAATTCACCTGCAAACTGGAAGAAATAAGTAGGTGTGTGCTACTTCACTTTCAAAAAAAATTTGATGCAATGCAGGCAATTATTTTCTCTCCCTGCCTCCTATTCCAGAAATCCAGGAATTCAGATTTCTGCTGCAGCTGGAATAACACATTTAAAAAAAAAGCTCATAAAATAACAAAGGAAGGCAATTCGCTATACCTCCTAGCACTCTCTTTTCAAGCAGTTCAGGTAACTGCACAAAAAAAGCACACACACTTTCTTTGTTTACACCGTGATACACTGTAGTTACATTCATGTTATATAAGACATGCATCAATCTGTCCTCATATTTATTCATCAGTACATTGGAAATGAACCTGCAATAATATGTGTTAAGCCACAGCTCTGACAAGCAGAAAGGAACAATTTACAGGCAAGGTATTTTTCACTCAAAACTTGCAATTTCAGTAACTTGCAGAGCTGTTCTCGTGCCTCCAGGACACCCACCTCAGAAACAGTTCGGATTCATTAATAAAGAGTACTAAGACTCACTTAAAACAATGAAATATTATCTCAGGGCTTCACCAATAACTAGTAGTGTTGTACCTCTTGGTAGTTCGTGAGCCTCCTGCTAATGCTTTCCAGCTTAGTGTCACAGATTTGCCGGAATTCATACTGGGGCATGGTGGCCACAGCACTGCTTAGGGATATGAGTCTTTCACAATTCCTTACGAAGTGACTGTCCTCTGCAGCAAAGGCCTCTAAAATCTAAACGAAAAGACAGGATGTCAATGATATGAATCTTGACAGGGAAGGAGAATGAAGTTTTCTCCCACTCAGTGAGTGGCAAAGCCCCACAGCTGGATAAAGCTGCCTCCAGAACAAGCTGCCTTTATTAATGCCTGAGAAGCACTAATGTGTCTAATCCTCAGAGTCCTATAACATTTCTCAAAAATTTTTAGAATCATGGAAGTGGATCAAAATATCCTCTGTCCAAGTTACCTGCTCTGGCATGCTTTCATGGGACATAACAATATTACTGGAATGTGACAAACATTCTCTATTAGCTCATTTTTGTCAGAGATGACACAGACACTCAGCAGACTCTGCTGCCTTCCAATAGCAGCAGTTTTACTCAATTCCTCTAGCAACCCATCCAGCCTCTCAGGAGGGAAAAAGCTGCTTGATTTTCTTCCAAGGTAAAGCAAATTCCTGCCTGAAAAAATTAATCTTGAATATCAGCAGAGAGTATGTTACCAGGCAGATGAAAGCAAGAATTCCACAGGAACAGGAGCTGAAGGCTCTCCTCCATCTGCCTCAACAGCTGACATCCTGGAAGCACTTGCTGATTTGCTCATACCAAACAAGCTATTGTAACTCAGTGCATTCTAATGAACAAAACTCTAAGCAGGGCTGAGAAGACCAGTGTCATCCTCAACTGAAGAGCCAAGCCCATAGCAGCCAGTAATAAGCTGTATTACTGGTTTCCCATTCTGTTTAGGAATAAAGCTGACCATGTCTGGTTTTCAGTACCTTCGCAGTGAGATTGAAGCAACCTTTTGGTTCCACAATTTTCTCCAGGACAAAGGATTTGATTCCTGCACTGCTTACATATTCATACACCACCCCATGCTCCAGATGGGTGTTATCCACAGTCAGGCTGATAAGAGGGGTTTCTTCACCAATGACCAATGGAGAAGTCACAGTCTGTGGTGTCTGGGCTGGAACCAAAGTAAGTCATTAGAAGTGTCTGGCAGCACATATGAACGCAGGCCTGCCCCAGCAAGAGAAACCTGCTGAGGAAAATTATTGAATGCAGAGACACAACCTTTGGCCCTAGGAGTGTCTCAAACTATGTACTGCTGGAGACTGAGAGAATATTCTAAGGAAGACATTTGCTGTTGGCCACTAATGGAGACAAAGGTTTACATAATCTACATGCTACAATCCCCATTCTGATGTTCTTCCATATATGTGTGCACATATCCATGCTCAGGACATTACTAGTTCTGTTCACAGACCCTAGCAGAAGCTTGTAAGGGAAGGGAAGTATGTTTATCTCTGAGTCCTGTTGTCTGCAATAACCCTCTGGAAGACTGAGATGTCAGGGAAGGGATGTGATGAGGCGATAACGTTTTTTACACAAGGCAATTCTATTGCCACTAGGGAACAGATTCCTGTTACAGTCAGGTTGAGATTCGCCAGGGAATTGCTCACACGCTTCTACCAGGCTCAGTCCTTTGGATTACATTTTGCTTTAGTAGTCTCCCTTAACACCTATTTTTCCAAATAAGCCGTCAACATGAGAGTAGAAATGTTTTTTGAGCTGTGCTTTCAAAAGTTGGAGGAAATACAGCCACACTTTTTCCTGACACAGTGATAACATGCCTTGAAAACTTGCTCCAGATCGAAGTAATTTAACATCTTAATTTTTAATTAAAAATAACAGAAAACACAGATTGTTCTTGCAGGGTTGGAGAGGTACTTGCAGACCTTCTCTCTCCATCAGCTACTGCCCATAAATGACTGGTTTGCATAGGCTACCAAAGGATTCTAAAAATGCTGTCTCTTCATTCCCATAACTCGCTGTCTTGAAAAGAACAGAGAGTCACAGGAGCATGATTACTACATGTATCACAACTTTTTCTTCCCATGAATAAACTGCAGCATACAAATACTTCCTCTGGCAGACCTCATTTAATTACAGAACTTTAGGAGATATTCTACAATAATAACTATACTTTATACTTCTACTGCAGCTTTCCTTTTGAAAGCCCCTGAATTGTTCCTAGGTTTTCTTCCCTCATGAGAATCTTTACCTGATTCCTGTTGGCTGCTTTGAAGGGGTTCCAATTCTGCATGTCCTTCTAGTGAAGAGATGTCTTTGCTGGAGCCCAGGCGACTGCCATTCAAACATGCAGGGGATGCTGCTTGCTGAATTCTGTCCTCTTCAGCATCTTCATGTGTTCTGTACACCCACTGGTACAACCCCTTTCAACAGATATAGGCTTCAGGTAGGACCTGAAAATGCTCAATCTCCAAATATTTAGACTACAAAGGTGAATCCAGTTATCAATTCTGTATCTTCTAAGTAGGCTGAAATATCAACATTCCCCCAGCTGTTCTCTGAACTTCAGAGAACATAAAATCTAGGTAAATAGCTGGGTAAACTTCTGTGATTAGTAACAGTAATTTTCAGTACAGTATGCAGTGTATGCATGAAATGGCTTTCATATTATTTGTAGATGTTTTGCAACTATAGGCAACTGGAATCAGGTCCCCTCAGTGACAGCAGGACCCTGGCATGGAAGAAAATGAGTCAAAACAAACATGTAGATGTTCTTTTTCTGAATATTTAGTGAGCATAAAAGCACAAGAAAAGGGGAGGGCAGAAGAAGGGCAAGAATTAATGTACTTCATTTGAGGTTTTGCATTCATACCAGTGCTTCCTGCTGCCTGGTCCTATAGGCTGTGAAGTGCTCCAGAACTTCCTTGTAATTTCCATGTGCTGCATTATTCCCATTAACTTTCAAAATACACTGCCCTGGATGAAGGCCTACAGCTGCAGCCTCAGAACCTGAAAAATAACAGGAAAGAAGTCAGACAGAAATGCTATCTGCCTGTGGATGAGAATACTGGAAAGTTAGCAAAAGCCTTCTGGTTAGAAAAAGTAAGAAGAGCTGTCATGCCTTTGCTACTATTCAGAGAGCTTTGTTGTGTTAGGATAACATCATGTGTCTATCCTTCATGTTTTCAGTAGTGCTGGGAAAAACAGACACCTCCTTGATCTAAATACATTCATACTAGAAATCGACATTTCTGTGGGAAATCGCTTGGGATTCTTATATGTTTCTCTTTTAGCCTTATGGTTACATCAGCTGCAGTCTTGCTTAAGAATAAACTGTTATATTTGTTTCAGTCTCTTGTACCTGGAAGACAGAACACTTGCATGTTACACAATTTGCCACAGAAAAAAACTACAATGTCAAATGTAATTTGTCTTTTTCAGGCAAAATCCTGAAAAACCTTCCTCGCTGGAATTTCCAGCTTACACTCCAAACTGTGAAAAAGTGGTTATAGGTGCTGCTATAAAAGGGCATAATAAATGTATGTCCCTGGGAATGCCATCTCTGGGTGCTGCCTAAGCTAACTGCACTCAGGTGGAGACACACATTTGTTCTGAAGGAAGGAAGCAGTGTATGTCTAAAAGGCCGTATTTTCTGCATTTGCTTAACATAAAGGTTAAAGCTGTGCTTTGCTTGTAGCTCGGTTAATATGTCAGGTACAGAAGTAGTAAATACCTCTGTCAAATTGTGTTTTCTCCTTCTAAAAATATCAAGGAGAGCAGTTTGCCTCTATGTTATTTGTAGCAATATATGCCTATGTAAAGGGAGAAATAGTCTCCAAGCCTTACGTCACTTTGTGATGTCCAGATTGTGTTATGACTTGTCTACCAACCTGCTGATCCTACAGCACCTTCAGAACCCAGTGACCCAAACTGTGGATGACTACAGGCAAAAATATTGAGGAAGCAACAGACACCATTACCCCTCAACTTTTTCTCAACTATCTCAGTTTTATGGTTTTTTTCCCTGTGGCTGTTAAGCTTAGTATTCTCAGAAGAAAGAAGGATAGAGTCACTAAGCAAGTCCATTTCTAGCTTGCAAGAGCTAAAGCGATAATGCCTTCTGAAGGGTCCATGGTATTGTGCATTGCAGTATTCAAGTTCTTCACACTGTGGAATTAAATTATTCCTTGTATTGTGTTGATGGGACTAGAGACTCAACACTCAGTTCACAAGAATGATACCACTGTCTTAGAATATATTTAGATGATAAGCACTTAGATGCAGGAAATCTCACACTGTCCTATGGTTATATGAGTGTGATTCTTGTCTATCATGAGTTCTCAACACTGTGGTCACTAAATTTGTCAGAACTTGTATAGAACAAGCTGGACAATGAAACGTGGATCTGTCTTTGTTGAAATATATATACACACACACATTTTATATAAACACGTGTATCTATTCGGCTGTACTCCCAACTTAACTGTACCACAGTTTCTACTCACCTCTTCCTACTGCGTGAACGTAGGGTGGTGCTGCTCCCCGTATCTGAAAGCAAAGTGCTTCAGGACAATCTGGGATTTTAATAATCCTACAGATAAATCAAGGAGAAGAGAAAGCATAATTTTAAATTAGGCTGCCAGAATTCTGGGCGGTTTTGAACAGCATCTTTCCCCAGCATTCACAACTGGGTTTGGATGAGAGAAAGCACCCACAGTGTTTACAAAGAAATAACAAATAAACAGACCTGAAGAAATATACTCCATCTTCAATCTCCAAGGCAGATGGGAGATTCTATTTGTTAATTAAAAGTTGGCATTTCTTAATTTATTACATCTTTAAGTGAGTAACACTTCACAGAAACTTTCTAAGGCATTTATATTCACTTCCATTTCTAGGCAGACTTCAGTGCAGCTGTGCTTACCTATACCAGCAGAGGACTTTTTTCCGTTAAAAAATTTAAAAAAAAAAAAAAAACCCCAAAAAAAAACCAAAAACAAAAACAGACTGGACAAGACACTCTGGACTAGAACTCAGCAACAAACATTCACTGAGATGTCTGGTTCTATGGCACGTTCTGGGATTACAGAATTTAACAATACACAAGACACTAACAGGGCCAACTCTCATTATAAGAAACAATAACAGACTGAAAAAACTGTAAGGGCTGATATTGTTAGAGTCATCCAAAAATAAGCCAAGCTTGAATGGGTGGAAATTGTTTTCCCATGCACATGAGTGTAAGAAGCTTCACACCTGAGAATGACAATCCTTATGTTCAGTTCTGTTTGTGCACAAGAAAACCAAAAGTTATTTGCATGCATCTCAATATAAAGAGAACACATGCCAACCTCTTCTAGCAGCCCAAGGGTCATCAGTAAAAACAAGCCATGACTCTTGTACTTCTCATTTCTGTCATCTGTTTTTCTATTGAGTGGCTTCTGCAGGGCTAAGTGTTTACAGAAGTTTCACTACAACTGAGGAAGTACTACTTAGTAACTGACATTTCTCATTAATCTTCTCTGTCTGCCCAACTTGGCACTTACTCTTTTGATTTGGTGGCTACCAGAAGCCTAAGTGGCCTTCGTGAGCAGAAGGACTGGGATAAGATGGTTTCCACTTCTGAAAACGGGCGTAGAAATACTAAATCCTCATTGATGGAATAGATTTTTCTTCCTGCTTGCAGGCCAGCCATCTGCAAAGGGAACAAACACCACAGAGCACTTTGGGTCACTGGCAGTAACTCTGAAAGCTCAGGCTTCAAGGTTCAACTGTTCCCTACTTATGGACACTTCTAGGATTACTTTCACATGGAATACTGCCTAAGTAGTGTTGGTTCATCAAGTCATTTGTTACTCTCCCTTAAAGTTTTCTTCATTTACAGTAAACAAAGAAATTTCACCAGTATCCTTAGAAATATGCCACTCTACAGATATATCTTAGTTTGCAATGCATAAATCGGAGTACTTTTCTGCTACAGTCTTTTAAGGTACTATTAAAAAGGAGACTATAAAAAAACAAGGGGTGGGGGGACACAACTGAAATCTAGGGGCCTATAGTAGACTGGCTGTAATACTCAGTGAGACACAGAAGTGTGACTTCCTACACCTTGGGCACAGGAGCCGTGAGCAATTTTCAGCCATCAGCCTTGCAAAAGCAACCTATACCAAATCACGTCAGTAAATGTTACCTGGTTTGAAGTGGTGATAAAAACCTGTCTCTGCTTTAAGTGAAGTACTAGCTCTCCATTAGCCTAAAAAGCCACAAGATTTTAATTCCTAGGTTTTGCACCTAACTTAAGTTATTTGGCAATGGTCACACAGGAAGTCGGAGACAGATCCAATGACAAAACTGAGATCCCCTACTGTGCCCACTGGTCAATAGCCTTGAACATACCCCTAGATGATCTCTAGCAGTTAAATTGGACTAGGTGTCAGGTATCAAGGAGCCATTAAGAATTATTACACCTTCCAGATTAGAATTACTTTGTATAACTTCAACGTTCAGCAGTTGGGTTTCCTTCTAAATGTGGCAAACCCTTTTCTATTCTGCCTGGAGTCCACTGACAAGTTTCTTAACTTGAAACAGGAGATCCACATAGCACTACTCTCTCTCTCTCCTCTGGCTCAGAGAGATACAGATTTAATTTTTTGTTGGAGCAGTATTATTAGATCAAGTTCAAAAGATGTGCTCATAGTCACAGATTATCTTGAAAGACCAAGAAGACTACTTCGAAAAAGGTGTGCTGCCATTGTCCTAAAACAACAGATATGCAGTCTATTCCCCAAGCTTCCAACCAAAGAAAGGGGGGAAGGATTATATGGCAGGCAATGGTTCACTGCTCAGGTTTAGATTAATAAAATTTTTGGCCAACCTATGTTGATTTTGAGTACTAGATAAAGCATAGGAGTGGTTTCTTTGGTGACCATAAACCAAATGACAATCAGGAATACTGCAATAACTTCATTCTAACACTAAACTTCAGTTCAAAATTTCTACCCACGTGACATTCTTAACTTGCTGAAATCAGTCGGTCCACTTCAGCTGTTTCCACTAAGCAAGTTATCCAGGAGTTTGTAGTCTAAAGGAGTAACCCACAAATTAACGTGGACATTCAAAAATTCTGTAATGGTTGTCCTGGACTTTTAATTAGAACCTCTGTCCTGGGTGCTGCCACAATTTACTGTGAAACCCCGGATGAGTCATTTAGACCTCTCTTCATCAGTTTATCGGTGCCTTATTTTGGTAAATGGAAGATCACACGGTGTTATCCACATAAGCATTCTATAGGGATAAATGGGTGATTAAGGAGTACTCAGATCCTATGACATTTGGGCCATCTACATGCTTCAAAGAAACAATGCAAATATATTCTGTAGAACTCTTAAAAAATACCATGGAGAGAAATGACTGCACGCTATTTAAGGAAAAAATTCACATCTAAAAATACAGCTTTCATTCAAATAAACCTGTTTCCCACTGAATACCTTTGCTATCCCAAAAGAGTGTTACTTTCCTTCCCTCCTTAAATTAAAGTTGCTAAGGAACCTAAGGTAAGCTATCATCACACAGATACTGCTCTCATCCTATCACTTATCAAAAATATTCAAGTCACCCAGTAATGCCAAAACACTTATCAATTTACCAAAATAGCTTATTACCAGAAATTGTGAAAGACAGCCATCTTCTATTAGCTGCCTTTAAAAGGAAACAGATTTCAAAAGGATGATTTGTTACTTTTCAAAGTATTGAAACATTCTTAGATATCAAAATATGAATGTGAGGTCCTACCTCAGCAGAAGACCCTCGTCGAACTGACCTCACCACAATTGCTTTGTTCTTTTCTTCTATGTCAAATCCATAGTCATCCTCCTCTGGTAAAATCTTAAACAGAACACAATTTTTACACAAATTTATGCTTCATAAATATAGAGTTCACAGAAAAGGTGAAGACTGGAGATAAGAAATTAGACTTTTCATTGCAAGCCACAACTGATCTGGATTTCTGTATCTTAGAATGGAAAGGGACTACCAGATCATTTGGTCTTATCTCCTACATAACATGAGCCATAAAATTTATCCTAGTTATTTCTGCATTGAGTCCTTAATATAAACTAAAGCAGATTTTCCAGAGTCACTCAGGTACGATCTGCAGTTTTTAAGAAGTGAAGAATCTACTCCCACCCTTGAGAGTTTGTTCCAATGCTTAATCAACTCTTCTATAAGAAACTGCATTTGGTTTTAATGCCTAGCCCTTCATCCTTCAATAGATCTTTCACTTTTAGATTACAGAATTCATCATTATTCAGTATTTTCCATTGGTGAATGTACTACAGATTGAGTGTAATCACTTATTTATTTTTTTAAAATACATCCCACATACCTTATAATGACTGATCTGAGTGCTTCTCAGCTATCAGTTTCAGACAAACTGCGGATCTCAGGCCTACCTGTTACAGATCTAACTACACACTGCATTAATTCTACATCATAATGGCAGTCTGATGGCTAAAATTCTATCTGACCAGTGAGACAAAAATTCCTGACATCCCGTAAGTCCTTCCTCTAGAGACAGGTACATAAGCTTTGTGTAAGGGAAAAACCACAAACTCCATACCCTGTGCTCAGTTTGTACTTTATGTGGCAGACAGAAGCCTTCATAATTCTTGCTCCTGAACTTCTGCTTCCTCTTATTTCCACTGAAGTCATACAGCTCCACCTTATACCTATTCTTTAAAATCATATCAGTCATAACAAGTATAAATTTCACTCATCCTTTTCTAGTGGTTTATTAACCACGAGTAAAAAAGCTTAATAACTCACTTCCCATTATAGAAAAATAAACCAAGCCTACCCACTGGTAAATAGACAAGTGGAAAACCTAACAGATAAACATCTTGAATTTGAACAAACATTATGTATTTAAGAACCATCTGATAAAACAGAACTGATTTAACAGGAAAAATAAAGCTACTCATAATCTAGCATGCTACTGGGGAACCAAATTACTCAGAATTGTTTCCTTGCTTCTGATGATTTCTGCACTATTTTAAAATACTGTCCTTTTTCCTTTGAAGTCGATTCCATCAGATTATAAATGTTGTCCTTTTACCAGAAATTACCTTGGGAAAAAAAAAAAACAACCCTAGAATAACTCTGTCCTGTAGGAGCCATACAGTCAAGTAAAAATAATGCATGGCATAATATATGGAGAAAAGCCCTTATCAGGTGATGTTCGCATTAGAGGATGAACAGGAAAGTAAAAAGACTGGAAGGTAAGTTTCCCATTTTTGGTTATTTTTAAGGATTTTCAGAAGCAATCCTAGTAGTGCTTGTTCAACAAAGCACCCTAGAAAATCAGGTAAATTGCTGGTTAGATTTTTAATGTTGCAAGTGGAACAGCATATACTTTTATCACTTCATATTTGAGATTCAATGGAAAATTTCTAGGCTACCTCTCCCCTCCAATTCTCACTTTAAATTTGAAGGGACTGTTCAGTTTCTTTTGTTGAATTTTGAAAGCATACGTGAAATACACATTAAACAACCTGAAGGGCTTTGACTTGTCCAACTTCAGCAGCCAGTAGCTACACAATCTTACCTATCTCTTGGGGTGAAGCCATCAGTACTGTGCATGAAGATCTTTTATCTTCTCTCTGATCATTGGTATTGCAAATATGTATTGTTTGAAAGCGAAGAGCTAAAACACTTCTAGGAAACCCCATGTGCATCAACATTAGGAACTTCCTGTGCTGGAGATGCCCCTTATGAAAAGGCAGACTATGGATTATATTCCATTTGCAGTACTTGGTGAAGGCAGTGATTCATTCTTTATTATAAAATAGGAGCACGCTGCTATTCCACAGCTGAACCCCATTCACCCCTAGGGAGTCCAAAGCTATTAACTAAATCACCTCCTGCAAGAACTATTTCTGTGCCCCTGAAGCCCGATCAGCTTTTGGAATGTAAGGTAGCAGCTGTTAAGTCTTGAGAGACAACCACATTAACAAATTAGACCATATGAAAAACAAGCATGTTTAAACAAAAACAGAGGGCAAAAGTACTCAGAACACGTTCAAAGAAAATTTTGGCATGGGCAAGGGGAATTTGATCTGCAGAGATGAAAAGGTATGCCAAGAATGGTCTATTACACCAGTCTCACACAGCAGCAGGAACTGTCATCCTGATCTCTTGGAGACATCAACACCAGAAGAGGCAGCAAAGTGGATCAACCACCATTCCCTGAACCTGGGTCCAGGATGCACGTTCTTCTCTCACATACTGCCCTACAGCTCTCCAGCAAAACCCTTCTCTGCTGGACACACCTGAACAGCCTGACTTGGGTAATGATCTCAGGAGCAGTGACTTATCAGACAATGTCAAGTCTGAACACTTCAGAAAACGAAGGAGGTTTGTGAGGCCCTCAGCAGCATTTAAAGACAGCTACTTTCCTGCCACCTCATCTCCCACGTTGTTTCAGTCTCCACAGCTTTTCACAAGGCCACAGCTTTGGGGAACAAAACAAGATTTGAAAAGACAAAATTTCTTTCCAATGAGTAGCTTCAGAATCTAAGCCACCCCTACTATGATTTTTAAAGGTATGTTTTGCAACATTAGTAAAAGAGGTTAAATACATACAGTATGACTCCAAGTTTCTTCTGGTTTGTGAGCTTTGAAATTGAGTACTGAACGCAAACTGTTCCTTCTGAACCACTAAAGACTTAGAGCCTAAAAGGGCATTTTTCACTTCGGAGTTCACTGTTAGTATTCAAAACCTCTCGAAGCCCTTATATGGCTGCATACACCTGGATGATGAATGCCTTGTCACTGACTTTTGAGCCTGTCCCCTTGGGATCAAAAATCCCTAGAGGATGAGATCTTAGTGGCTTTCCTCCCAGAGGTGTTTTAAATCCATGAGTTTAATTCTCTAGCTACAACAGACTGTGGTACACCAGTATAATAAAGAACAAAGGGAAAAATCTTCTTTGCTCTCTCTGCTGAAATTTTGCAGAGTTGGGCAACTACTGCCACACTTCATTGAGGATAAGAAGCATGGGATATCCTGGAGGAATGTAGAAGTTATTACAGGTCTGGGAAGTTGATGAAGTTTAGAATTCCAGTCCAGAACTCCAAGTCAACACAAGAGTTTTGAGAACGCTACATAAAATGTACACAGGCATCATCTTCAGAAATCACTGAGAATGCTTCTCTTTTGAATCTTCTGGGACTCCATCATCACACAGAGTGATTAAACCTCTCACAGAGCTTTGATCATGGCAAATCTCTACCGGAAACTCTCCTTTGTCTGAGACTCAGATCCAAGCAACCAGCTGTGATTTGCGATGTGGTCTGTTTGGGCTAACAAGGAGAGGTGCGGATCACAAGTTCACAGCACACTGCAGCAACCAAATCACAATGCTTGGAGTCAGGCCAAAATCCAAATTTTCTTCAACTATGCAAAGAACGTTGTATTTTTTCAGTTTGTCAAGATTTATGTCCTTCAATGGAAAATAATTGTGCAAATAAATAAATACCAGCTTTTGTCTGAACTGTGTTTTTCCAGACTGAAAGCACTTTGATCCTTGGCATTTTTAACAAGTATTTGCCAAGGTTAATGTTGTTTTCTGTTTTCAAAGGCAAACTCTCCTGTGATAGAGCAAACTTAGATGAAGGGGGTGGGGAAACCTATCCACTAAACAGCTAGGATTTCACAGCAGTAGGAAAGCATATTTCAAAAGCCAGTGCTGAGGAAATTCCAATAATCCTCCTATGGTGGGATCAGAGGATGGGAAGGATTAATGCCCTGTCATTAGTGTAGAGGCAAGCAGTGATGTTCCACAGACAGCAAAGCCTCAGAATTACAGCTGCTCAAAACTGCTAAACACAACATAAAGCAGAAGTCAGGCACAATTTTTTTGTGGATGAGTGTAATGAATTTACTGTACTGCTTTTGTGGGATCTTCACAAGTCCCTTCACTAGAGGGACTCTTAATTTATGCATGCAAATGAAAGCAACTCACGACTTAAGCATAACTACTACACATTTGACACAAATCTGTGTCCTCTAAGCAGGAGATTTTTTCCTCAGCATGTGCTGTTGATTTGTTTTCTGTTTGAGATGGGACTGCATTTTGACAGAAGGTGACTGATGCACTTCAGAACTACAATAACAGCATTCATATGGCTTAGAGAATAATGCCCTGAAGTATCTGTGTTCTTATCAGTCTTTTAACTTGCACCTGAATTTACCTCACGTGTTTGAACCATGTTTAAATTTAAACTGTGTTTAAACTTGATGGCATATCTCTTCCAAGAGAGTAGAGCTCATTACTTTTTCCTCCACTACATCAACACTGTGGTGCCTGCTAAAACATCTCCAGCTCTCAGCTCACTTACAGACTCTTCAAAGGGCTTCCTGGGAATAGAAAGGGCTTGAGCTGTGCACTGGAAACAGGCGGGAACTTCCACGCACTTGCACCTGTGTACAAGTACAGCAGGATGGTCACGTGCTCCAGAAAGGGGCCTGCAATGCAAGGATTTTCCTTGGTCCTAGAATAAGTTATGCAGTCTGCCTAACTAAAAAGTCAGAACTACAGAAGCTGGAGATATACAGCAAAGCAGATCAAGAATTAGTAGCATTTTTTATACAGTGAAGAAAAACCTAGGTACAGGTGCAATTGCCTATTTAAATTCTACTCTCTCATAATTTTCCTTCTTAATCTCTTTTACTATAAAACAATACCATTTTTGGAGAAACAGCAAGGTTTACTTTAACATATTTCTTACCAGAAGATTCTTTCCCAGGATGTTTTCCATGAGCTTGAAGTCATTACGAAATTGTTTGCTCTTGCAACTGGTGCCCTCCATCTCCTCATCAGCATAAAAGCGGAAATATAAGGATTCATCCTTAAATTCACTTTTCTCCAGGACTGGACATTATATATATGAAATACACACATGCATTTACATGGACAAAGAAAGAGAGAAACAGAGAAGAAAGTTAAAGGAAATACTAAGTATTTCCCCAGTCTTTACAGGACACAGACAAGATGCATCTCTATCAGTCAGTTCCTCAGCTCTATATTTTTAAGCTAATCCAGTATTTTAGGACAATGATTTTCTTCACAGTACATAGTAGCTCATGACGTGATGTGACTTCCCTGGCATGCAGAATCTATATAAAATGCAAAAGATTCTCTTGGAAAGAAGATGCTACTCAAAACCTCATGCTCCTTTCCCACGTCAAAATGAATACGGTAAAACTACAAAAGCAGCAAAGAGGTGTAAAGGGACTGTTTAAAAGCATGTAAGGTGTCCACACAGACTAAAGACTCTTCAACCTTAAAAAAAAATTGAGAGGGAAATGAGATCTATAAAATTCTTGAAGGCACGGAAAAGTTCTCTACCAGTTTTTCCAAACAGAGACATGGGGGCTTCAAATAAAAGCAGCAAGTGAGAAGCAACTCCTTCATTCAACATGTACTTATGTAAAGATCTTCCTTGGCAAAGGATGTAAGAAATGCCAAAAGTTTGCATGGGCTCAGAACATACCAAATTCTTTAAAAAAGACCCCAACTATTCTTACATTGTTATTAATTACTGTGCAAATTCTCCATTAGTTATTTACAATAACCTGCTCTCAAAAACATTTACAGTGAGTAAATGTTATCTATGACTAAAACTGAATGTTTCATTTGACAGGCTATGCTTACTCTTGAGACTTGTATGTTCTATTTGATACTGATACAGATGTGATTTGTTTACTTCCTCTGTTTGAGGATGGATGATGTCCAACTTGGCAATTTGGCACCTCAGATTTGGATGCCTCAGCACTGAGGATTATGTTTGCTGTCCAGGAGGCAAGAACTAGGCAATTTTACTTAACATCTGATATTTTTTGGTGATATTTCAGGACAGTACTTGGCTTGTGCATTGCTCAGATGGCTCTAGAAGAGATGCAGTGAAAAAACGTGCTCCTTCTAGCTTGTGTAATCCCTTCAGGGCTTCCCATAACTATCAGCAAGGGGCTTCCCTTGGGAAGGCACCAGGCTCAGACATGTATTAGCTTGAGGACTGTGTTCGAAAAGGACCTGCAGGAATGCCTGCAAATTGTGTACACAGCATGTATGGCACAGCCTAGAAAAGCTAATCTGACTGAAGTAACAGCTCATTTAACTGGCTGAGGGAAGCAATATTGATACATTACCATGATGCATGAAGCCGTTATTGCAGAGTCCCACACCTAGTGCGACACCTTCCTCCCGAGTCTGACAGTCTCCCTAGAAACGGGAGAATAATGTTACACCTCAGATGATTTTCTATGCTAAATCATTCCTCCCTCCCCACTGCATAGCTTGTGGCTCTGAAATTAGCAGTATGATCTGTGTAGGGAACAATAGCAAGCTATTTAAACAGGTATCCCATTGCCCAAACACTGTTCATTCCTACAGACAGCATCTCTCCCTCATACAGGAACCAGGGGAACAAGGACCAGGATTGGGGAAAGATACCATATTATCTCAGTGCAAAAACTTTTTAAAGAAATAAGTGTTGGACTTTAGGACCCATTAGCCACAGACAATAAAACTCCTTCTTAGAAGTTGAGAAATCCCATCCATATTCAGCTCAAGGGAGAAAAACCTGAATAAAGCTAAGGTATGTGAACTCCAAAGGTCAGACAGGTTAAAACTGCAGTGGGAGTTTGCCTACACAGCAGATTACAAAGGCTGCAGTTTCTCACTACCCAAAGCCTTAAGTGTAGTCATTCAAAACTGATACCAAAGGTGACTTGCAAATTTACAGCTTAAGCTTTACATCTACAGCTCAGCTAAACACAAGAAATGCCTGACTTTCTCTATGTATCTGCTAATTTGCAGTCACAAGTGAAGACTTTACAAATATGGTTGCACTTTTTAGGCAGACAAGTAAGTTTTAAATAGTGCTGGTAAAAATCAGAAGGCACTGCTGGTCTCACGAGGATTGTTAATACTGGCCCTTGATGCAAGATGAGCTGCTTCCCTGTCCCAGAGGGACACAGGAGAACCTGACTTCTACCATCTCAGTAAGAGCAGTTGCTAAACTAATTCCAGCAGGGAGGGCACCTGCTGCTTTGGCAACAGAAGCAATTTCAGTGTATTACTTTCACTCCAATTTAATTAGAAGCTGTATCCTACACAAGTATCACACCGTTTCTCCCCTCCATCCGGAGAACTAGATACCCGAAAGCTCTCACAGCAGCTGCAGGGTAGTGTACTGACTTTGTTTTAAGCAACCAGGCACCCTCTGATCTTGTCAGCAGAACATCAGTTCTACTTCAAATCCTGCTAAGGAGAGCAGCAGTTACTTGCCAAGAAAAATGCTGGCAAAGCCCATCACTGTGGTGTATCAGCATTATTTAAATACAGGATAAAACAGGATCTGCTCTAGCCAATCCACAGCACTACTGGCTTCTGTTAAAGAGTCTGAGAGCAGAAAAAGCACATTTACAAATTAAGAACTAAACACTGTTGTCTTGGTAGAAAAGGGATCAAGGCGGTTCTGAGAGAATTGCATGACTATGTAATCACACAAGGAAAGCCAAGAAAATAGCTTTAATAAATCAGAAGTTTAACTTTTAGTATAAACAAATTACAAGTTTTCACAAGTCTTCCCTCATTTTCAAGATCCCGTCATGAGACAATGCTCAATGTTCACGTTGTGTTATTTTATGGGATAAATGGGTAGTTTATTTTACAGAGCCTGGGATTTAAAAATCCAATTTATTCTTTCAATTGTAAATAAACTGGAGAAGAAAAGCCTTCTAATGTTACCAGCTTAAACCTTTAGCAATCTATGTTTGTTCTAGGCAACAAAATCTTTGCCCAAGAAGGGTTTAAACCAGGCTTGGCTACTCCTGATGATGTTATCTTGGCCTCAAAACATTCCCCTAGCAAAATAGCATTCTCCATTTAGAAAATAGAGCTTTAATTCTTTCAGCTCACTAAGGTAGGTATTTTCCCAAATACAATAAAAGCAGTAACAAAAATCTTCAGAAAATAGGGCCATTTAGAATCATCAATCTTGACAAAATGTTTCTCAACCTTTTCATACAGAAACTAGATGTGAAACTAGGTACACTACTTCTGACAACATAATTTAGGTTTAATCAATACAATCTCTCCATTTGAGTCATCAGAATTACAGAAACAGTTTATAGTCAGTACCACAGTGAAGAAGCATGTCCAGAGCACATTACTATTACTCTTATTACCACTACCATCATTACAATTATTATCATTGGTGTCTAGTTTTGGTAATGATGTGATGTCTAAAGCCCTAATCATGGTGGCCAGTTGCTTTGGGTTGTGTAATTAAGCCAGCAATTAAGATGATTTCAGACCAAGTCTGTTTACAGCTCCCTTGGAGGAGGAAATAAAGCAGATGCACACAGGTAAGGACAGCAACCAAACTACTTTTAAATTTTCTGTTAAATACTGAAAAAGGAAAGTTTTAGGTTTATGACGTGCTCCTTAGCAAAGACAGTATCTTAAACTTTTCTTACCTGTGCAATAAGCCAGTCCACTAGTTTACTTGCAGGGATTACTGATTTGTAGGTCTTTAGGTGGTAGTCACGGTCTCTAATTAAAAAAGAGAATTTGTGGAAAATCAGGACAAGAAAGTAGACATTTCTTTTACACTCTAAACCTATATATACTATTGGGACCTACTATTAATAAGAAGCAGCCATTTTTTCTCTCTAGAAAAGTTTTAAATGTTTCTAACAAGTTCAATTAGGAAGATACTTCAGATCAACACAAAGCAGTGTTACTTAAAATTTTTCTAGATCTTGTTTCAAGCCATCTTCAGTGAGCTCACATTCCTGCCAGAGGCAACCAGAAGATTCTTTTCACAGATGTCCTGAGCTGCTACTGTAACTCAGGACAGAATACTGCCACCAGCAGCAGTTCCACTACAAATCACACTCTTCTGGCTGGAAGTCATCTAGTTTCCATCCAAAAAATCCATTCATGTCCAGTTTACATCTTTTAGCTCAGAACCAGTTCCATCTATAAGCATCAATAATTCTCCTCTAGTGTTTACCTATATTAATGTACTCATAGATAGGACTCTACACATTCCCTCTGTGCCTCCTGTTTGTGAAGCTCACGGAATTAGGCAGCTTTTAGTCTGTTTTGTCAAGCGAGATTTTCCTGATTCTCCACACTTGTTCAGATTTTATTTCCTTTAGTAAAATATCACATAGTAGCCAGACACAAATGGAGTACACAGTATCCTTTTATAGAATTAGGTAATTTCAGTCATTGTAAATAAGAAGGGTTGTGTTTAGTTCTTTTAACACAACTGGCACCAGCTCACACCAAGCAGACAGCAGCATTGCTCCTGAAAGAAGGAAAAGGAACCCTCTTGTAACTTAATATTTTTTGCCGTTTTCTTCCATTTCTCTTCTCAAAGCTATGGAGATAACTGATGGCTTTAGCCTTTTGTGACATATTTCTAAAGAATTTTCATACAAATATAAGAGAACTGTGTGGCTCAGGACACTGGGCTCTAACACCTTTCACCTCCAAGGTCACTGGATTTAATCCAGCTTGGAAGAGCATAAAAGCCATTTTAAGGCTGTTTACTGGCCCATGTGAAATAAGTTTCATGGTCTTGATCCAGCTCCTAGTTCCACATCACAAAAGCCATTACCACAATTAATTTGCATTAATTGGCTCCCTCTCATTGAGAGTCTTGTAGAGAGGCCAAATGCTGAATGGGCTATGAAGAATTATTTCCTCTCTCAGCCTTGGGGGTGGTCCTTGTATTTGAAGCTTGAGCTCCACTGGCATGACTGTGGAAGGAAGCACAGCCACTGGGACTGTTTTACAGTCCGGATGTATCCATGAGGCAGGTCAAGACAAGACTTTATTCTTCAGCTCTGTCAAATAAGCCTTTCATTACTACCACACTATCTGATACTGCCTTTTTCTTAAAAATCTAATATCCAAACACCATCTAAAACCCATCCTCCCCATCCCCATTCCTTCTACTAATCATCTACAGATACAAATATGTTGAGACTGGCTGTTGTAAATAAACACAGCAGAAAAGTCTGTGTGTTTGCAGAATGCAGGGTGCGAGAAATCAGAAAGAGAAGTGGGACTTTTAGAGCTTGGAAAAAAACCCCCAACAAAACATGACAGCATTTCCAGAAATATGTGTCCTCAGAACAAAAGCTTTCCTCATAGTGCTTACACACAGTTTTCAACTTGTCTTCAGTAATGTGCTAAACCTAGCACAAAGCTGTAGGAGTTTTCTGAGCAGTTTTTCCCTCTTGCACTCTCATCTTGGGAAAATGTGCCTTTGAAATGTCAGCACATTAAAGGAAACCACTAAAATATTGAGCACTAATGAGTAGAGGGTTCCAGTTGAGAAGCAACTCCCAAAACTCTTCCTACAGATCCTGACAGTTTTGAATAAACTGACATCAATCTTGGTCCAAGGCCCAGTCTTTCCATGCTTGCAGGTCAGTGCTGGTCAGTATCAGTGTTAGTTCACTCTCTTTTCTCCCCATTTCAATCCACCCTGAACAGCAGCAGAACATGAATCACAGAACCTTATCCAGAACCATGAACCTCACATGAACAGTCAAATATAGAGGTGGGAACCACTGAAATTTTGGCAGAACCTTGCTGCCTCACAGAAACTAGAGGAATAGAATATTCTTCACAGGGCCTAGCCAATGACAATTTTGTCCATCACATTTAGAAGTGGAAACAAGTTCTCCCACCTCACCACTTCCCAGAAGTACATCAGAGACATATTCAGAATTTTCAAAATGTTTTACTTTTCATACTTCAACCCCCAAAGTAGCATGATTTGTTTCCAGTGGCATATATCATCTTGCCCTCAAAATATAAGGGTGTCAGATTTTACTTGATGAAAAATATAAAGGCAAAGACTATGTGGAAACTCCAAGGTTTCCAGGGAAAAAAACTAAGTAAAATTGTATCTCAAGGTTGTCAACAAAATAATTTTGAACTTATGATTCCCCCAGATCCCTGTGGCACATGTACCTGCTACTCCAAGCAGCTTTGCCGATTTTCTAGAAGCAAGGTTGCACCAGAAAAGCCATCATGAGTGAAGGGATCAGCAGTCCTAAGATGCCAGATAAAGCAGTGATCCACAAAGCAATGGGCTTTGCACAACTAACTTGGCAAAAGCTAGCTCCCTTAGGCTAATGTTAGGCTTGTCAGAGGCAAAAAGTCATGATAAGAAGACATAAAACAATGACAGCCTGAGAGATTAAGTTTTCTAATGTGGCTATAAAAGTAAGAATGAGTAAGAAAGAGAATAGCAGGAAGAAGAGCCTAAACATAGTGAGAATTAAGTCCATTCAGAAGGATCCTAAAATTTCTGGGAGTCTGATACTTTTCATTGATTATACATAGTTTGGATTCATGACGTCACTAGCACAGATTAATCCTGATATGAGAAGATTCTCCAGCTGGGAAGCTATTATAAAAATAGCACATTGACAAAACACCACAACACCACAAGATGGGCATATGGGAGTTATTTTGTCTGTGTTGATTCCCTATAGCATTAGGGTAGATTCACTTCAGTTTGTGGGTACCCTGAGGTCAAGGACACTTTTTGAACTCCACTTACCATCATTTCTACTCTGCATGTGAATTGTTATCTTCAGGGGTGAAATGTGTACGTGCAAATACACACATGCATCTACAGAACCATTTTGTCTACCACTGGCAGCACTGCACTTTCCTGCTCTCTCCATACCTTTTGGGCTAAGTAAAATCTGTGCCACTGTAGAATAGTTCTTCTGGGAAAAAGACTCAGAGCTCTAATTATGCAAATTCATGACTGATGAACTATGAACTATCATTGCAGCTCCTTTTAGCATGACAGTAGCATCTTTCAGTGAAAATTCTGTTGTACAACTCATGGACAAGAGCTCAGTTTTGTTGAATTTGGCAGTCTAGCCATCTCCAGTAGAGATTTTTTTTTCTTCCTCATCAGTTTTTTATTTGTGAAAAATTAAGTTCTCCTAAGTGAAAATGCCTGATTTTCCATCATAAATACCTGAACAGAGCACCTACATGCGTCAGGGTGGTTTCCATTATAGGCCAGAAATGTTCATCTGATGTCAGTAAGGTAACACCATCTGAAAATCATCTCCTGGGATATGAGAAGAGAGTTACCTAGCACTTGCAGACTATCTCAATTCTTCAGCAGTTATTTATATAGAGCCAAGTTCTTAAGATTATACACAAAACTTTTGGGGTTTCTTCAAATTACAGCTTCAACTTGTATTCTGCTTCAGACTGGCTTTTGTTTAGGGTGCTCTGAATGACAGAATCCTAGCACCACACTGGAATCTGTTCACATCACTTCAGCATCTGTCGACATTTTCTATAACACAAATAATACAGCAGCTACAATCACACCACACGATCTGCCATGAATCAGAGTCACTGTAACCATACCCAGCTGCTCACTCTGCTGCAATCCCCAGTTCCAACATCCTCCAGCAGCAGCAGTGCTACTACAGATCTAAGCTGTGAAGATGCAAGGGCAGTAGAAGAGCTAAGAAAATTCAGAAAATTACTGTTTATAATAAGAAACAAGAAAGATTTCAATAGTCATCCTTTTAACAAAGCCAGGCAATAAATACAAGGGGATCATGAAGGGGAACTTACTTTATCACTGGAGTATACAGGCAGTGCAGTCGGCAGTACAGCCTCACCCCCTGAAGAAGGCAAGATGCATAGTTAGCAGCTTTTTCTTTTTCAAAGAAACACTGACTAGCTAATGCTAGCAAAACCTGGACAGTGATGTCTCAGCTGGAACTACCTATTGATTAATACTGATATTCAAAACAGTTCCCTTATCCTCTCTGTCAAACATTCTTTCTTCTTTCCTGGCTTCCAACAGCCAAAAATCTGTTTTTATCTCTAGTCACCTCAACTCCAACACTTTCTCCATTAATCTTTCCTCACAATTAACCCATTAACCAATGTCCATAAGAAAAAATATCAAATTTATTAAAAGGTATGTGCACAAATATGGGATCAACAGAACTCCTCTGACAGACAATTACAAGGAATGGTTAAATACTGATTTCTTCTATCTCCCTGAACCATCGTGCCCGGATTTGCAGCAGACATGTTACCACTTACTGTTTTAAGACCTTTTGTTACTCTATTAGGATTGCAATCAGCAGTCCTGGGTGGAGTCACAATTGTAGTGTTATTCATTGCTAAACTCTGCTTCCTCTCCTTAAAGGGAATATCTCCTATGGCATTAGCATGGACAACTTAATAAAACACAGATCAACAGCACTGATGATTTCCTATACAACAGGTCAATGACAGAGGGAGAGCAAAGTTCTTGATGCAAATCACAAAATTCCAACTAAGACTGAGGATACAAACCTTGGACACAATGTCTTCCAATTCACTTCTTGGCTTGTATGTTCCATCATCATAGCGAAATCTGTACATCACCTGTTCATTCTTAAACTGGTGCTTATCTGAAACTAAAACATCAACATGATAATTAAAATTAGTCTTTTCCCTCCACCATGTTCTTTATAGGCTAGTTAGTGAAAACGCAATTTTTAAAATTTTACATCAGATTCAGTTTATGTAAGGCTTTGGAAACAGTCCTAGTGAAAGGAATTGGAAACATCTGACCTTTCTCGATGACTTTTGAACAACATGCTGCAAATTCCCACAATAGTTATCATAGCACTTAGAGACATTTTTGCAGTTGCCCAAAACTCTGCAACTCCAAAAGCAGAAGCATGCTGGTGGCAAGAACTACAGCTGTCAGAGGTATTCTTTTATCATGGTTCTTAGAGTTACCAATAAGTTCCTTCTAAAAATTAGACTATACTTTTTTTTCACTGAGAAAAGCCATTCCACAGTAGGGCAGTTAAAATCTTATTGGGTAATGCTATATACTGATGGGCTTTAAAGGCAAGGACACAAAAGATATTTCAGTGTGACCAGGAGCCATTTCAAAAGAAGCATTGGCCAAAATCAGAAAAGAGTTAAAAAGCATACACAGTTTCAGATTTATCTAATGCACCATACTGAAGATGGTTGAAGTCTATATCCAATTACATGTAGGCTTATCCTGTCTCTATTCTAAGGCAAACAATTTCCTCAGAAGGTGGCAGTGGGAACACCTCATCCTGAAGATGGTAATTTAGTAACTAGTAGAAGTTATTTGTTTCACTGGGTAGTAAATAAGTGGCAATTTTAAGTATAAAAGTGCCAAGAACTGAGCAAATTAAAACTAAGTAATACAGTATCTTGCAGATTTTACAGTATGTAGTAGAGAAATGCCACTGTTCCAACCTTAATTTAATGAAAGCCAGTTTCAACAATACAGAGGAGGAGGAGGAAATGTGGAGAGGAACAAGTAAGGTAGGGTAGCTTAGTCACTGCAGTCTTCCCTGCCTTTGCTAATATCCCAAAACCATGACCAGATCTCAGTGCCAGAGCACTCCTAAATAATTTGGATGCAGCATTTGATGAACTGAGAGAAAATATGGATTTACGCTATTTAAGATGCATCTTAACGTAAGTCTAATTAACCTGAGAAAACTGGCTCCTCTGGATGACTGAAGGCAACGACCCGGATTGGCAGACTCCAAAGTATCAGGACACAGTCTGAAATTTAGTCTGCCCCTTGCAGAGTGGGTGGGATAATCGTTCTAGGGGAAGACACCAGAAATTCTTAAGACCTTCCCTCACTACATAAGACATCCTGGTCTATAATTAATATTCCTGCTTTTGATTATATTTTCCTTTAGTTTCACAGGATCAAAAACTTTGCAGGATTCAATGTATCCCCTTTTGTCTACAGCTGAATCTCTAAGCTGTGCAAGTTACTGACTTCAAGTGTCTTCAGGCTCTGGATTTATGAATTTCTAAATCCAATTGAGAATCGAGCTAGCAGAAAGTCTCTCCTGTGTCTGGCACACAGATCAGGTTCTGATCACTTCTGTGCCCGGTGACAGGTACCAGAACTACCCCATCAGCAGTCCCAGATAAAATACCCAGAAATAAAGAAGACGAGGAAATTGCAGGATAAACCACACGGTGCTCAGCATTTAGCAATCTTCTATGGCCCGGCTTCTCAGGCAGGCTGACAGATCAATGACATTATGCCAAGTGAAAACGAAACATAAAAGATAATTGCCTAATGTAGAATGGGGTTAAGGGCCTCATTATGGTGCTTATACATTCTTGCTACATTATGAGACACATAATATGATATTTTCATGCTTAATCAAAATCTCAACAGGTATTTCCCAAGTAAATGCAACATTAGAAATACCTTCCAGTGTTTAACAGTAACTTTCATTGAAGACATTAACATCAGGAACTCTACGGTCACACTAAAACCAAACCAGATGCATCTTACACTAAGGGCATTCAAATAAGGAGAGCAGCAGAAGTAACAGCACAACTTTTGAAGTGTAAGTTTGTGTTGAGAGAAAAAAGAATACTGATGAAAATGTCAAAGTATGAACTTATGGCAAAGTAAACAGTCACCCTGAAATAACAAGCATCAGGAGAGCTTTCTGCACCAGCAGTGCATGAGTGCACATTTAGAATGTAGGCCAGTGAGTGTGTGAGTGCCAAAGAGCATTCCTCATTTAAAGAGGGATCCCTCCACACTGGAGCCAGAATGCTTCAGTTCTTCAAAACCAAGTACTCCAAAGTGTTTAGTGCTTTTGAGCTCATGCTCAAAACTCTTCAGTCTGAATGTGCCTGAAAGTACATCTTGGTATGTGGGGATGGAAGTGTATGTGCATGAAGGACTATGGGACTGCTTAGAATAGATTTCTCCATGTGCTAATTAAAAGAAGTTAACATACATAATTTCTTTACAGTGTTACTGTCACCTGAAAGACAAATTTGTGGTGCTGAATAACCAAGAGATCAAAGCAGGACTAGCCTAATTAAATGGCTCCCTTATTTCAACAGATTTCAAAGAAACTGTATGAAAATGTAGACCAGTGGTGGCTTAAGACCCATCTACAGTATCCCTTGATGTGCACTTTACAGCTAAACTCACCTGAATGCTGAAATTGGGATATTTGCTGTTTAGAGTAGGACTGTGTTGCTCTGTCTGCATAACTCAATATGGAAACAGTAGGAAACAGCAGGAGAAATCTGAATTTAAATAATGTAATCTAGAAAAAGACCTTTTAGTAGAAATGCAGGTAGCACAGAAAATTTTCAAACAAGTACACTTCAGTCATGCAACACTTCTGTATGTGCTGCCCTAAGCTTCTAGAACATTCCTCATCACAACAATTCAAGGTCATCAGCAGGGTGAGATGAAGAAATACGGTCCCTCACTACTTTAAAGAGAGACATTCTTGCCAAATGAGCTGGAAACACAACAAATCCTCCATCATCTCTTTCCTCTGTGACAAGCAGAGCCTTTTGAATGACCCATCACCTGTGCCCCAGTCTAAAAGAGCACTGCTCCACTCTTCACTGGATTGCTGATGGCTCATGTGCAAAGCTGTATTTATGGACTGCAATACATTTTCAAACACATGTAGTACAAGGGAATATACACCTGATAAAGTCTCCAACTGAGACACTGCAAAGAAACCAAGCAACTGCAGACAAACAGTTTCTGGATATCAAACAAGTCCTGTTTTCATGGCATAAATTTGCCCACTCATTAATTCCAAAAATCCCTAAACATTTTGAGGATTTGATGAGTATGGCAGCAGAAAGTATTTGAACATCACGTGAACAGCTGCAGTAAGTTTTCCACTCTCATTTCCAGGGCACTGCTGAAATCTGTTATCTTTTTATGACATGGCACACTCACCATGATGAATGATTCCATTTTCCAATAGTGCCTGTCCCAGGTTGACCCCTTCCTCTGGTTTGCTTATCTCTCCAATCTCAGTGAGCCAGGATACAAACTCACTGCAAAGGGGAGCAGAACACACACAATTAGCTCTGAGTGGCAGCAGGCACTTGCCTCTGTGAGTCATCAGCCAACCACAGGAGATTCTCATTGAAGCAAGCGTGAAAAGTGTTGTAACAACGGTACCTCTACCCAGTGGCTTGATTTCCTACATTCCTGGAGGAAATGCTCTGCAGAAGATCCTGGCTCTTCTCATCATTCTCCTTAGCTCATAGATAATGTGCACACAAAAGGAAAGATGACCTGGCTGCATCTATAAGGATGATGCAAATCCTTATCTTACAGAACAATCCAGACATCCATGGGGGAAAAGATTAGCAAGCAAGATTAATTGATGACCTTAAATCAAGTTCAACAGTAGGGTATCCTTCCTTCCCAGCTACTTCTTCCCAAGTTACCTACCCAAGCTGTGTTAGTGATTTGACTTAATTACACATGCTCATCTTTCTTCACTGGGTCCAATTTCTGTCCACAGCCCCATGGTGTAATTGGATTGGCTTTAATGGAATCACAGTGGGACTTAGGACAGAAGACTCAACCTACTGAATTCAAGCATAGAGCAGTAACAGACAGCACAAGTCCTCCCGACAGGTTAATTTAAGGTCATTTTCTGGATGTGGTGCCTGGCAGATACATACATCATGCTTCTAATTTATACACAAAAGATGCTACGTCTGTCTGCTCATGCAGCACTAAACAAAACCTCTCTGTTGAGGGACAGAGCTACACATATGGGCAGAATAAAAGCCAAAAAAAAAGGATAGATACATAGCATGCTACTCATTAGAAACAGTAAGTACAGAACATGGCCATAGCAAGCCTGATGAATCCAGCTCAGTCAGAGCCCCAGGGGACTGAGCTGTTTGCCAGGTTAATTAGCAATTATACTAGCAATGTGTTACAGTCATGGAGAAGAACAAAAGAAATATGTGAAAGCAGAGCAACTTATGGGAAATTTGAGTTCAATAAAACAACTGGGTGCTTGCCAATGTGCAGAAGGTTTGCTGCTTAACAAAAAGCCTCCTTGTCTCCACTTGTGGGCTCTAACTTGAAGTATTTTTAGTCTCTCCTTATTTATCAGCACTGACTGATCTTAAGCTGTAGGAATTATTTGCATTTTGCCTTTAGAATAACAAAACAATTTCAGGACTGAAAACTTTGGTTTGCTGAGAGGCTACTCTGTAGCTGTCATAGGGTAGAAAAATCAGCAGAATCTATTCAACTACGCCAGGAGAATCCCATGGAAAAAAGCAGAGTTTTGTGAAGCCACTAAAGCCAGAGTAGTGATGAGTCAGGCTATCTCCTAAATAAAGTTCATTCTCAATTTCCCAGTGATCTTGAACTGTTTCTGTAAGTATTTAAAAGCTGAAATAGAATGTAAACTGCAGAGGGAGGTGAAGTAAGAATGATCCTCCACCCTCACTACTGAGGACATAGGCAGGCACACTGTGCAGGGCCCCACTGTGGACCGGCTGCCAGTGACTGCACCCACAGGAAGTGCCCCGGGACAATGCCCTATTGCTCTGGAGTTCCCCATCAAGAGCAATGGGTCTATGGCACTTCACAGCGCTTAAGTGGTTGCCCAAAACTTCAGTGGAAGCTACCCTGTTACCTTTCCTGCTTCTTTTATTTGGCTGTCTCAGGAGTTTATGTGGATTGTAAATGTAAGGCTGATATGGTGAGCTGAAAAAGGAAATAATTGAATGCTACCCTCACAGCCCTGAAGCTTCCCCATCATAGGATGGTTTTCTTCAGAGCTGCTTTAAGATTTCTATGACATTTGATTCAGAAGCAAAATCAGTAATCATTTGATCTGAAGGCTTTATAAGCCCTGAAAAGTGCATGATCCAAAAATATTCCAAGAGGCTCTTAAGGAATACACTAGACTGTTTCTAACAAATAGTGAACTCAAAGAATGGATGGCAAAGCTTGATTTGTTTCCTCATCTTGTTGGAAGCAGTTCTCCAGGAAAACTGAGAGCATCCCAGTGCTGCCATGTTCAGTTCTCATCTGACATCCAGGTCAGGACACCATCTCCCAGCTACACCTTGGAAATTAAGGGACTTGGAACAACTGCGTCTCTACACAAGAAATATACAGGAAAATCCGACCCATCCAGGAATGTACAATCTGATCAGATATGGCTGAAATCTCCTGACGTTACCAGTTCCTCTCTACTACGCACTCAAGGTTTTTCGGTGCTGAAAAGAAGCATGGCCAGAGCATCATTTACACACAGTGACACCAATACTTCCAACTGTATCACCAGTTAATTGCGTAAATGCCACGGAGCTTGATCAGGAAAATAGCTTTGCACTCCAGCCAGTCAGCTGCTGAATTTAAGTTCAATAAACAGCCTTATAAATAAATGCATGTGATATCTCTGAAAATATTTGTATTAGATCATGCTGTTTTCCCCCAAAAAACACATTTTATCTTTTGAGTTTGAGATGCTATTTGATATTCAAAAGCCAAGAGAAAAATTATTTTTGTGGCCTTGGTGTTGCTCTCAGCTGCATGTAACAGAGAACCACTAAATACATCTCAGCACAGTTATCAGTGACTCCCTTAGGCAGGAGCATCTGCAAAAATAAGCAGGTCACAGCCAATATGCATTGTTCAGGGAAAGCCCTGGGACTAATACAAAATCTGCCAGTCATGACTAGAATGTACTGACTGAGTTGCACTCAACTGAGTTTCCCAGGACTAAACCAACAAGTGAATGCAGAAAAGATGTCAGCAGAGCTATTTGCTGTGGGAGTGGCCAAAACATTAGGAGAAATAACCCTTTTGTCAGAGATCAGGATTCCTGTAGGTATCTCAGTCTGGGCTCAGCCATTAATGAAGCTGGGTCAAGTCCTCACTACTGGAGTGTCAGGTGGCTGTCAAGCAAACTGAAAGCATTATGCAGGACAGACTGTGAGAAAAGAGACATTTTAAAAGGAAAAGGAGTAGCAGAAAATCCTGGATAAGACTTGAAACTAAGCATAATAGCAGGGAACCCACAACAGACTCCTACATAACAGCACTGGAAGAACGTAAGTTTCTGACCTGGTACTTGCTGCATGGAAAACAGGAAATGTCATTATCAGATCTGAAAGGTTTCAGTTTTAATCTGACAAGATCAACTGTGGGGGTGGGAGATGTGTGTGAAGAAGAAAAAAGCAACTACTTCTCCAGTATCAAGATATTTTTTTTCTAGCTGAAGTATCACTAACCTATGCTACCAGCCTGCCTTCTGTCAGGCAGAAAGACATTTCCACCCCTGTGCACTGGCAATGCTGCCTGCAAACTACTGCGACAGAGACCGGAGAGGGAAGGGAAATGAATGCATATCTGCCTCAGAACTCTTCTTCCCACTGCTGATTATTTCAATCATAAACAGCTGAGGCGGAAAGTCTTTTTAGGTCAGCTACTGAGTGTGCCTGTGTAGCCCCACTGCTGCCATTGCCAATCACCCACCTGAGACGCCCACGGAGTCTCTTCTGCTGCTTCACATGTCATCCTTCAGAATTACTCTGAAATTATTTTGTAATATCTAGCCTGAATCAAAGAGGTTTTTTTTCCAGCCAATAAAGTCCTATACTTCTAACAAACATATCAGGCCACATGACACACAAAATTTAATTTGTGCCTGTTACACTGACAGACAGGAAACTTCCAAATACAGTCCTGAGGCTTGGACAGTTCTGTTGGATTTAAGTATCACCTGGAAAGCATTTGCTTGTATACAAAAGAGAGTACAGGTTAGGCCAGCAACAGCCCCAAGCTTGCAGGAGTTAAGGTAGTTTTCTTACTCCTTTTGCTGGTCTGAAGCAGCTGTTATGACTTACTGTAAAACAGAGTGAGCTGTCACACTATTCAGCCTGTGTATGGCGTGAAACAAAAATAAAATTATTATTTTTAATAAATCACTACTGTAATGGAGCTTATGGTCTTTTTAATTAAGCTGCATCAAAGATCATCTGATCTGTGTCACAGCGCTATCCCCAGAAATTCTAGAGTCTGTTAATTGGCATGAAAGACCTTTTCTATCTAAATGTCACTTACTTGCCAAGAAAGCACTTGGGAACAGTACTTAATTTTCTTCTCCTGTCTTTGATAAGGTTCACTTTCTTGCTCATCATCATTTGGTACAGCTTCTCTCCTTTCTCTGCAATCATGACATATGCATCTCTCTCCATTCCCAATTTCAAACCTGGAATAAAAAGCAGAAATTCCTTCAGATATTTAACACCAAATAAAATGTTTGCCTTAAGTCAAAAGCTGAGGCTCAACAGCAAAAAGGACAGAAACACAAAAACTGATAGACACTTTCCATTTCAGGGGGAAATTAGGTAATTAGTACAAAACTAATTACAAAACTAGTACAATGAGTACAAAACTGTAATTGATAAGTTTAGCAACACCAAGATGCAGCTTTTTCTCTCAAATACGTGTACGTGCATATACATTTGTCCTACAAGTTCATTCAGTGCAGTACAAAATAAATCATCCACTTACTCTCTCTCTGCTCCCTTTCCTTGATTATAGCATCCAGCCACTTCTGTTTATCTTCAGCAGTCTTGGCCATACAGACAAACCACTTGTTTTTGGCTGTGTTGTGAATCTTCCAGCCATTTGTCACCGTGTAGCCGTTGCTGTGGTAATCTGCTGCAAAAGACCAAAGCACAAAGCACACAGTGAGCAGAAAGCCTGCTCCTTTAACCAAACCAGTGTGGAACTCTTTCAGTAAAATCATCTTCTTTGATGACCTTGCTTTCTGAGGCGTTCCTCATTGACTGCCCATGGAACCAGCTGTACTTGCCACTCTGGAAGTACAAGTATCAATAGGCCATTCAAACTGACTGAATGCTTCAGTCCTAAGAGTGACACTTGCTGATTTCACCTCAGAAGAACAACTAAAGTCTTTTAAATACAAGGACATCAGTGAAAAAGTCTATAATGTTTGTTCAGGTTAGTTGTTCTGAATTTTCTGGGGACATGCTATCTTCCCGCACTGTTAGGATTTCTGTCCACACAACATGGAAACTCTGTGTCAGCTGTTTAAAGGACATATTACTAATTCCTGACTGATTACAATAGGGGCAGGGGCTGGTATGGCCTTTATGGATTAAATCAGAAACTCACCCAGTCTTCTGTGTCAGGATATGAGAATCATAACAGAACTGCTATTCCCATATTTTGCTCATGGCCACATTCCATGATACTAATTTGGATACTAAGACTAACTTATTAGCATTCTAAATTAGAAGAAGATCCAGAAATTCAGTTATTTTAGCTGTAATAGCTTAAGGTGTAAAAAGAAAGGGATGGAAAGAAGACAGAAGTATCTTTTATTAAATTAACTTGGATTAGGAGAAAAATAGACAAGCTTCTGGGTACAAATATTCTTCATAAGGTCATTCCAGAAGGAAGGACTAGTGCTTGAAAGCATTTCCAGTCTTTCAACCACATAAATTGGTCCTATAATGAAGGTGCTATAAGTTCCATAGATTGCTTCAGATTTCACTAAAGGAGACAGTGAAAGGACAAGTACTTTTGCACCACCTTCAATCACAAGATCTGAACTTGCTGTATTGTTAAAAGACAGTATTTAGTCACTTACCTGTTCCATCTTCCACATTCTCTACTTCCATGACTTCTGTATTTATTCGGCCCCTGAAGATATAAAGGGACCCATTGATTGACTTTGTTCTTTTAGATGTTTTTTTCCCAGTAACTCTGCAATTAGGATGAAGACTGTTAGCAACACATAAGCAAATGGTCTAACATATATATGAACAAATCAATCTGAGATATGACTATAAAGGGGGATTCCAGTATAGTAGCTGGTGGTATTTGACCACATCTCGTTAAATAATTGGAATACTCATTCAGATTTCCAAGATAGGTGTGTACCAGGGTCAGTACAGCAGTAACGAGGTTGTTTTGCCAGGTTATGTAAACATGTGGGCAGCTTCAAGATTTATGTTCTTGATGACTGACTGAAATACATGTCCATGAACAGCACACGGCCTTGGGATGACAACTGCAGTGTCACCTGACAAGGTTACATTTGACTCCTTAGTTTGCCTAAAGCTTTGATCAATTTGTGGTATGCACCAAGCTTCAAATATGAAATGGACCACATAAGGAAGCCAGTGTCATATGCCCTGCCATGTGTGTTACATGTTGTTGTATGGAAAAATTCTGCTGTGGCAATTTTGTACACAAGTTTACATCCTTATCCATAAGCTTCATAGTGTCTCTGTTGAAGTTTCTTACAAAAAATTCAGGAAAGCACTTTTCATTACTAGTTGTGTACTAATTTTTATGCCTAAAATAGGTTTAAAACTATCCAAGTGACACCTGTTGTGCTTTAACATCCAAGAACAACCCTGCTATGCAAGCCAAACACAACTGGTCAAATGGTCATTAAGAGGTGGCAGGTGTCCAAATTCCAGTCAGTGGAGGTTCTGCTGTGGCAGCTTGCCAGAACCTTGTAAGATTCAAAAAATATTGCAGTAAAAATCATCTGGGGAAAAAATTTGTCAGAGTGAAATACCTATGACAAACTGAGGTGAGATGAGAAGCACCAATTTTTTCTGAACATTTTTTCTTTTATAACTACCTTTAGTGACAAATACACATTTGGTGATGACCACATATTTACATCCAATCAGACTGACAGGGACTGAGGTCTTGGAGCTATTGGATCCTTTCCTAAAGACAGCTCCTCAAGTCAAAAGAAAAGCTGTCCTGGCAGCCCTAGGGAAACCCTTTAAACATTCAGCCTATTTCCGTACATGAAACATACTGCTCCTGACATCAGGATTCAATTTAAACAGCAGCCTATGATCCTGCTAAAACCAAAAACCAATACTCAGCCCTGAAAATCTATGTCATCAGTTTGCTAGACTTTCCTAAGCTTCCGCAAAAGGAGCTATTATAGAGCTAAAATCACAGATCTAATTCTGATTCTAAACACACCTTACACTGGTTTCATCATGGAGTGTAGAGAATGCATTGTAAATTCAGAATAAACCAAGACATGAGAATGAGACTGGAGCTGTGAAGATGAAAAGCTCAGGAGCTGAAATACCATATAATTGCTGCAGAAAAAAGTTGCCTTCCACTCTGCCAAAGCTATTTTAATTACAAGCAGCAGGTATTAAGAATACTTAAGGTTTCTTAGGTGAGATGATGCAAAAAAAATTACTAGAATAAGAATGGAAGGAAGACAACAAACAGAGCACATGGGCTGCAAATGCTGACAGCAACTGCCAAACCTTCATCTCGTTCTCACTCCCCTGGGCCCTGCACCTATTTAACATTTGCTTAGTCTTACGCTTTCCCCTGTCTAGGCTTTGTATCATTTTTAACATCACCCTCTTCTGCATAGCATAACTTCACAATGTAAGTTGGCACCTTAACATAATTCCTGGAGACCCAGCTAGCCTCGGAAGCTTTTTGTCTGTAATAACACACCCTGGGCTTTTGCTGCACTGTTTTAATTGCTCTTTGGACTGCACGCTTCTCAGAGGTGCACTCCATTACTGCCTAGAATATTAATCTACCACATAGTGACTTCTCTCTCCAATTGCCTAAGTAATAGAAATAGTCAAGAACAGAGGGAAGTTCCACCTGTGACTCAGCCCTACAGAGCAACAGAGAATACAGTGAGTGATCAGTAATTGATCCCACCTTCCACTTACAAATCTTCTGAAAGGTAAAACTGAAAATACAGAGGGACTCACCTGGATTTCCTCTTGCAATAGACCAGGAGATTATCAAATAGAAAGAACATTCTCTCCTGGATGTTTCCTGCTGAGATTTTTAACAAAGTCCCTTGCAGCAAGAGCTGTGTGCAAATATCTGTCAGATTTGACCCCTGAAACATAAAAACGAGAGATTAACTTTCCTTTGAGTGCACAATGAGGTCTTTTACTAAAACACTCTTATTTTATTGGCCATTTAACTGTGAAGTAACTCATGCAAGTAACTAATGAAGTAACTGTGATGCACTCATTAAGAGGAAGGTCTCCATTTCTTAACATGGCTAAACACATAACTTTCTGTCTTACAAATTTTTTTTTGAGTCTTCATACACTACAATAAATCTTCCCTATTAAGCTCCCAGGGATTCTTTTCCTGAAGAGATCTTTCACTCTCAAAGTAGCTGTACTGTGAGTCTCTCAAGACCACGAGTCTTCCCTTCATACCCTGAGCTATCATTGCAAATACCACAAATGATGGCTTAAGGAATGCCTTCCAGAAGAATAATGGTTTTTCCCTACCACTGTAGCTCTGATACTGACATTCGGCACTGTCAACCATCTCTCTGAAAAATCCTCTCACTGGTGAGGCACCTCTCCAACTCTTGTTAGGAGTATACACAGGTGCTCTTTTCTAACAAACACAAGCAAGCGGGACACAGAGCCATGGACAGCAGTGGCTGAGCCCTGTACACGGGGCAGCCAGATGTACCCGAGCTGGATGCTCCAAGCACTCCAGCCGAGAAGCTAGGCCAGAACCTGAAAACCACAGGAGAGCACTCGTAAACATTTACTCCCTGAACTGCTACTCTGATTATTCTGAGACAAAGAAATCATACAGTTCTTTAAATAAGAATACAGTAGTTGGGCCGAAATGAAAAGTAACTTTGAGACTTTCCAGGTCATTCTCAGGACAGGCAAACTGCAAGTGTTCCCACATTCTGAACACATACAAAGTCGAAAATCTGCTCCACAGCTGTTATACTGACCAAATAAAACAACCTGGCTAAACCTTAGGCGCTAGCCTTAAATTCCTTGATCTAAGATCAGTTTGAAGGTACTAAGAACAACTAATCAATAAAGGTCCATTTTCAGAAAAACACCCTGAGGTCTTGGAAACATTTAGCACCAATTCTGGACCAGTTACTAGTTTTTGCTTTTGTCTTTAAGTTGGGAGGAAAAACAACTTAGAGTGTCAGCAACTTCCTTCCACAGTTGGCTCAGACAAGAAGGCAATGAGATGATACAACCCCCTGCCTCGAGTCCTTCTGGAAAAGAGAACTGTCTTTTGCATTGTAGGACATTCATTATCATAGTGACTGCTTGATTTTCAAAGGTCCATTAACCCTACATTCACAAATAAAAGAATAATTCTGCAAAACAAAGGCATGAAATTCAGCTTCCTCTAGAAAGTCACCACATAAAGATCAGTTTGAATGATTTTAGACATTGCACGAGAGACTTTTTTTTTCTTGTTTTTGGGGGGGAGAGGTGCAGTCTGGTGCCATCAAGCTGTTCAGGGAAAATCACTCAAATCAACCTTTCTACATGCAATGCAGTTACTCTAAAGGTGTAAACAAAGCTTTGATTACATTGTTTGCTAAAGTGAACCTTGACAGGTGTGCTGCCCATGTCTTGCTTTTAGTTAACAAGGAAGCAGCTATTATTTCACAGAAGCCCAGAATACCCTGGATTAGAAGGCATCTTTAAGCTTATCCAGTGCCACCCCCTGCCATGGGCAGGGACACCTTCCACTGTCCCAGGTTGCTCCAAGCCCCGTTCAACCTGGCCTTGGACACTGCCAGGGATGCAAGGGCAGCCACAGCTTCTCTGGGCATCCTGTGCCCTCAGAAAGAAGAATTTCTTCTCAATATCCCACCTAACCCTGCCCTCTTATCAGTCTGAAGCCATTCCCCCTTGTCCTGTCATTCCAGACCCTTGTAAATAGACTCTCTCCATCTCTCTTGCAGGCTCCCCCTGCAGGCACTGGAAGGCCACAATTAGGTCACTCCGAAGTCTTCTCTTTCCCAGGCTGAAGAATCCCAATTCTCTCAGGTTTTCCTCCTAACAGAGGTGCTCCATTCCTCTAATCATCTTGGTGGCCCTCCTGTGGGCTTGCTCTAACAGGTCGATGTCATCACCTCCTGTGCTGGGGACTCCAGAGCTTTGAAAGGCTACCAACGATGCAACATCAATTTGTGTACTCCACATCTGAGTTTCTATATATTCTGGGTAGAATGACACAAGAACTAGATAGATGTAATATTTCCATCTGCTGTCTGATACATTTTTAGTTCCTTAATCATTGTATGAGAAGACTGCATATATGTCCAGAAATGAGAACTTGTTATTTTTACAATGACTTGTTACTATGCCCAGGAGAAATCCCTTTATCTCAGAATAGTGACCCCAAAGTCCTATTAGAACACACACACACACACAAGAACAGAAAGCAACTGACTGTACAAAAGAAAAGCATCTTCATCACGTGGTTTGCCCACAGAGGAATCAAGACTTCAGAGCATCACAAGATAAAGTACTTCATTTTCCAAAAGACTCCAAAACGGGAAAAGCAACAAGCACAGTGACATTGGTAATTGGAATCAGTCTTTTACTGACACAGAAATTACCATGTAAAATTATCTGACCTATTCTGTGCAGGAAGTAAAGCAAATTACTGCAACAGTTGCTTCTCACTGTAAAATCTATGAATCTTTATTTTTCCATCAGACCCATCATGATGGTATCTAAACACTGTTGATGCATTTCTTCTTTGCTGTTGGCCTACCTACCTCCCATTCAGACCCATTTGAGAGTTTTTTCAATAGTAAAAAACACAGTAGTATTTATTTAATGTTTTCAAAGACAGTGCATAATTTCTCACCTTTCTAAGTGTGATCAAATGCAGGGAAGGGACGGGGGAAGAATTCAGAATAGAAAAGGAAAACATCATAGCTGGTAGAATTGCAAATTACATCCAATTATGAAATGATCGACCTGCCAAAGCACCAACATATATATTACAACTCATATATATTACAACTCATGCTGTTCTGGGGTGGGGGTTTTGCTTCCCTATGCATTTCAGACTGGGAGAACTTGCTACTTGTACGTAGCAACTGTTCAGGAAAAGTAACTCACTGTGGGGAGGAGCTCTCCCCATAGAAACATTAAAATATAATCAACATAAATACCATACTAACTTGTTTTTTGCTAAGCAAACAAAAACTGGTTTTGCATACAAAAATAAGTCTTCTTATGCATCCTCTACTTTTCCTCTCCCTTTTTTGAAACTAATCTTTGTTTCCCAGAAGGATTTACCAAACTGACCTGCCTGAAACTAATCTGTAACATACAGCTACAAGGATTCTGTGCATTCCAAAGGCATGAATCTGAGCAAAGCTCATTTTGATGAGCAGACCTCTGCCTAAGCTGCAGGCCTTCAGTGGCTTCCCAGACTTGGGGTTACTTTAACATGTCTCCTCACTGCAATCTGTCTCAGAAACAGACAGGGTGGTACCAGCATCTGCTCCATGCAGGACAGTGACAAGACAGTTGAATTTGAGAGGGAGACAAGTATTGCTGGGTGGAGAGGTTGAAGAAGAAGTGTTGAACTGAGGAAATTGCTCTAAAAACAACTAACTGCTCTTGGTGAAGTTACAGCTGACTCTGAAGAACGAAGAGGCTCTGCAGAAGAAAAATGATGTTATGCTGTTCTCCAAGCTGGGAATACTGAAGAGTGGCACTGACAGGATGACGATCAGAGCAGGGATGGGCCACTGGAGCAGCTGAAAGGAAATGCAAAGTCACAGCAACCAGTGACAGCTCTGGTCCGGTTAAACAGAAACATTAGACAAGGTGGAACCTGTTCCAAATCACCTGTAAAAGGTACAAACTTCATGCTGGGTTGCTTGCACACTCCCCATGTTCACGCTACGTCTCTTGTATTTGTAAAATACTTGGTCCTAAGTAAGCTGATCTTCACTTCTTTTTAACAATTTAGAGACCTTGAATTCAAACAGTAGGAAGCTGCAGGCCTTGTTGACAAGTATGTATGGTGTATAACCATACAGAAGAGAAGTTAGGAGCCTTTCTCATTAGGAATAACCTATGAAATAGATCTGAAAGCACTAAAAGCAGTTATTTACAAACAGCACTTTATTCTAGAGTCACAATTTGTTAAGTCCCTTGCACTGTGAAGACTGGACACTGTCAGCCTAATACTTCTTTATATTTACAGAAGAAAAAAATGCTATAACGTACACTAGCCTGTATTTGTGATATATAAAGTAACTTTTCCTTTCAATAGTCCACTAGAAAAGCTTAGAAATGTTCCGCAGCTAAATGGGAGGGAACAGCACTTCTTCCTTTTTGAAATTTTGCGCTGAGTAACCTAGATGTCTGTGTTACAAAACAGTGCACAGAAACAAATCTGAAAGGATTTTCAGCCCCAAAACATTGCTGTAGATAAGCTAAACCCTAAAAAAAAAAAAAAAAAAAAACACAAAAACCNAAAAAAAAAAAAAAACCAGCAAGCTTGGATATCGTTTTATTTATGGCCTCATGGATACTTTAATAGTCATGCTTCAGACTACAGATTTCAAACCATTGCTCTTGCCTAGATCACCCCTGAGTTGCATTGAACCTGATATGTTTTATCTGCTTCTAGGAGTCTTGCTATGTAGAATATTATATAACTTTGCTTGCTGAGCTTGCTATCCAGGAATTACAAAGCTGGATATCTGGGCTGTTACCACATCTTTAGCTGGACGCCAAGAACATCCTTCAGAAAGAAAAGGAGCAAGATTTAAAACATACGCAAAATATTATTTAAAAAAAACCAACAAAAGAGAGTCATGGAGAGCACCCAAGAGTCCTGTCATGAGGAAGTTTACATGACCTCTAACAAAATGTACTCAGCTGGCAGGGATGAGCCTCAACATTTTAAATGTCAGCCTCACTAAACGCCAATGTCAAACTCTTCATGAGAACGCTCAACACGCCTGACTCACCATGGTGCACCTCTCAGAGGCTTCCAGCTCCACTGATTCAAGGGCCTCAGTTAAAGTCATCATAAGATAAACTGCCAACCTCCTGCACCATCCTGACTTCCCAGTATTTCTACTGATTTTTAGACACTTCCTCTTTCCCCAGGCTTCACATTCTAGTTTCCTCCTTCTCGTTTTTTTCTGTGCCATAGTAAATGCTTCTACCTACACAAAAGCACCTACTGATAAACACATCACAAGAAACACATCCAGGAGTAACTTCACTGAGCAACACAAGTAGAGCAGTTGCTTTCTAATCTGACCTTCACCTTTTATACAAGAAATCCATACCATATGAAGCTAAGTGAAATAAATTTTTAAGTTCCCAGAAAAACTAAAGGCTTGTAGGAATGGAAACTTCTGTTATTTTTAGACCAGTCTGGTTGTCATGCTGATCTATCTGCCTTTCAAGTGAAATCTGCCCATTTGAAACTCCAGTTCCATTGTAGCTCTAACACCTGCCTTTCTTTCATAATCTGTTTGTTCTGCTACAATTTAGCAGCAGCCTGCACATACAAAAAAATCACTAAATTCTAAACTCCTCAAAGTGATGCTGCCCACACCTTCAAGAGCATTTGCACATCACAAAAGAAACACAAATAAATGCCTGTACACAGCATGAGTCATTAAACTCCAGCCCATTAAACTGTGCAGGTAACTGCCTCCAGGGAGCTTGCTGGTCCTGCATCCTACCTCCCATCCCTCAATGTGGGACTGCAACTGTTCAAGGGCTTCCAGTTTCTCCATCTGTCTCTTGGTCTCGTTGATATTTGTACAGACTGTCTTCATTGCCTGCAGCGCGTTCTGGACAGCTGGGTGATCAGGATGCTTAGAGGGGGTCCTCTTGGCTAATTCCTTCAAAAAAAGGAGAAAATACAGAAACTGAGAAGTGGTTCATGGAAAGGTATGAGCATTAGCAAGCAATCCTGCAGGAGAATGCCAGAATCATTGCTAAATTAAAGAGAATTTGGGGGCATTCTACTGTAGATGCTGTTCTCCATTCTTCATCTACAGAGTTAATATGAATGCTGTTAAATAAATGAGGCAATTGCACAGGTTAAATACGCTACATTAAGAGAGCTCAAGCCAAGTATGTTTTGCTGTGTCAGATGTGTTTACTTCGTCAGGACACGTGCCCCAGCCTTCTAAACGTACATAGAGACAAACAACATCTCTGCTCTGAAGGAGTCCGTAAGAGTCTCTGCTTCACTTGTTTCAAAGCACAATAGCCCAGTTAAGCCCCATCCATGGAAAACCAGCAGAGGCAAAACTCATGACCTGACAATATTAACTAGTTTGGCAAAAGGGGCAACCACTGTCAACTCACAATTAAATCATTGTTTTAGACCAACAGTATTTCACAGTCAGCCACAGTTGGCTAAGAATACATTAAAGAAATCTAAAATATGGCTGGTAATTTTATCTTGATGCATAACATGGTGTTTAAGTCTGAAATATTTAACTTTCTCACCGTGTTTTGCCTCAATATGTTATTTGGTTGTTTAAAAGTCCTGTGCTGCTGAATTGCATACAGTTTTGACACAAAAATGAGTTTGGGTACAGCCAGAGCGCCTGCCCAGCACTGTGATCTGAATGGAGCTAGATTGCTTCAATCCATCTGTGATTTACAGAGTAACAGATGCACAGGGAAAGGAGGCTCGCTGCTACAAATGTCAGTTGATATCACAAATTAAATTCCCTGTGGAAGTCTTTACTTTTGCTGAAAGTGAGGCCAAGAAAAGTAAATGTTCAAAACGCAAAGGCAGGAGACAGGTGTTACGCTTTGATGACACCAGCCTCTGCTCCGTAACTGCAACACAGATGACTCTCACTAAAAATCAGTGAAGTTCTGCAGCTCCATACTGCACTGGAATCAGTACGTACACCCTAAGCACACCCTGCTGCACCAACGGCACCTTTCCCACACTGGTCCCACCGCAGGAACAGGAAAGGAGGGTGGGAAAGCCAGTGAGGGTTCTGGCTGGGACTGGCACTCACTCCTCCACAGCCCTGTCTGAAGCCATCCAAGGCGAAGCCGTGCTGCCCTGACACTGCCATTTCCCAAAAGAGCAGAGCTTGGCGCTTCCAAAACACAGGGAGAGAGCTCTGGGTACTAACTTCTTTTAGTGACACATTTTTGATGTGTAAACTCTAAGAGCATTTGACAACATTTTGAAAGTCAGCTGAAAGACAGCCCAGATGGCAATCCCTGGGTAAGTTTTGTCCTCCACATAGCCCAAAGACATTGCTGTCTGGAATTGCTATCTCATGTATTGCAACTTGTGCACTAATAGGGCCAGGAAATGGGGTTGCTGCCACTTGCAGAAAACTGCTTCTTGCAAAGTGTTTCTTAAAATAATTCATAAAACACACTTTTCTTTCTTCTTTGTTTTTTAAGAAGTCTCTGACATCCTTCCCCATGTCCTCCCTTGCTACACAGTACAGACTGTTCGTGTAATTCAAACTGACAGCAAACATACTTTGCAGCTGAAAGTTACCCATTTCTTTATTTTAAAAATTCCTTCCTCCTATCTTTATTCTCCTGAGGACATTCGGCATGGCTTAACACGGACTTTGTACAAGGGATCCTGACACTGCACTGACTGCCAGGCTGCCTTGCTCTGTGCCACAGCCCAGGGCACACACCAACTGTGGCTTCAGAGCTGCAGCCCTCGCTGAGCTGCCAAGCAACACAGGTTTACAGATAAAACAAAAGACAACGTATTTCTTTGTTTATCAGATAAAAAAGTTGTGCTAATCAATAGTTCAACTCCAAAATGTGCTTAAAAAAAACCCCAAACAAACTGCAACAAAAACCCAAACCACCTTTCTGTAAACATAAATGTTTTGTGTTTGTATTTTACAGTTTGTAATACTTGCCTGTATAAAATTCATTCTCCACTTAAACTAATCAGAAAATAAATGCTACATCAGGCTCCTCTGTGTACCTGCCAATCACAATAGGTTTTTTTTATTCTGCATATTGTTAAAATTTGTAATTTATGCCAATTTCTCTGCAGGGTAAATACCTGACAAGCAATGGTAGATCAGATAAAACAGATTAGCTTCAATGTGCCACTGAATCTACAACATATGCTAATTTAAAATGCAATAAAAACATGTTTCCAGTTTTATAAATATCAGCAGTTATTTGTGATTATATAGATGCATGGAAAACAAAAGCATGATTTATAAATTGGCAGTGCTCCTTACAGCTCTGTAGGGAAAACAGACACTTTTTAATATTATGCTAAATAGGGTTGGATTTCAACCGCACAATGTCATGAATCTAAGAGCAACACAACTTTTCTTGGGGGAGGGAAGGGGGGGGGAGAAAAAACCAAGATAAATATATCCAATTATGCTCAAGTAGAAGGTTCTGTTTCTTGAACAGCTATGAGAGGAAAGGAGAGATGAGGGAGACAATAAGGTAACCTTCTTTCATCCTGTTCTGTATGCACACCACTGACTTCCCATCTTTCCCTTTCCAAGTGCAGGCAGTGATTCATGAAGGCCTCGCTGCTGGGCTTTCCTTTCCAGGGGATTCTGACTCCGGTGACTGCTCTCTGCATACAAGCTTTTCTGCCCCTCCCAGGGCCAGCGACTCTTCCCCACATGAAGCAATACATGATTACTGCCCTAATCTTCCATGGAAACGTGTACACTCAGATATTTTTAAAGGATCAGAGGTGGAATGTGCATTTCTGGCTGGAGTCTGAGCAAATCCTTAACAGACCAGACCTCAGCCAAGGCCCAAGCCTTGCGAACCCCGGGCTCTCAGGAGCTGTAGGGTGCGGCTGTCATGTGCTGCACATTCCTCCAGTGCCAGAGGAAGGAGACAAAAGTGATTGTGCCTAATCCCCACACGATGGTGTGATTAACTCATGAGCACCACTGCCCCAGGGTTTGCTTCTTGCTGATATAAATGCTCTTTATTAGGGGGAAAAGACAACTTTTGTTCAGAGACTGGTTTACACAACAGATGCTTCTACTCTTAAGCAGTAGGGTTGAGACTAGTTAATAGAGTCCCACAGTTATCATGGGCAAGACAGAGCTGCCTTCACCCAAACCCTCCTGCTGGAAACACCTGCTCAGCAAGTTCTCCAGCCAGAGACCCGTGCTGGCTCCCAGTGGCTCACACGGTTTATGCCCTAAAGGGTGTCCATTTACCTCTGCTGCCTTCCTTCTTCCCAAAAACCAATACCTGCTGCTGCGTTGCACTGTGGTGAAGGGATCAGAGAGAGAGGCGAGTCCAGGTTCGACTTCCAGCATTTTTAATTCTCCCGCGCGGGGGAGCAGAACCACTAACAAGTATCAGTGCTGAAAGGGAGTGAACCGAGGACTCCACCGCGGCCCCTCCCCGTCGCTGGCTTTGTACCAGAACAGGGGAGGGGATGATGGACAAAACCACAACCCAATAAGAAGAAAACAGAGGCAGGGTTTACACAGTGAACCAATCTTCAAAATGTGATATCTGAGTAGCCATCTGGGACTGAGAAAGGTTTGGAAAAAAGGAAGGGGAGACTGGTACCGAACTTGTTTAGTTTAGTCCAAAGCTTCGAAGCCCACCCACGGGCTATCCGTGGGTGGAGGCACCGCAACAAATGCCCATCACAGCCAACATCGTTTTGTTTAGCTTGACCCTAGTTCAAGCCTCTTTCTCAATTATAAGGAACTAATTCACTGACTGACAAATTCTATACTAATTTTCTTGCATTCTGTCTGAAGCAGACAAGAACTGCATTGGGGCAAAAATTTTAGTATCACTACTTCTCTACTTGAACAGAGATTATGAAATGCCACACCTAGGTTTGAGTCCCATTCTTCAAACCACACAAAAGGCTTGCAAATTAGACGGAGAAAAAGCTACCAAAATGATAAAACTCAACCCCCCCCCCCGCCAAACCCAACAACAAAAAAGGAAAAAACAAA
>VXAC01006219.1:249613-364099 GCA_013399225.1 Rhipidura dahli
ACCCACAAAAAAAACCCAAACCAAAAAACCCAACCAGAAACCTGTTTACAGCCAGCCACTTCAAACCTCCAGTGTCATAAAAACTGGGAAAGCATAAATAAAATTGAAATTTATCAGTCACCGTCATCTGAATTTTGTTCTGTCTCCATCATTTGTTAGTTAAAAAAACCTGAACAGCTTCATCGGAGAATGAGAAAACATAAGGTCACCCATTGCAGGATGCCATATTTCACTGGGAATTATTGCAATGCTTAGAGTGGATCAGCACTTGGAGATATTCCAGTGTATTATTCCTAACTAAGTAACCCAAATCAACTCCATGCCAGATGCTATTATTCTGAAGAACACACACACACATATATATGATATTAATCAAAAGTAGTTACAGCACTTAAAATATGTGCCTTTATCCTACTACTTCAGTTTACTTTCAAACACAAACAAATCTGAATTACCTTGTGCATATTAGTTTTATCAAACCCACCTACTCGGCTACACTAAATACTTACATTAGACAAGGTCATATCAAAGTTACCAGAAAATCTGGATGTTCACAAACTCTTGTTAAAAACAAAGTAAAAGAGGAAAGTAGGCTAGCTCAAGTCAGTGACTTTTCTCATCAGTTGGAATACAATAGTATCTGTTTGCCCTGGGAATTAGATAAAGTAAGATCCAATCCCCATGAATACAAAAGAGCTATTTCAGGAGCAATAACTGAAGTTCAGTAGCAAAGGGAGAGCAAACACTTAATTTGAGGATTGTGCTATTTTTAAATCTATCTGTGGTTTTTTTTCCTTGCTTGGAGACCTCCATTTTCCTGGTCAGCACAAACAGAATCCACCTGTGGTTTCCCTTAACTGTTCTTATTTCTGAGACATTTGTGTCCACTCTGATAATTTCATGCTAGCAACTATCAAATAAGTCTTTAATGGGACACAACTTACTTGCTACCTTTGAGATTCAGAATCAGTCACCCTTTATAATGGTCACTGATATTTTCTGAGCCAAACAACTTCTAGTCATGCTATTATCTCACTGACTGAGGCAGATTTTTTGCCTAATGAAAACCAAATTCCTCTTTGCCTTTCTTTAATTATTTCCTGTCCAGGAATCGTCAACTAGTGAACAGTTTGTGTGATTTATATCAGCCTGTATACAAGAAGAAATCCATAGAAAAATGGAATGCAGCACCACGAGATGCCCAGTCGCAGCTCCTCCCTGCAAGGCCGTTTGTTCAATAGGTACATGTGGGTCTGGGTCAGCTGCCCCAGAGTCAAGGGTAGGCACAGGGAGGACAAATTCATCTTTACCCCACTGTGGTTTGAAGGCAAGAACACTGTTTCAGTCTCCATCTTGGAGGTACTGGCTTTGGATTTCAAAGAGAGGATATTTGGTCCCCAGGAGTTTTGACATACAGCTGTACACGTCAAGGACTGTGCAAGCCAACAGTTTATTTCCACCAATATTTGATCCCCAGAGCTCAATGACTTCAACTGCTGTTTAACACCAAAAGATTTTAATTATAGCTTAGAAATATTTTTTTTCCTAGTCTTCTGTCATTCTTCCAATCCCTGATACAGAACCTCACACTTCCTGAAAGACTTGTCCTAGAATGGTGCTGAGGGATGGGTAAATTTAAAGTGAAAAATACCAAAATGTCATTGCATCAATGATGCTACTACCTTGTAATCAAAGGTATGAATTTCTTTTTGGTGTGCTTCTGGAGCCAGCATCTTTGTAGGATTTGATTAAAAGCCCTGAAATTTCAGAGGATTTTGTAGTATTGGAATCTTTTGCCATTCTAGTATTTTGAAGAGCTTTTAAAACAGCACAGAAATTTCGATTTGCCAGTCAAGATACTGTCAGTAGATAAAAAGGTCTACAGATTATCCAAACAGATAGAGTCCTAGCACTCATAACCATGTTTCCCAAAAAACTTAGAAGTTAAACAGGCCTAATTAGCAACGAGTTTAATTTAGCAACACATAATTCTAAGAAGAGAAAAATCAGAGGCACTGAGGTGCAGAAGTAATGTAGAACTAAGTTCTCTAAGATGGCCCTGTGTGGCTCAAGGGATGACTGCTGGTCCCCACATTGCAGGGTCAGAGCTGGCACATGAAACCACAGCAACTTCAGAGTTGCTACTAGTCTACCAAGGACAAAGAGCAAAAGATAAGAAATATGAAGTACCAACAAGTGTTCAGGATCTATACCAATAATGATTCTCTTCATACAAATGGTAACCATGACAGAAAATCTGCTGGAAATCAACACTTCACCTTTAGCAACAGCACAAATGTAGAGATCAAAATTAAGAACCCAGCCACTATTTCATCTGGTTGAAGTTTCTTGGATTATAGAAAAGGGATCTCTGTAAGAAAGCAAAACCAACTCTCATTTTCAGTCTTGAACACACAGCAAAGTAACCTTCCTGGAACATGCCACAGAATGAAAAGAAGAAAACAAACACTATCCAAATCCTTGGTCAGGAATTCACATTTTGAAGCCCTCACATCCCCTGGCCTGTTTACTGTACTGGATGCCACAGAACCTCCCTTTCTGTGCACATGGATGTTTGCTCATCATGTAGACCCACAGACTAGACAGGCACCAAATTCTCTCCACAATAACCCCAAACAAATGCCACTTAAACTGAAGCATCATTAAGTTGGTTTTCAATTATATCTACCTAACCAGTCCTCTCTAAAAACAAATCAGAACTGGAGCCATCTATATGCTTTCCTAATCTGAAAGCATCCTTGCCCCATCTTGACTATTATTAATGCTGTGGAAGAAATATTTGTAGAAGTTTCACCTATTAGCTTCTCCTGCTGTGTCTAGACTGCTTTTGTTTGCTCAAACTCTAAGTGGGGTTGTGGATAGACTGACTGGTAAACTGGCTGTATGCACATGGGTCTCAGCAACTCGTTCTGTGAGGAAAGAGCATGATTGTGCTGTGAGATGGATTTGTGCCCAGCTGTACAGACAACACAATTCCACCTGTAGAAAAGACATATTTTGAAAATTTGACTCTGAAAGCTGCAACTGGATGGAAATAGACCATTTAAACATTTACAAGACGAAACAAGCAATTTGCAATTTTAAATGGAACAGCAGATGAGTATCAAGTTAACCAGCTCATACCTATGAAAACCCTCAAAAGTGCTGAAGGGATGGACACAAGCACTGAAACAGCTGTACGTTGGTTGATTCATGTGACCAGCCCAGAACTAAGAGTATCAGCTCATCGCAGAATTCTTACTTTCTTCCAGAACTCAGAAAGGGACCTTTCCTTAAAAATATGAGGGAAAGTCTTCATTTTTCTTTTTTATTACTTTTCTTCTAGTAAACACTGTGTTACTCTGGCTGAGGAAGAGACTGACATCACAGAAGATTGATGGCTGTTAGCCACAGAGTATCTACAAGGCCATTGGGGGATGCAAGCTCTCCCAGAAACTGTTCTTCTTTTCCCTCTCCTCCCCATCATGTGGGTAACCCAGCCCTGACCTGAAAGGATGAGAAGCAAGTTAGATCTTTTTAGCTCTTTCATGCTTTATCTTCTTCGGTAAGAATCCTAGCAAGGGGGCCAATTAGTGCCACATATCATAGCCATTTCTGAAATGACACCTGCCCATTGGGAACTCATCTGTGACAACCAAAGAGTTTTCAAACAAGCTGCCAAAAAGCTGCCAGAAGATACAGGACTCTGATCATTACTGACTTGATCACCATCGAGCTAGAGACCTTATAATGAAAAACATATCCCGTTTAGGGTTCCCAGAGCCATCCAGTCCCTCAGAACACTGGCACAATTCTAGCTGAACACAGCTTTACAGGAAGTGGCTATAACAGCCTGCACAAGCCTTAATAAACATCTGAAGGGCACTGAAGTCAAAAGGCTTTGGTTAGTCAGTAAGTCACCCTGTCTGCTCTACCCAGACCATTACAGGATTTAGCAGCCTGCCAGCATCAGGCAGCTTTTTACCTGTACCCATAAAAAGCCATTTTCTTCAGAGAAGATCCAACTTTCAGAAGTGTATATCAGGAAAGCAATAGTGGCAACAAAAGTCAGGGCTAAAAAAATGCAGAATCATTGCAAGAATAAATCAACCATCTGTAAAAATACTTTCTCTGGTTTACCTTGAGCAGAAGAGGATATTTGCAAATTCTCTGAATTGGAGTCAGCAGATAACCCTCTAGTGGAATGTCTGTTGTCTTTCTGCCTCCCAAAAGCATGCAACCCTACAATCAAAAAAGAAACAAATGTTACCTCAGACACAAAGCCTTCATATGATTTTTGACATTATTTTGTATTTCTAAAACATGCATTATGGACAGAAAGCACTTTACCACACCTAAGGTATGGGAAATGGCACTTAATTCGACACTGACATATAGCCATCAAAGTTCTGCCAGGCATCAGTAGAAAAAAATTTGTGGATAACAATGGCTGTACAGAAAGGTATCTTCTCAGAAAAATATTATACAGCTGGTGACGCAAAAAATGTCCTAAAAATATGATGGCAAACAGCAAACCTAGATGGACCACTACCTAAAATAGTCCAATTTACCGCCACAACAGATAGGACCAGCTGTCTTTGTTCACTATGTGAAGTTGTATACTATTGGTCCAGAAAACTCTTGAAGGCTAAAATAAAGCCTACTAGTAATCATGTAATTAACTCCAGTCCAGTTCTTATGTCTGAATTGAACTGGAATTGAAACAAATGAGTCATCTGCATAACATCCACCAATTCTCTGGCAAAACATGCCTGAGCACAGCTGGACAAATAGCCTGGGCACACTGGCTGGCTAATCAGCACACATGGAACTTTTCAAAAGATTATGGATATTCATTTTTCAGGATTGATATAGAAGGGGAGTTTAAGAACAGGGTATGGCATTGGGAAAAAAACGTTACAGTCCTTGATCTGTCCTTAATTTGTTACATTAATCTGTAATCTGTGTGACAAATCAATACTGACCTAATGTAAGCTTTTTATACATTTTCCTGACAATTCTACTGTTGGCTGTTGCCAGAGACAGGTAGTAGATTCGGTGTTCTTCAAATCTATTTCAGATAAATTATTCCACATTCCTGTGTTCAACCATGAATATGGACTTTGCTCCAAAAGTCACTCCGGTTGCAAACCAGTCCTGTCCACACAGAAGGTGAACTTTAAATACAGTTCAGCCAAGAAGTGCCTACTTTGGGGCATCACCAGTAATGTTTTCCCCATGAAATACGCACTGTGGCTCAGACACATTCTGAAATTTAGTGAGTTTTTTGGCTGTAGTTCAACAATTGTTCTCTTCAAGGAATGTTCACAGACATCATACATAAAATCTCCTAAGTCCTAACTGGTATTTTTTACAGACAATTGTCTGTAAAATAACCCGTCCCCAGGCTATTCTAGATCTGTGGCATTGGCTATCCAGCTCACAATGCTCCCTGTCCAGTTTCCAAGTCTCGAGTGATTCAGTCCTTCCCATCTCGTCGTCTCTCTAGCTCTGGGCTCAAAACTGCCCTTTAACACTTACTGATTTTTCAAACACATTCCCACATTCTATGTTTCAGCAGCTGTGAGGGGGTAATTGGGCCACTGTATCCTCACAAGTAAAGCTTTGTACTTAGTGCTGCCTTCTCTGCATAGTAGCATTGTAGCACTGGTTTGGGAGGCAGAGGAGAAGGGAAGGGAAGCCTGGAAAAAACTACAGCAGCCACAGCTAAATAGACACATCAGTGCAGCCTCTCTTCCCATATTTACTGCCATTTTAATAATCTCTTGGATTCAAGTGCTACAGCAAGCCACAGCAGACAGCGCGACATCCTTCATTATCAGTTTTCCAGCTGTTGTCTCTAACACAAACAGGAAACTGTCAATCCAGTGGAAGTGGAGAACATTCTGAATATTGGGAAGGATAGTGTTTACATGCACCTTCCCTCCTCTTTCATTGGTTTCTCTCACCAGAAGCACCCAAAAAACCTCATGAACAAGCTATGGGTCATTTAGTATTTCCAAGTAATGGTTTGATAAGGTTCATTAAAACTCAGATATGACAAACAGACTTGGACTATGCAACAGCACGAGAGTAGGCTCGCTCTGAGGCCTGCACCTTGAATGCTCTGGCCCTGCTTGTGACTAACATTTATGAAGAAGCTTTCTTTTGCTGCACTACATCGGGAAAGAACAGACCTTTCACAGAAAACAAAAAAAGAAGAGAAGAAAGAAAAACAGGTCCTTTGCAACAAAGGCAGCCTTCTTTTACTTCGCAGAATTTACTACAAAAAAAGCTAATGTGATAATATTCCTTCACCTATGTGCCAACCCTGTTACAAATGCCATGCATCCACGGCCAAGAAAAAAATTCAAAAATTGATTCAAAAATCAAGCAGAATTGGGGTGAAAGTAAGGAGAAGAAACAACCAAGAAAGGAAAGAAAAGTAAGGAATGCTGGGTAGAAGGCAGTGCCCACTGATAGTTTCTCCTCTCAGCCCAGCTCCTAAGGCGTGTTTGAAGGCCGTGTGGCCACAGTCCCTCATTGGATGGGGCTTTGGTTACTTCTGACATAAGCAGCAATGATGCACTCAAAACAATTCATCCAGACTACATTTCCTGCCCATAACTGGACTCGTGAGGAAAAGGGTGTCAGAAGCAGGCCACATTTTTCTAGTGAGCCTGCAGATGGTGGGTTGGTCAGAGAACTGAGCAGGGAATCAAATCCCATGGGAACTAGCCTCAGTCTTGCTGCTGACTTATTGCATTACTCCTTTCATCATCTGTGCTTGCTTTTTTCTGTTGCTTCTTAAAAAAAAAAAAAAAAAATCTTCTTTTTTTCCACTGCAATCACTCATGTCAGTAGTGTTCAGCCCTGTGCCTCAACTCATCAGTGATTCCAATACCCCTCCACCCTGAGTGCTCCATACCTGGAATGGGTAATACCTGCAAAATACCCAGCATTCCTGGGATACCAAAGAGTTATTATGAGCACAGGGCAAAGTCAGATCATTCAGTCAAGAGTGCTAGAGAAGGTGCTTACCAGAAGGAATGTTCTCACTGTCGGGATCTTGTTCAATTCCATCAGCAGTCTGAGTGCTTTCTCGTGGTTGCTACAGTACTCCTCGTATACAAAGAATTTGTCTTTCTGTAAGGACAAACGAAGTAACTTATTGACTCAGACACCACTAGAGAGATTATTTTGCCACAGTCCACCACCACATTCTTTACAAAGAGAGGTGGACTCCAAGTGGCACTAGCATTGGAGTTTTCATGAAGTGTGTGACACTTATCTAACGTGAATAATGTATACAGGTGTTCACCAATTCCTGACTTAAGTTAACAGAGGCTTTTCTGAGCACTGAGACTTTCAGCACTTTTCCTCTTAACGCTTCACTGAGATCACAGATATTCTCTGCTGAAAGGAGGGATTTTGCTATCTTAGGGATACTTGGATGTGTGTCAGGATATTCCATGAAAGTAGCCAAGAGCAAAACAAAGCCAGCAGCAAGGAGGCTGACCACTCCTGCAGGAGGAAGAAACACAGGTGGCTGGGTAGAACCAGGAAAGAGCCTGAAAGAAGCTCTGAGATCTGGAGGGGAACTATAACACAAAGCAGTTAGCTGGAAATCCCCTGCCTTTCAGGGGTGAGAGCCAGGCCCCAGTAGGTTTGCTGGTTTACTTTGTGTTCTGAAACAAGCAGCAGACAAAACAGCTGCCCATAATAGTGTCTGTAACTGGAAGAATTTCATCAAATACACACCAAATAACCAAGATATTACAGACACTAAAGGAAGGGAAAGGTAGCTTCACAACCAGATTGAAGTACTAGCAGTGGGACATGGCACACTTATCAGCACATGCTGGAATGAAATCCCCTATTAAGAAATGAAGGCCACCTGGCAGGTCAGGGTCAGCAAGTTCTGCTCTATTGATCTTCAGATTCAAAGACAGTGCAACTCCTTGTATCTAACATGATCAGAGATGCTGAACCCATTGCAAACACCAGATATCTGGAAACACTGGAGTGATTCACAAAAGAAGCAGAACAACTATTTCCATGCCCCAGCAGATAGGGCAAGGGGTGAGTTGGTCCTCTCAAAGCTGATGGCAAGGGCTGGACTTGCAGCAGCTATGTTCAGAGCTTCCAGTATTGCATTCATCAGAATAAAAGGGGGGGTCATGAGATTGTATTAAGCTTTAGGCAAAATGAATGATTCAGAGGCCAAAACCCCCCATCATTTTTGAATGCTTCTCACAACAGTACTTTAGTTCCTGGTTCAGGTTGGCTTCTATGCCATTATGCAGCGCCATGTAGAGGCACACACACAAGCTAGTTTGCATAGCAGAAGTAATTTCAAAGCCTTAGTGTGACACTGCTGGGTAATGCATGAGGCTTTCCAGAGCTACCATCTCAGGGCACCAAGCCATGCAACCAATACCCTCCAGAGTTTATTGTTGCATTCACAGTAGGATTCTGGTCTGAAAACATTCTGTCTGAACCTTTTCATCTCCCCAGAACTTGGAAGTTAATTTTTTTTTGAGTTTTGATTGAACTCCTAGGACTCTTAGAGCTTCCTGTGTCAGCTGAAGGTATCTGTACCATCTAGCTACTTTAAAGACAGCTCACAGTGATCCAAGCAAAAAAACTACTGCCAACTGAAGGAGTTTACTAGCATGAAATCATGGGAATACAGCTGCAGTCACTGGGTATTCTCTTTGCTATTATCACAAGGAAAAGAAATTGCATTAATGTTAGTTTAGGAGAATTTGACATTCTGGTCAGATGTTCAATGGTAGATATACATGTTCAGAGACCGTAAAATGCTTTTGGGTTTGGTTATCACAGATCTGCTTAAATTTTTCCCCTCCTTGTACTTCAAAAGAAAGAACCAAGAATAAAGAGATGTAAGTCCAAACACAAGAACAATGATACAAAGCAAATAAAACAACAGCCACAAAGGGTATGGTGCAAAAGAGCTGGAATGCAGATGTTCAGGACTTTTATCCTTCAACAGCAGCTGTTCATATTGCTACTGGGGTGCAATACTGGGAAGCTACAAAGAAACAAAAGCTTCTGACCACCAGATGCAGGAAAAGGCAGGCCTGGGCCCACAGCACAAAAGAAAAAAAGCAATAGGATTATTGTCGACCATAAAAACAGAAGAGTTATAGAGCAAAGCAGATATGGAAGTTTTTCCCACATTTTCTCCTCTCACCTCTCCTCAACTCCCTGGATGCACACAAGCACCGTGCTAGAAACTAAAAATAGCAGCCTTTAACACAAGATCATGCATTACATCAGTGCACACAAAATGTCACTGCTTAGGTTTCTGACTGTAGCTTTGAGTGCCTGGAGTTTGGCAGGCTATATTTAGATCATGACAAAATAAAGCTCAAGACAGTACAATAATTATACACACACCAGAGTGCTTCCCTCAAGTCTTTCCCAGCTGTACCCTATGCTGGCGACCCACAAATATGAGAACTATGCTTTAAATTACTCTGTATCTGAAGTGTTTCATTTCCTCTCTGGGTGATAGTCAGTCCTGGACTCTCCCATAGCCTGGTGAGGAAATTATCAGTTACATAATTACAGATGTTAGCCCAGGAATTCCGAACCTGCAGTTGTTCTAGTTTAAAGTGCAATTATGGTCAGAGATGTGACCACATAAAAATGGCACTTCCTTACTCAGCAAATCGGCTGGATACAAAGTTAGATCTTCTGTTTTGGTGGCAGAACTAAGTCTGTACTGTTCTTGGTTTGGTTAAAATAAATCTTTAACCAACAGTTTATTATCCAAATATGTTATTTTGGATCCATTAGTACTGCCCACAAATTAGTGCAAATTTGTTTTGACTAGAAAACAAGCAAATAAGACATTTGGAAAACTGCTATATTTTATTTGGACATATTTTTAACAAAGCATGGTATTTTCTTGTTTCAAAGCAGGCTGAAACCAGTCTTGTCAACATGAAAAACCTAAACAGAAGACATAACTCTCAACAAAACAATATCCCTGATGACTTATGACAGTAAAACTGATCACTCATGCAACATTGCTCTGAAAAAATGAGTATAACACAGGTTTCCCTAGAACAAGTTTCTATCTATTACATCCCCAAACCTCTATATGGCAGTATCAGAAACAAAGGATGTGACAACTCTCTGCCCTTCTGCTTCACACACAGTCATACCCTTTCCTGCCCTGCAAAAGTGAGCCTGTGCTCGCGAGGTGTGGTCACTCTACAGTCGGTGCATGTGCTCCCTCTGACATTAAAGACATGTCCTACATGCTGTTTTGTTTAAGGCTGTAGACTGGATTTTGAATGAATGTTTAAGGATGTTCTTTACCATCTGTTACCACAGCTACAGAATAAACTCTAGCAACTACCATCAGACAATGAACTTCTGATCACCCGACCAAATGAAGTACAGTAAGGTAGACAGTGTTTGTCTTCTGAAGGAAAACAATTTTTCACACCTGAATATCAGAGCAAGCACATTTCATCATCTCTTAAAATACTTCAAAAAGACAGTGTGCATTAATTTCTTTTTTGGAATTCTAGCAAAATCTGCTTGCTTGGTTTAGGTGTTACTCAAGACTTGAATCCTTCTGAACCGGAGGTCCTTGGGAGAGTATTGGACCGATAAAAACTATCATTCCTTGGTGTATTCAAGAAAAGTGTCAGTGTGACATTTGAGCACATGGTTTAATGGTGAACATGGTGGTGGTGATGGGTTGACATGGCACTTGATGGTCCTCAAGGTCTTTTCCAACCTTGATGACTCCATGATTCTATAAAAGCAGTGTTCTGTTTCTGAAGGCCAATTTCTGCTGCCAATTAAGGCTCTTCTAGGCCAAGACAGACCAGGAAGAGTCAGGCCTACGTAGACCAGAGGACATTAAGGATACACAGATCTCATGAAGAGGACCCAAGCACTGCAGTCTGACTGGAATCCACATGGTGAATCTGGGGATTGTTACAAGGATATATGATACACAGAAACTTACAGAAAACATGCTCCTCTTAAAAGCATCTGGAAAAAACAGTGCTTCAAGAATTCTCAAGCTGTTCACCAAATCTGTAAGTATTTTTAACACTGAGTTTCTAAAGAAAAGCACCAGTGTTAACATCTGGTTGCTGGCAAGTACTGGATTCATAATCAGGACTAAGAATGACCTTGCCAGGTGATCACAACAGCAGATACACGAATACATTCAAGACTCAGGGGCCTTATGTCACTTCCTTACTGCAAGCTCCCCACAGGACACACTGTGATTTGATGGTAACAAAAAAGCTACACCGAGGGTGCTTCAGCACTTCTTCTAAGCACATTGCAACAAGAGATCTTTGCCCAAAATGAAACACCACAAAACTGTTCCCCACTGTTTCCCTGGGAAAAACAGCGAAAGCATGGGCTGTGAGAAAAGCCCCTCAGCCCCGTGGTGGGCTCGCAGGGCTGGCAGTGAGTGCTGCTCCTGCTCCAGCCATCCGAGGGTGCTGCAAGGGCTGCTCGTGGCAGCAGAGTACAGACCACCTAAACCCCGGCTCTCAATGCCATGGAAGTACCTTCAGGAGTACTGTTTCTGAGGCACTTGAAATTGTGCTGCTTTTTTTACACTTTTGGATCAAAAGCAGACAAATTCTCAGCAATAAAATGTGATCAGATGGGTGAGAAAAAAAGGGAAAAAAATCAACAGGAAAAGGAAGAGTTTCTAAAAATACATTGTTGTTTAGCTCAGTTTGATGTGATGCCAATTGTTCTAACCTCATTCACAAGTTTTTTCCCACCCTACCTAAAACTTTCATACAAGACACACATTGTCAGAGTACTGCTACAAGCCTTAGAGATTAGGGCTTGCTAAGGGGCAGGAAAGTTTATGACAGGAAACTGTATTTTCAGATAGCGTTAAGTCATTGTACTTACAAATTTTAAGAAAACATTTCCCAGTTCATGCTGAGACTGGGGTTCTGGTTGCAAACAAAATTCCAGGGCAGCCAGGAACTCCTTGTGAACACCAAGAATGTCTTCAATGTTAGAAAATAAGATCTGAAATATAAGGAGAAAAACACTGCGAGTTTTTAATATATCTCAGAGTTTTTTGCTAAGTAGTAATGCCAAAATACTGTGGAGCTCTAGACTTACCATGACAAGATCCAAAGCTCAGACAGGGACTTGTAAAGAATGAATTACACTGTATTTGCCCCTTTCCTAGCCCCCTATAAAAATCTTTATTGCTACTGAAGTCCCTGCTATAAATTTAGGTTATCTTTGCAAACCCCTGAGCATGATAAATGCAAGCAACCTCTAGCAAGTCTTGAGAATATTTCCTCTGAGAACAGCCAAGTAAATGGAACCACAAGGCCAAACTCACTTTGCAGGACACAGAAGCAGGGAGTAGCTTGCCTTTCCTCCCATTGCGTTAAAAATCCCTTTATGGAAGAAAGGGACTTGAAGCTATCACACACAAGGGTGTACCTGTAAACAAGAGACAAAATCTCTGCCATATGGAATCTAGCCTTTCACTGTCCAGAGTGCAGAATAGTGTACAATTTTCATAAACCTGAAAAGCAGCTTTTAGAGTTCCCTGTCACTGACCTCAGTGACTCTAAAAGGCACATGTAGGGGGAAAGAGACCTCTTGTTCAACCTTGTATAAAAATGTAATGGTACCAGTTAAATGATCCCTGTAATTAGAATATATGTGTGATAAGGGGACTAAACTGCCAGGGTGAAAGATGCTATACACATTATAAGTCTTGGTCATTTTCATAAAAAATATGAGAAGAAAGTGTGAATCTGTGTGTAGAAGATGGAATGCTACCAGAGAGGGGCAGAAGCTCTGATGTGAGGTGACAGCCATCAGTACTGGCAGCCACTGGAGGGAAGCCTAAAAGGGCAGAGTAAATCCTGGAGTCTGCAGTGACATACATGTTGCAGACAATGTTTCTATCACTTTGCTTTAACTATGTCACTTGCAAAGAGAAGATCTGCAGTACAGTCAAACAAGCTTTCATATTGGAAGAAGCCTCCCACATCTGGCTCAGTGAACAGAACATCCTAGTGTGAACCCTCACAGAACCAGCCTTCCATCTTCCTGGCATTTGGTGTGGGAAGTGATCAAGCCTAACATTTCCAAACAATTCCCAAAATGCCTGACTGTAACACTAAACTCCTCAACTTTACGCAGTGGAATTTCTTCACCAGATGTAGCACTGATTCAGCCTGGTGGCTGGTGATGTTGCAGCAATTCAGAGAAACAATAATCTGTAAATTAAGTCTAATCATTTAAGATAGGACTGAAACCTCAATTCCTGGTTTAAAACCAGTTCTTTTCTGGTTTAGCAGGGAAAGACAAATCAGGAATTCAAGGCTTTCCTCTCAGCAGGTACCCAGGTTCAACTCCATACCTTCTGTTATTCACAAGGATAAGCAGAGTATTTCTCTCAAACTCTTCCTGCAAGCTGGGTGCATGCACAGAGCCAAGCCTGTTGCATATTCCTTGTCTTTGCTTCCCTCTCCCTTCAGGAATTCTGAAATACAGTCGTGTGCACCATCTTTAATGCCCACCTGTGCCTCAGAGCTCCTATCTAGCTCTCAATAAGCTGAAAGATTCCAACGCACTAAATCTGCACTGATGGGCTCTGAACCCAAAAAAAGTCCACGGAGCTAGGATCCTTTGATTGCTCTCTGAAAACTTCCTGTGCTAATTCCAGTGGAGCCTGTAGGTGCTCTGTCACGTGGCTGAAAGTGATGTGATGACGCAGTAGCCACTGCCTCCATCGCTTTGCCAGAAGCTGTGCCAGAAGGGGATTAACGAGCAAGAAGAAAACATCTGTCAGGGATAATTTTATCCTTCAGGAGCAGTCTTCAGGGGTGTTTCTTCATCCAAGGAATATCTCTGCAAGCTAATGAATTCTGACATGATCAGTAAAGCCATGCTTGCAGCAGAATTTGCAGGTAAGAGTCACTTGAAAATCAAGGCAGCAGACAGATCTTGACTGCACATGCTCCAGTACCAAATCCAGTCACCACCCTTGTGCACACCCTCAAGTGGTACTGCCTTCAAACTGCTGTATCAGTGAAGTGACAGCAGTGCCTGCTGTGAGCATAGTATAATATTAACACATCAGGAGAGTTATTTCCATATGAGGCAATGAATAAATTAATACCAATTTTTATGATGTTGCTGCAGCTGCTAGTCACTGGAGCACTTGTAAAATCTGGGCCTGGCACGGGACTAAACGTGGCCATTCTGGAGGAGGCTACAGTGGTGGAAGATTACTAAAATCTCTGGTGCTTAGAACCAGCTGTAGGAGAAATCTGCAAATAATACTGGGAGCAATAACCCAACTTATCTTAAAAAGCACTTTCTCCTTTTGCTCAGAGGTGAGCGACTGCCTGAATATGCCTTGTAGTTTCCTCTAGACATTTCTGCCACGTGAAGGAAGACTAAAGACGGGTTTCTTCTTACATAAGCTGCCAAACCACTTTTATAGTCTCTTCTGCCATCAGCCATCTCACAGCCCTCTGGTGACTCAAGACACGTAATAGCAGCAGGCAGATTATCAGAAGTCCCAACACCACCTTGCTTTTCCTGGCTCTACCAGCAAGGAGGGAGAAAGCAGAGGGAAATAAAAACAAGTATCCTTCAGTTTCAGGAAAGAAAAACTATTTGTTATAGAGGGAGATGGAGGGTGGAAGAAGGTGACAATACTGACTCTGGAAACTATGAACACAGGAAAACTGTGCTTTGTGATTCTGTTTCATCAGAAATAGGCATAAAGCTTTTATTACTGAAGGGAAGCTCTCTTATGGAAAGCTAGGTATTGTTATAACAGGAATAAATGAGGTCTCACAGTGGCCTCAAAAAGACCCCGCAGACATTTAAAGAATGATGCAAGGATAAAGCGGTACTTCCCCAGAGGAGTGTGAAGAAACTTCAAATGCAAATTCTGCTACACAGGCTTTGTGGGCACTGCATCTGATTATGTGACAGTCATAATTAATATTCATTTTGATGATATAAATAATGATAGAATAATAATCTTCATCAACATAAACACTGACAAATAGTTGAGTAGGGTTATTTTCATGCAGAGCTCAGTTTTTGCACACTTCTATGTACACAAGATCTACTGTCACTTATCACTTGTCTACTTTTTCTTCAGCCACCCTTGAACTCCAGATGCTGGATGGTGAATTTCTGGAGAGTGGGGATTTCCAGATTTGAGGATGGCAAGAGGCTGAGCTCCACAGAGCTGTCAGCAGTCTTGTTCCCAGCCCCTTCTGATGCCAGCCAGTCAATACCACACATCGCTGGCCTGTAGAACTGACAGCCAAAGTGGGGCTGCAACCCTGCTCACCCGGTACCCCAGGAAGCCTGGCACAGGAAATGAAGGGAAACATGTGCCAGCTGCAGCAGCGCTGCCGGGTGTAACACACCTCCTCAGCTCCCTCAGGGCTCCAGAGCAAAGCTGCTGCTGATTCAGGAGCTCCAGGACCAAACGCAAGTGCCGTAAAGCACCATCCAGTGGCAAACAAACTGCGTTCTATCCCACTCATCAGTGGGTTTCACTTGCGTACACGTACGAAGAGGGGTTTGGTTTCACGTGCACGTGTGTACAAGGTGAGTTTTTAAGCCAAATTACAACAAGGAAATGTTTTGTGTATTTATGACATTAATGAACAATATGCACCCCTGTGACCACAGGCCCTAGAGAAGCCTGTACCTCACAGTTCTCTATGTCCCTTAACTCTTTCCAGTGCAAAATTCATTCAGGAGCCGCCTCACACAAGGGTCTCACAGTACATAAACCTCCCATAAGAACCCAAATTCCTTTCCACAAGAACACAAAGGAACATTCCTGCCTCCTTCTTGTAAGCCCTATCAATTTTCTATTGGTAGAAAACAGCAGATGCAAACTGGCTAACCGAATACTGTCAAACGAAACAGACAAGGGCTGTGGATTCCCTGCCTTTCCTCTCAAAGACTCTGAAATGGCCCCTTCATACTCTACTCAGTGTTACACAAATCTTGCCAAGAGTTAGTATCTCTGACAACACTACACCGTTGTAAAATTTTACTAAAATTAGCTGGTGAGCTGAAAAATTACTGGAGGACGACAGCTATAAAAATGGGCAAACAGATTGACAGATGAACTGTCAACATGAGCTCTTTTCCTTAGGGAACCAGTTCAATAACAAGCATCAATACGACAAGAGGATATTTGATATTCATATCCCTGAACCTAGCCTTTAATTGCATATCCCTTTCCCTACCAAGAAAACAAGGAAGACAGAAGAAATACCTTAACATTCTCCTCTGTTATGTACTTCTCGGCTTTGTCCACTGCATTTTGTCGGATCCGGTGAAGAAATGCCTGCAGAGATGAAAAAATATTTATGATCAAATAGTTTGATAATAGTTTGATTTCACTCTTTTATTTCCTTTAGGTTCCCATCAACATAGTGCAGCTGATTACCTTTAAGACTGAAAGAATGTAAACATTTACGAACTCCCCACCACAGATGTCCGGGCTGCATGCAGGCACTACCAAAGACATTCCCTACAATGCTGTTGGGCTTTGCCTGACAACAAATGTACTCCCTTTGTTGAAGCTTTTAGCTTTAATTATCTGTTACTATCAGTAGACTACAGTAGGGTCCATTCACTTCTTAGAAGGTTCTCTGTGTCTCCAGGATGCACGCAGCTGTTCCGAACCCGGAGCAGCGGGCTCAACCCACAGCGAGATGCATGTCAGCAAAGGACTGCGAAGAACAACAAAGGGACAGTCACATTCTGCTGGAGCTGATGCACGTCAGAGCCATGAGCTGGGGCTAGAGACAAGTTCAAGAGTCTCAATACGTGGGAAAGGGAAATGGAAATCAGCAGACGGTGCCTGTGATACATTATCCTGTTCACTTTATTTTAGTTGGTTAAAAACAGATGGAGCAATGCTGAAACTTTTCACTTAGGTCAGGTTTCCCCTTCTCTCAGTTCTGCACAACTCTGGCTCTAACAGCCAAATCAATAAAAAGCTCCAGGCCAGATACAAATGGACAGTGATTGGAATATCAGCCTGAAAAGCATAACTCTGGCTACTGGAAGTTAGGAGAATGTATTTGCATTTGCACTGAACACACCCACGACCTATTTGATTCAGTGGGAAGAGTTTAGAAAACACTGCATGGGATTTCTACCTCAAGATTTCACTGGTTTGGCAACTATTGGCACTTCTGAACTGAGAGCAGAGAATTTTCCTATCCACAGACATGAGCAGAGTTGGAAATACCTTCATGTCATGCATAAGCACAGTTTATAGTTTGTCTTACAGTACAAAGCCTTGCAGGATTCAAGCAGATCTATGAGAAATAAGAATGAGCAGAGTGAAATGCTTCCTTTCTGCTTCACACAATGTTGGACAAGTTCCTTCCAATAAATACTAATAGAAACATACTACAAATCTAGAATGAAATTTAGGTACAGAAGTTCATTTTATTAATTAAGTACTTTTTAATGGCCCCTTTTGTATGAAGGTGTTTTGTTCTTCTATTCACAATCCTCACAATCCATTGTTTCAATGAAACCTCATTGTTTTCAGTGTCTTTGCAGCACCTCTAAACCACAAGAGCACAGAACATATTTTAAGGAAAGAATCTGCTAATTGTAAGCTGTCACATGAAACTCATGAAGCAAATGGCATTTCTCTCTCAAATGCTTTTCAAATGGGCCTTGTTGAACTCAACTTGTAGCCTTAATTTTTATCTTTGGTGTAGCATAAGTAACACAACACAAACACTAGGGATGAGGCAGTGACAGTTTGCTCATGCCCCTTCTCAAAATTCATGTTTAAAGCATATACTTCCTCAAACATTCAGAAATAGCAAGAGACTTCTCACTGAACAGCAAGGCAGGCAAAGTGTGCCTATCCCTGAGGGAAATGAAAAGGAGAACAGAAACAGACAGCGGTGAGGCAACTGGTCCCTGTGTTGCTGGAGAAACAACAACTTAAAGCACAGTCCTGTAAAACCTGTTTCCTGAACAGCTGACTGGCATGTTACAGTGCACTTAAGAGACAAGTGCAATGTAAACTTTGTTAAACTCATTAGTGATCAGGAATGATTCAGAACAAGGGTCCAGGGATCTAAATGAGCCTAGTATTTTCAGGGTTAATATTAATAAATTGCTTTACACTTGTGCCATCAATTGTTTAAAGCTTCTTGCAAGTGCACGTATCTTGTTTCCAAGAAAATGTGCTCACAGTGACAAATTAAGAGGTGACATGAACAATAAATTCCAACATCTGACCATCACTAGCACCTTCACCTTGCAACTACAACACAGGGGCCATACATATGAACAAGAACTTGCAAGCGTAATTTTAATTTCTTTTTCTTTACTTGAATTAGGATTGCCACTAAATGTGGCTGTTAAAAGTTTTTGCCTCCATACCAAAAAAACCCATTGTCTTTAGCAAAGCGGCTCGAAAGTCCTGTAGGAACATAGTTTTACTGAAATAGTCTGACAAACTGAATGTTCACTGAAGTCCATGTTTTAAGAGCAGGTGCATCCTTCCTCATGTTACTCAATTGTTAGCTTTGAACCTTGTCATCCTGATCAAGTCCTTTTGCTTTCTATCAGATATGCAGTTCATAAGCTAAAGCTCTACACAAATGACAGGGAACAAATACCCTGCATCCCATCCCACATGTCAAATGCAGTTCCCACCTGCACTGAAGTCTGAAAGACAATGCAATAAATAACCTCAAAGTAACATAACAATGACTGCACAGGGCTATTTAAATCTTTCAGCATTTCCCTTCAAGCATGTTGTAACTGTGTGACTGCAGGACTTCCACTGACTGACTGCTCACAGCTCTGGGTCACCACCCAACTGGGAATGGAGACAGCATGGTTGGGGGTGAAGCAGCTTCAGTTCTGTTGCTCCTGGCATGGCCTGCAGTGCTGTGCACTGTTAACCAAGGTCTACTGATGTCCATCCTAGAGACAGCTGGATTTTAAAGACAGATGAAGTAATTCTTGAGTAAATACAGATGACAGGTTTTCCAACTTCTCTTGCTGTCCTGGGCAAATGCCAGTATACAACACAGAATACTGGGCCTGACTCAGGTTTTTCAGTTGTAAAATTTAAGTTAGAATATTGGAGATCAGAAGCAACTCCTTTGACATTACTAGCATTACTTATGTAAAATGGAGCAATACTGAAGCAACTGTACTACTTTCAAAGACCCTGTTACTGTACCTCTTACTGGCAATCCAGTATCCCCTCGTTGTTCAACTAATGGCTGCTATATTAATATTTCCGTAAAAACACATTTTAAATTACCGGTGTCTGGAGAAGGAAGGAAGAACCTGAGCATCAGATAAGTGCATTATACTAAAATTCCTGTGTAGAGGATTTTACCTATGGAGAATATTTTCTCTATAGTCTCTTAAAACAATAGATCCACAGCTGGGAGAGAGAGCACCTCTGCAAAAAGATTGTAGCTGAGATCTACAGGCAAATTAATTCATCAGCCAACAGCTGAACAGGGACTTGCCTGATAGACAGAGGTGTTTAGTAAGAGGAAATAGCACCAGAAATATCATTTATTGCCCTAATTTCAGGCTTCCTGTGTATCAAACTGGCTTTAAAACCTCAAAGCTTATTGGTACATACTTAATTTTTTTTCCTATCCCCTGAAGAGGAACTAAACTATTAGCTAACCAAGACAATTAAAAAAAAAAAGGAAAGAAAAAATGTCATGCACATCATGGAGTATCAAACACATTCTCTGCAAACAGCTCAGGCAGTCTGAGCTGTAGAAGCTGCACGACTGCTACTACTAAGCAAAAGGTCAAATAGACTCTACTGTACAGTTTTTTAAATGACACTTCTTTTACAAAGGTTACAGGTCTTCCATAATACTGAGCTATGTTCGACCTGGAGTGAGGTGAACTACTTATAAAGACCATCTATGCTGTAGAATATTCATTTCACTAGTTTTGAAAACAAGTATGAAGACCTGTGTCTTCAGAACTGTGACTCCCATATCCCTGGGGACAGTCTTTCTCACTCATATGCCCAACTCCAATTCTTTCTTTTAAGGAGTCTCTTTTCATTTCAGTTTTGCATTTAGAATAACAACCATTTCACACTCACAAAACCACGGGTGTTACAGCAGACACCATCTCTTCCCACAGCAGACTGCATGACCATTTGCAAAAAAAGCAAACTGTAAAGACCCTCAGAAAAGAAATGCATCTTCAGTTGCAACATTTAGATGTGCCACAAGGGCTAGATCCTTTGACCTGAAGCATACTTTCAATGGGTATTTTTTGTAATTGTATAGATACGTGAACAATAAATACATGTATACGTATTACAAAACCACCACTCATACTGGGCAATTTAATAAACGTAAACTAAGCACTGATTATGGCAATTTGAAACTTCTTCCACACTTCTTAGTCTGACATACGGTGAATGCTGATAAATAGTAAATGAAATATAGAGGAGCATTCAGAAATACTGCCATTTTAAATTATGTAAGTGCACGTATGAATAAAACATTTGAATAAATAAACTTGATTATTTCTTTAAATACTAGATAAGAGAAACAGCTACTGCTAATATGAAGTACATGCCTGAGATAATTTCAAAAATCTGGTTTGTCCTTAGCCAATCCTGAATTTTAAGGTTCATGCACTTATGACCACTCTTGGGTGATTTATCCTACATTTATCTTGTCATTGAGTGTTACACTGTCGATAACATCAAAGTTAATCAATCACAAAATACTGGTATTGCACAGCACTAGGATTTTCAGATGTGCTTTAAGGGCTCAGACATTCCAACTGCTTTCTTCTTACTTTGAATTTCTTGACAGACGTCCAGCACAAAATGGTTTCTGTCAACAAATCTCTGGGGCTTAAATGAGGATTCACCTCATCTACTCGAATCCCTTGAAAGCTGAAGCCTAACCCCAGTTAGTGATCCAGGTTCCCACTACAGTGGGAGCAATGGGCAGGCAACTTAAGAGGATGAGTCACGGTGCTTTAGGAGGATATTTAGAAGATAGGCTGAATTACCATCTAGAAAGGTTTTCTTTTTCCATCAAGAGTGAGCCTGGGTGACAAACTTAGCTCAGACCACCCTCCTCTCCTGTACCCCTCTCACAGCAAATACAAATTCCAGGGCAGTGAGTGTTACTGAATAGTCTCTAGAAGTGAACCAGGACTGTCTCTCAGTCACTCATGGCTGCTTAGAGACATGGGAGCACTGCAAGTTGACACATGCAAAAATTCACATGCACAGACATTCCCAGCACGGTGGTATTCTGGGACTAATCACAAGTGAACTGATCTAGCAGCACTTCCCAGAAAAAATCTTTTCCAAAGAAAGCTCTAAAAAGATCCCAGACCATTATCTGCATTTCCAGCATACTGCTGTTTACACTGGAATTTGCAACAACAAAAAAAAAAGTCAAACCAAATTCATGCTTTGACTGATAGAGGAAGGTGGAACTGAAGGGAAGTCATAGAGAAATATGTTGCAGTGTTTCTCACTCCAAAGAGAGATCACTTTCTTAAGGAAGAGTTGTTTTGATTTGAATTACAAGAAACCTTTTGTGAAGTGAAAGACAGGCCGGTGCTGCAGAGGGGCCATTGTCTCTTCTGTACCATTGCCCTGACCTCTGCTAGCCCCTCCTCCCCTAAGTCACTAATATTTGCATTCTCAGGCAGGTCAGAAGTTCCCAATTCACTACAGGGCCCCAAAAGCTACACTTCTCACCTCTGAAATCCTTCAGGACTCATTGCTACTAATTTCTGCATATCTCCTGTAGCCTGACTTCTCTTGACTCCTCTTCATGCTCTCCCTCCTGTAAAATGCTATCTCATTACTGAACACTTAAAAAAAACCCAAACAACCAACCCTCCTCTTCTTTGCTTAAGCATGCCCTTTTCTGAGTATCTATGTCTGGATGATTCTAGCCCATTCTAATATCAATAGAAAACATATTTGTTTGGATTTTCAAAGGAACTCAAGAAAGCTACGTGCCTAATTCTCTCAAGCCTTTGGAATATTCTCCCTTTTACTGGCCTCTTCACATCATTTTCCCAGTTCTATAATCATGAGATGACTTTAATCATCTTACTGTACCATGGCACACTTCAAAATGCTTTTGGGACACAGTTCGGTTGAACAGTGTGGTTTACTTCATTTCACTCTCATGCAGAGAAATAAATCTGGACAAGTCTGTGTCTGCTTAGTCTTTGTGGTACTTCAGCAAAAGTTTGTTTCAGAAGTAAAGGGCCCAGTAAACAACACATGAATTTTTCAGGATTTGACTCATATTACTTACATTCACTGTTTTCATAGTGGAGAGATGCTTGCAGACTATAACCAGTCCTAAATTAGAGGTGGCTCCAACTACTAAGATCCTATCAGCACCAGGGTACGTTTACCCAGGTTTTGGGCCCTGCACAACTACCCCTTTTTCAAGAGGGAGGTAGAAGCATCAGAGAGACTAGAAACATCAAGTGGTATCCAAAATAAGTAAAATCAAGATGATGAATGAAACTGTAGCAAAAATTAGACTTTCTTCAAATAATACTTCAAGGTAACAATCTAAGCTGAAGAATGTGAATATCAAAAAGACTATTCTCTTCCTCTTCTACTCTCTTTCCAGTGATGGTGTCTTAATACACTAAGCATTAAATAGAGAACACAGAGGAAAACTTTAAAATTGAATCTAGTCTCCTAAAGTCCATGGAATATTCTTCAGTAGTTGCAACACAGTCTAGGACTTCACCTAACTGAAGCAGACCAGTTCAGCTGACTACCACGAGTCCACTGACACTTGTTCTAAACTACCTGTGAATCTACACTGGGCCCAAATAGCATCATCTCCGGTGACCCACAAACTTGATCTACATTGCAAACATGTAACAAAATCCCAGGATCTTATTTCCCTGGGAACACTGTCTATGCCCTGATGATATGTACTTAAGATTTGTCTCTGATAAGCCAGTTTAGCATCAGACTTTGGATCTAAATATTGAGATTGTTTCCACAGGCTCCTTCTCAAGGGCAGGTCTATCTGGCCTCAGTTCACACAGATACACCTGAACCTTGGCCACTGCTTTTGTCTCTCTTAAATACCGGTCATTATTGTCTCTTAGCAACAGATGGGAGACAATTCCCTGAGAGAAACGAAAGGAGCAATTCTAACCTCCATCACAGCGCATTTATACTTCTTACCACAGTAAAGAAAGGAGCACAGCTTTTGAGTTGCCACTTTCTTTGCATGTGCTTCACCCCTTAATGCACTTGCACACACAGACGGGTTGAACGCACAGCTGCACTTGCAAAATCTTCCTTGATGTATTTGCAAGTATTTACACACAAGAAAAGAGGAAAAGAAAAAAAGAAATAGCATCTTTCACATGTTGGTTTTAAAAAAAAATTAGACAAATGAACCTCACAAGTACATTATTACTACTACCCCAGAGCAGGAACAAAAAGTTTGGCTGAAGGTCCAGCAGCTGCTCTGAGCTGGTTTTCCTAACCAGTCTGCACCATTTTGAAATGTGCACTACCTGACTGTTCACGGAAATGACTCAGAGTTTTCCCACCAGCTTGCCTATACTGCAATACAGTGGAGAGCACAGACTTTGGGAAAAAACAGGCATGAGAAAATCCTTAATTAATTTTGAAATACAATCCCAAAATTTTAACAAAATCAGAAATCTCCCTGAAGGCAGACAATGTTATTCATGGGCCTTGGGGGTTTTTCTTCTCTTTCAGAAACAGCACTACAGCCCTAAAGCCCACTGCAGAGCGGTCTAGAGCCAACCTCTGGCCACAGGGCACCTCAGAAATATCCTCAGAAGGCTCATGCCAGGGCTCCTGCCCAGCTTTACACACCTAGAACATTTAGGCTATTCAAAAACGCACCCATTTGGGGTACCCAGACAGACCTAAACTCTTCATCCAATACTCACTGGTAACAAGTCACATTTCCTCTCGGACAAGTGGAAAATTATGCCATTTTGTCAGGTCTAAGAGCTAGATGAGTCTAAAAATACTGCCTGTCCCACCGCCCCAAGCCAGCCCAGAGCCGGGTTTCATAGCTCCCCTTCAAATACATTTGTTTTCTTGTAACAGACTGAAGAAAACCTCTCTCATTGTGGCATTCCTTCTCTGCACACACGTTCTTGCAGAACACAATCATATCACACACAGACTTTAACTCCAGCTTCCTGTGAAACAGAGCAAAGAATGAGACCATTATATTTAAACCATAAAGGGGAAGTTGAGCTGATGAAGCTTGCTGCAGCCCCTGAACTGAAGGGCTCCAGCAGGCAGACTGCCCTCCCCAGCCTTCCCATGGCCTCTGACTGGCCTGGAGGGTCTGCGAGGCCACGCTGCTGCCGCCGGGCCCTGCAGCTTGCAGGAAAAGGCCAGCTCCACTCTGAGCTATTCACAGCTGATGGGTCCAATGCTCTGGGTTGTGGCAGGAGGGCGGTGTTGGTGGCTGTGTTTCTAATCTATGCATAGTCTAGAGCAAAGCTAAAAATGTAGCTTTGATATACACTTGCTCTTTCTTTACAGAGGTGCAAATAGATGGGAAACCTTAAAGGGAATTATTAAAATTTTAATTTTAGAAGGGGTTTGGTGAGCAAAATAATTTTTTCAAAATATTATGGTGCTTTTATATGAAAACCGGATAAAATTTGACCTTCCTTCCTCTGAAGTCAACTGTGTTACATTGCTATGAAACATGAAGCACATCTCTCCAATCCTGATCTGTTCCTGCAACCTGCCCTTTTCTCAGTACTGCCACAGCTTTCTCCCCTGCCTTACAAAAACAATTATTAAAGCAGCTTGGGGACCTACCACCAGGACAGTCCTCTAGAAACTGGAACAACTATTTTCAATGTAGGTATCTCATATCTGAAGATCTGGAGTTAGGATTAGGTATGACTTTGCTCACCACTCCATCCAGCCACAGGAATTGTCCCTGCAGAAGAAAGGGGATCAACCATACTGCCTGCTTGCCAATGCACTGGCTGGTGAGTTAAGCAAACCATTCATTCAGGCTGCCATCTTCTCTTCTCCAATACCTTCCCTTCAGCTGCCTTTTCATTGGAGACTGAAGAGTAGCACCTACTACCTGGCAAAGAAATTCACACAAGGAATTCCCTTTAGAGCCAATACTCCTGCCATTCATCCTATCTGCCAGTGCAGCAGCTCCCAATCCATTGCCAGTCGACTACTTCAGACACTGCTGGCACTACTTCCCCCGAGAATCCATCTCTATCAGTCCAAAGAACAAATCTCTAAATATGCTGCCAAAGCCAATAGCTGATTTAACCTCATCTACCACATTTATGCACTGGATTGAATTTAGCCTTTGCTAGATTTTCTTCACTGCATTTGTGAACTCAGCTGATTGCCAGTTACTAAGTGCTCACACATAGCAGGCCTTTTATTTGTAATAAAATATTTAGAGTGGAAAACCACCACAGAATTTAATAAAAGAAACACTCTCAGACTGTCAGTGCCTTGTGGTGCATCTATGCAGATGCTTGGAATTCCCTACATAAATAAAGCTGGAATTTAAAGTTCTGCCAATTAAATAAATGTCTGTTTCAACTCGGTTTTGTATTAAAACGGTACCCAATTTTACTTACACAAAATAAAGTGTGAAGTCCTGGATTACAAATAGGCTCAATTTTTGGACGTCTTTTCACAGTTACTCCACCTAAATAGCTGACTGTTCAGAGAAAAAAACACACCCAATTTGCATAACTAAGCACAACTGCATTAGCCAACTTGAAAGGCAAAATACACACACAAAGTTGCATTTAGACATCAGACATCTTAAAAAAGTGTTGGTCATTCCCACAGAAAATGCAATAAATCTAAAAGCGTTTTAAGAATAAGTGTTTAGAAGCTTATAGAGGCAACATCTTTTCTAGTGAACTGTTTCAGTCTTTGTACAGTAAAGGTACCAGGAAATTATGGATATTCCATCAACTGTCACATCAATACAAGATCCTTTATCAAAACCTTTTTTATTTGAACCATGTACCAAATTAAGGAACTATGTTTAAATGTACTACAGATGGTGGACAGAACAAAAACAAGAGGAAAACCAGAACTTCTCTGGTAACAGCCTAAGCAGACGGTACTGCTCTCTGTACTCTGGGAATCTCTCTTCTGAACTGGGAAGAGCCCACCTTCCTTTTTGCAATCTACTGACACTGAAAGCTGTCCTGTGGCTTTCTTGGGAGGAAAGCTTAGAATACTCTCTGCTAGTCTTTCAGCAGGAAGCAGAAGAAAAGCAAAACAAGAAATGACATACAAATTTCCAGGGCACTAAACTGAACCTTGAAACACCAACACAGAGCTCTGACACCATTATCCCTGACAACACAAAAACGGCCATGCCAAAGCATAGGGTGTTGTTCTTGCTGTCAGCCACCTGGGACTGAAAGCAGGTAATATAAAACACCCACGAGAACCATCAAGAAACCACAGCAGGATGGACATAAGCACAGTATGTCACAAGAAATATTTCTATTTATTTTACTTTAATTCACCTCTGAAAAAAGTAAAATCTTCTTCAGGGCAATGCTCTACTAAAAGCCCCTCATAACCGGGAGCACATCACCACTATAGCTAGGTGGCTGACATATGATCGGATTCTGATGCTTACTATCTTTTCAGTTTTAATGGAAAATATGGTTTGTCATGCTATTAGTGCCTCCAGATTTGAGTGGAGCCTATAAACATTACAATCCCTTTATACACATACTGGCAAGGTGGCTGGAGTTTTTGCTTTGACTTTTATTTCTCCCCTAGTAGGATGGTCCTTGAGGCACTGCAAGATACCTCAATGGGAAAGGGTTGCTGTCTGCTCAGAACCTTTTTCAGTGACTCCTGGCTCTCTCCAGCTAGCAATCCGAACGTTTGTTGGCTTCACCTACCTTTCTACAAAGCAACATAAGGCGAGATGCGATTACCCACAAGTCTCTATGATACTCCTTGTTTTATTACTCCTAGCAAATGGAGTAGAAAACAGTAAAAGCAAAGCATTTGATTACTGCTTGCTAAGTACAGAACCTGTACAGAGCCTCTTTATTTTTTGAACACCACAGTAAAGCTATGCATGACCATTTGGTTCGAAACAGACCACATGAATTACTCCCTGCCCGCTGTATTGACTCTCAGCTGGTTGCTCTTCTCTCAGTAGCACCATACAATAAAGCACCAATCTCTGTTTCAAATGCATATGCTGATTGAATGGGCATTATTCTACAGAATTAGGAAGTGCTGACCTCAGTCTTAAAGGTGACAGTCCCCTTGGTACTGATGGGATTTCTGGCTCATTATCATAGTGCTAATTTACATGGCTTTTATCCCATCACTCCCAATGCCTTGTCAATTACTGACTGGAAAGGCAGGCTGGTACCTCATCTATAACTTACCCCTTGCCTCGGGGCTGCCAGCAATGCTTCTAATTGCAGAACTGTCACAAACCAAACTCCGTCTTTAGGGCAGAACTCTTACAAGAGTGAGCCACACATGAAGCAATGCCAGAAATCTTCTGAGATCTTCTGTAACCCATGGCCCTGGATACAAGGTCCTCCTGTGCATTATAGCGCTGCTGGCACTTCATACAGGAGGCAGAAAGCTAGTAGCAATGACTGTTCTGAATCTAGAGGATTTATTATGGTGGTTATTACTTACTAAACCATCCCATTATTCTAGCATTCCCTTCAAAAAACATTGGTTTTAATTAAATATAACATTACTACTCTAACAAATAATATTAAGCCTTATTACCCAAATGAAGTAGAGTAATTTCTAGGAAACGCCTTTCTTCCATCATAGATGATGTTGAAATTTTTTATTTTCTAAGTATTTAATCTTTCATGTCTGAATGCTGAAGCAACAAAATAACCCCAGGTTTATTTCAGGAAAATCTGCTTTGAGTGCTAGTTGGATTTGTTGTTTTTTCTACAGAAGCTTAATAAATCACGACTAATTTGTAAGGGAGAGATGACATGGTTCAAGCAAACTGTTCAAAACACTAGACGGTTTCAAAATCTTCTGTAAAACAAATAGAATATTGATCACATTAATATAGGCAAAAAACTAAGTCTTTTCAGGCAATTATGACAGGAGCTTTGATCAGAAACCAGGTAACAATGTAAAACGAAATCCTAGTACAGCTGGTCATGAACAAAGACATGCTAAAGATACTGAAGTCCACTGTTCTCATCAGAATACCTTCATGACACCTATACACATGTTTCACAATTCTCCAAAAGAGTCGGGTAAAAGGAGGTACAGCACAAGTAACAACTTCTTTCCCAGAATTCAAACTTCTTTCCTTCAGCTTCTTCCAGAAACAGCAGAAGGAACAACAGAAGATATGGGCAAAGGAGACAGGCAGACCTGTGAAAAAGTGAGGTGTGTGAATAGAAGGCCAGCTTTTCCTTACAAGTTTTCATATGCTGCCCTGGCATAAGATGGCACTGGAATGCTAACAAGCCTGCACCTCAGGGGAGTGACTGCAGAGGTTCCTTGCTTAAAATTTAAAATATGCCTAAATGCTGTCTCTGAGATTATTTATAAATTTTGACCTAAGGTAGAATTAAATTATGTCTTTGACATGATAAAATAAATGATGGTAGCAATATGAGCACTGTCCAGGAACACTGTGACACACCTTGAGAAGATTTCTGCACTCCATTGCTTCTTTTTTCACTCTTTGAAAAACCCAGTTATAACATCCTTGCTTTTACGTCTATAACGTGTGATGGGATGTTTTGTTCTAGTTTAGTGGCAAAAGGAAAGCGAATGCATCCTTTGTATATCAAAAAGTGTTTTTTCTCCTAATGGGACAGGTTTTTCCCTCACAAAGACAGGAAACACAACCCACCCTGGCTCCATGGAGCCAGTTCACGGAGGTTTCTAAAGACAGCAGACATGCCTGACTGCTCTGTGTCTTTTGGTTCACATTACTCTAAGACAGGCACTTAGGTTTAGGATCTGGCAGGATCTGCTCCTCTTAGTCTTGGTGCCTCTGCATTTGGATCCCCAAATTTCATGCTAAGCACTCACCACCTTCCTCTTTCTTAGAAAGATGTTTAATATGGGAACTTCCTATCAGTAAGACCCTGTGGGACACAACTTGCACGTCACACCATCAATGCAACTTACAGCTGGGTAAAAAGGATTTTCATTTTATAGAAACTATCTGTGGCTTTTACAGAGGCTTTATTTTTTATATTAAAACATACACAAACATGTATACATCTTCAGTTCCTCTAACTCTTGCTACACTTTCTCTCTCTTGTATGTCCAAGAAAGTGTGAATTGACACACACAGGTAACTAAGGTGACCACTAAAACATAGCCAAAATGCGAGGAGTAGATTTATTTCATAACATTGCTAACAACACTGGGCAGCAGAGACAAACAGGCACACAGGCTCTGTTAGGCTCAGCTCGTCCTGGGGCAGAGACACAAGGAGACAGACTCCATTCTGCTCAGGTCATCCCAGTGGACAGTGGCAGGGGGAAGGAGGCCCTGCCTGCCCCAATATAAAGGACTTCACACATGCAGAGTTTATCACAAGGCTGTGTTTTTATGATCTCTCTCTCACAGCAGGAGGCTCAGGCATGTCTGTGAGAGGGTGTTATCTCTACCCCGGAATTCTACTTCTCAAAGCAGGCACAGGATGAACAACACTAGGCATAATAAATGGAGTTTCCCTACACTGATACTCAGCATTCTCAGCTGTAAGGTCACTTTGAGCAAAACTATTCCCTCCTTGCCAAATCACCGGCTTTTAACCCTTTCCTCCCAACTCAAGACTTGTGTGGGCTAAGAATTTCACAGGATGTATAAAGAAACATTTTTCTTATTTGCTTCTCCCATGAGAGTCCAGTTTATTCTTATTCTTTGTGGGTTTTGTGTATTGTTTCTAGAGACTTCAGCTTTCTTAAATCAACATGACTAGCCCAAGAGAAGGGAATTACTTCATCCCCTGTCAGAATACATGTGATTATTTAGAGAAATATATTTTTGCATTGATGAAAAGTAATTGTTTTTCACTGTCGGGGTTAATTTTTATTGTTTTCTGGTCACAATCTATTCCCTTAAATTTAAACACAGAATGACAAACTATCAATTCCTAAATTTAAATCCCACCAATAAAATGGTACTATTTATAAGCTGGAGTAATCCACCTATAGCCCACAGTAAATCCCTTTGATTGTCCACTGGCATTTCTTCATTTGCAAAACATAAACAGCATCATTTGTTTTCATCCTTGCCATGACAACATAAATTATGTACAGATTTAGACAAAGCCTATTTATCCTATCTCTTAAGAGTTGTAAGGAGTAATTCTTAAGCTAAAAATAAAAGAGAGCAGCAGGTCCACCTCCTCCCTATGCTGGGGGCCCCAGAGCTGGGCAAAGTACTCTAGATGGGGTCTTGGGAGAGTAGAACAGAAAAACTCACATCCTAGCCATGGATAAAACACTAGATTTTTAGTTAGGGGTGTTAAAAATGTTTCCAGTGTAACCTAATGGAACCAAATTAGAAACAACACAGAGCTGCTCTTACCTTCCCAAATAGACACAACAATGTATATCTCCTGTTAATGGGGTTCTCTTGCACATGAGCACCTTCTACTCATGACACTCACTAGTTTTGCATGGAGCAGCTTAAGCACTCCTTAAGAAAGTAGGTACCAGAAAGCTTCTTGAGCACAATGTGGAAGGTGAGCTCTTCAAAACTATTCAGCAAAAAATTAAATTAATCAGCATATACCTTACATCACTGAGACATATACCACAGAAACATCTAAAGACACTGGCAAATATTAGTTCCTTTTCTTTACCACTCCTTTCACCAAGAGCAATTAAGTCTGAGTTGCATCATTGTTTTTCCATTGCAATATCCTCAGACTGGAAAGCAAAGCTTTTAAAGATAAAAATGATATGACTGGACTACATAGCGATAGAAGTCGATACGGCTGAACTGCAAGGTAATAGAAGCTCTCTGCCTAAAATGTCCAGGGAATTACTACTTTGCCTAAGGGGGCACCTTCTTTGCTGACTCACCTGCCAATCAGGAACTAAGAGCACAGTTTATAAAAAAAACCTCTCTTATGTGCTTCTTCCTTTTGAGTCATCGCAGCAGTCACTGATACCTTTCAAACTCAGTAAAAAAACAGTAATATAGGAACAACGCTTTCCAGCTGTTTTCCTAAAACCAAACTTTCATGTTACCAGATTTTAAAACATTAGTTCACATACACTAGCATAAACTAGCCTATATCATGTAAGTCATACAGAGAACAAATGTTTTAAAGACATGCTCTGTTTTCCAAAGGCTCATTATAGTGACTACTGAATATGGGAAGGTTTAGTCCAGGTAACACCAGTGAGCCATGCAAGGATGGTTTAAATGCTCGAACTCACCAGATCAAACTTCAGTCATCGCAAGAATATCTTGTCCTACTGAAGAATGTTCCAGAGACAATTCTGCACTGGCTGAATATCTCACAAGCTATTGTTTCTATGCCCTGCATTCCATCATGTTACGTTTTTGATAGTTCTGGTAGGACATACACTTAGAGTTGGCTTTTGTAAAACATCTTTGACGACTGACAGATTGCATCTGAACCAGCTGCATGAGCAGAGAAGTGGCATTTTTTTCTGCAAAATACCCAAACCCTTTACACAATGTACCCCAGAAAGGATAAGCCTCTTGCAGAGATTTACAGCTTCTTTGTATAGACCAGCTGCTCTTAAAAAAAAAAAAAATCACTAATTCTACAATATCCCTGGGCTCTTATTGATACATCATCTTGATTATCAAGATGCTAGTTGCTAAAACCATATTCTTGTCTCCACAAAGTGTACCAGTGGTAGGATAATGAAGTATCAAACTCCATTCACATCTTGTTCCATTGTAATGAAGACAGAAATATCTTATCTATAATCTTGGCAGAGAATAGAAGAGATAAAACCAAGTATTATTACTCAGAGGTGATACCAGCTGCTGGAATGATTGTGCTTTATATGGACACTCAGGGAATTACTTAAATTTCCTGACAATGCAAAAGAAAGAAAAATCAGGCAGGCAGGAAGAGAAGGGAGTGAACATCAGCTTCAGCACTTCTAGGATGAAAAAAATGTAGCTGAAATAACTTGGTGAAATTTCTGCTCAAAAAAACATGTCTCCTGCAAAAAGACTTGATGAATAGATAAAATTTCCAATAAACCTCCTGAACAGATGTTACTTTTTAAAGAGAGAGAAGAATCAAAAAGGAAGGAAAGTAGAATCAAAGACAAACAAGATTATGCAACTTGTTCAGTGTATCTTCCTCCAGCAGTGCATTTTCACAACATGTTTATAAATAAGCTTTTTAAATACTTCAAATTCAGGGAAACTTACAGTAACAACAGAGAACAACCAGTATTCCAGTGAACTGGTTTTGTCAACAGCTGCGCCTTCAACAAACAGGTACAGGGCAGGCTTCTCAGAAACCAAAACTGCACGAGAATTAAATTAAGGCACAGTGACCAAAAAAGCCACTTGACCTAAACTTCAAGATGGAGCCTGTGGTCAACATTATTTTTGCTTGCATGATGTTCAGTTATTTTTCCCACTCTCTACTCCTTTAGTCTGCATACCTCTGCACTTCAGTGCTGAAAATATAACAACAAAAATATGACAACACACAGAAAAAAAGAAGAAACCAAACCAAAAGACCCCAAGTAAGAATTCATACAATTTCTAGTCAAATGTTGCCATCCAAAGTCCAAAGAAGCTTTAGCTAGGAGCCACTGAACTCTTGAGCACTTATCAAAAATCTAAACCTCCTTAACTTATCCAATGACTTTAAGAATCACAGAACAGCTGGAATTGGAAGGGACCTCTGGAGATCATCCAGTCTAAGCCCCCTGCCAAGGCCCTGGAGCAGGTGACACAGGAACATGTCCAGATGGATTTGAAATGTCTCCAGAGATGGAGACTCCACACCGTCCATGGGCAGCTGTTCCAGTGCCCTGCCACTCTCCATGGTTCTCTCTCATATTGAGATGGAACTTCTTGTGTTTTGGTTTATGGCCATTGCTTCTTGTCCAGTCACTGGGCACCAGACAGAAAACAGTCTGTCACCATCCTCCTGGCACTCACCTTGGAGATATTTACATGCATTAATGAGATCCCCTCAGTTGTCTCTTCCCTAGACTAAACAAGCCCGTATACCACAACCTCCCCTCATCAGAGATGCTCCAGACCTGGCTGAACCTTATTCCGTTTCTCTCTGGTTCATTCTCCAGCCTATTAAGGTCCCACTGAATGGCAGCTCAGCCTTCAGGTGTATCAGCCACTCCCCCCAGTTCCATATAAACCGCAAACTTGCTGAGGGTCCATTCTACCCCTCTGCTCAGGGCACTGATAAACAAGCTGAACAAGGCTGGACCCAATATTGGATATTGGGGAATGCCAGACTACAGGCCTCCAACTGGATTCTACTCCAACCCACATTTCCCAAGAGCCTCCCAGGATGTCCTACTAACTAAAGATGCTCGCTTCAGCATCACCCACTAGGATGAAATACAAGGAGTTGAAAGCCTCCCTCACAAAGAGAAATAGGCTCAGTTACCAAAATATCACATGGCAACATAAGCTGTCATTGACCCAGAAGCATCAATTTTACATTGCACTAAGTACAATGAGGCAGTCACTGAGGCTGAGGCAAGTCTCCCATCACAAGCAATATTCCTAGCAGTATTTCTGCACACAGCAGACCTTCTCTGACAGCTTGTATTTCTCTCTAATTCTGAAGTCTTACTGACAAAAATGTGCTTGTAACTTCAGCACCCACAAAAGAAGCCACAGGAAATCTGACTATCAAATGCAAGCAAAATTACCAGTGCTGGGAGCACATAAAAGAAGAAGTGTGCATGCTATTTACATTTTGTTATAAATAAGATGAGCAAATGATCAGCACAGGTGTCTCTAGAAAAATCAAGTGTTATGAACCATTCTGATAATCAAACTGAGACATGCAAAACAGTCCAGGGATATTTAATGGTAACATAGGTCAGATGACAGAGTGTTAGGCAAATGCTCACAAATCTCTTTATTACTGCAGCACAGTGAATGCAAAAGAATATTGAAATCAAGATAAAATGTTACAGGGAAACAATACAAGTATGCAGAACAGGAGTGATAAGGTCTTCATGTTCCTAAGGAAACCAGTTACCTCTCACCCACTCCTCTCCATTAATATCTCCCAGAAAAATGTCAGCTCCAAGTTCTTCCCAAAGCATTCAGCAACTGAATCTCAGAAACAAGCCTGGAAAGTTGAATCTGGTTCTAATGTGAGGGGTCTTCATCCCTGGAGCTTTTAGATTTGCCTGTAAACAAGGAATTTTGGTGCGCTGTCAGGATATTGTACCAACAGGAGAGGACTGGTGGAGACATCATGTCACCTTCTTCCACAGTGGGCAAGAAGCAAAGCCCCTTCGACCCAAGATTGTGCAGCAGTGAGAGGCTTCAGGCTATCCCCTTAACACAGCAGTGCACTCTCCTGGACCCTGACCAAGGCTTGCTTCCCACACTCTGTTGCCTTAGTTACTACACAGCTCATTAGTTCTGTGCATCAATTATCTGTAGCAGTAACTCTGATTTTGCAAAACATAAATACTATGATTGAATAAAAACGTTATGGACTGAACAGATACCAAATCGCGTTCCAAAAGCCTTAAGAGCTGTAGCTCCTGGACAGTCTCGATCCATAATCCATTTCCACAATGAGCAAAAGGAATGCTGGTTAATCCTTCACGTTAGAACCCACTCCTCTCATAACTGGAGCTAGCCAGTCCTGATTTGGGATGAGAGGACTTTCTGAAATATCTGACGTTATCATATAAGAGGACAGATCTGAATTTCAACCAGCTCTGCACGTAAGATACTCAGACAGTCTCCCAGCAATGCAATGGAATAGGTTTGAGAGCAGCTGAGAGACACAGATTTCCACAGATGCAGGATTCTCAGTTTTATCGATTCATCTTGAAAATAAATAAGATCTGACTTGAGCACAAAACTCTACTTATTCTGCCTACTAGAGAAGACAATTTTTGGGGAAAACCAATTAAATATATATATAAGCCGCAGCCCTTAGGGTGAATGCATCCAAAGCGATGTATTTTAACTGCACTTAAATAGAAATTTGGATTGATTTATAATTATAATCTGGGATTAAGATCTTTGCTTTATATTGATGTGATTAATGACCAAGGTTCTTGTAATAAGCAAATGCAGCTGCCCTTGACAATGGAGAAGTCTCTGGGGAGGAGATGAGGATTGCATAATGAAGTTAACAAAGAGTGGAGGACGCAATGTTTTGTAGAGGATCTGCATGAAAGCACATACAGTCTCATCTCTCAGTAAATGCTGTAGAATGTTTTCATAATTAAAAACATTTTCAGGGCACATGTTTCATAAGAAGATACATTTTTAAATAAGTATGAAACTAGTAAAACTTTTCCATTACATAGTTTTTTACTCTGAAAGGGCCTTCACTTGACAATAATAAGATTGTTCAATATATATAAGTATTCATTATGCACTTCAGAAGTGAAGACTTTTTTTCAAGATGTAAACATTGTTCCCATGATAACAAAAATACTCAAAGTCAGTATTAATGACGATGTGTAAATGTTATTCTTTAATAACCAAGGCTATACTAACAGAGAAACAAATATTCCTAGAGAAACAAATATTAACAGAGAAACAAGGGTTTATGCCAGCAGTTTCCAAAAGAGAGAATTTCCAGTTGCTCCAATCAGCTACAGAAATCTATCTAATTTTCCAATATCCCAAGTATGCATTTTCTCAGTGACATCAGTGAAATTACTCAGATTCAGGGAGCGCTACTTGGATAGATCTTGGGTGGTTTTCCTTTCTAATATGGAACACCTTGTGGGACTTTGCTCTCACTGAGCTGGGTTACACGATCCGCTGCCTCCCGAACAGCTGCACCAGGGACACTGTGGCAGGAGGGTGAGAAAACCAGCTCAAGATATCAGCTGCCTTCAGATTGTATTGCCTTGGGAGTAGATACATTCCTGTCTTTTAAAAGGTGATACTAGAATATACTACCCAAATAACTGGACCAGACTTTGCTTAGAAATAAATAGTGAGAACTCCACATGTGATTGTCTGATGGTACAAAGGAGATGCTGTTCACAGTAAATTCTGCAGGTAAGTCCTCCCCTTTTTTGAAATCTCAGGAAAAATGTTTACACAGTTGCTGTCATCAACAGAACTATGTAACCTGATGTCATCCTTGTAAGAATATGAGACTTCACTTTGGTCAGGAATAAAAAAATAAGAAAGGTTATCTAGAAAAAGATAAGATAATGCTGTGAGTCGCCTCAGGGAGAATTAGAACTCCATGAGCAGCATGGCCAAAGTAATTCCAAGATTTTTGCATAAAACTGATGGACATCATACCTGAAAAGTGTCGTCTTTTATCAGTGACTCTGTCATTTTCTGGTAGCCAAGACAAGCAACTCTGTACTAGAGCCATCAGCTGATTTCATTGGCACTATCCAAGTACAGCAAACCTTCAGGGATATTTTGTAGCATCATTTGTAGCATCCAACACTCTACTTTGATCTTCCTACTCCTTCTAGAATAGGGACTCCTTTTTACTTTGGTTCCTTAACCTCTCAGCAGGCAAGGCAGTTTTAATTGTCACCTGGGGGGAGACACATGACTAGAATACACAAGATGATACATCCTGCTGCTGTATAGCTATTAATCAATTACAATCTTGGGAAGAGAAGACAGGGTATAGGGGCTTGGGGCTGGTAAAGAATATTTAAGATCTACCCACCTAACTATTTTTCATATGATTATATAAAAATTTGGTCAAGTTGAATTTAGCTCTCTCTAGTAATGCTCTAGTGCTTTTCTCAATTGGCAACTGTGTCAAAAAAAAGTTCTGTGGGTCACAAATTAATTCTTCCAAAACCACCATTGCTATAGGCACCCATCGACCCTCTTGGGGGTGGTCTAAATGGAGAGAAACATAACTTTCCTCTCAAACACAGATTAGGTGTACTCCACTTAACATTAAAGAGTGCCTTGCTGCAACATAAAGCCTCGGTCTCGGAAAGTCTCAAGCCCATCAGCCTCACCAAAACCGCATGGAAGTGAAACAAGTAAGATACCAACAGTGTCTGACAGTGAATGTAATTTCAGACACAGACAAAACATTACTATGGAAGGCAGTGAGGGAGAGCTACCATGTACCTATTAAGTCCTGTATAGTTCCTAATAGTATAACAATTAATGCTGTGTTTGCTTTCCAGCATTAAGAAAGAAGCCATGGGAAGCTTCATGATGCTATAGAGGTTAACTTCTGGGTTTGGCTAGAATGACAGTATTCTGTGAAATTAAACACTTTAGGAAAAGATGACACTCTAGTGATGCCTGTAAAAACCAAGCCAGATGTTCAGCCTGTAACGTATCACAATCCTAAATGCATTAGCAGCAAACAGTGAGCCTCAAGGCCTCCAAAAATGAGTAAAATACTTACTGCGAGACACCCCAACTTTTCTCACTGCAGCCACAATCAGTCCTCTGAACCAAGCAAGGCAGGGAGCATTTCATTTTTCACATAATATGCAGAAAATCACTAGGCTTGATTTTCTGTATGTTACTCCATTTTGCCCATGGGATCTTCTGTGAAGAAGTGCTTCAGGGAACAGCTTGGTATGGAAATCACTCCTTTCTCTTCTGCCCATGCATGAGAACAGCTTCAGAACCACAGCTCTAATTTAGGGTTAGCTTCTCATGATACTTCAGCATCATAGCTCTTCTATTTATACCACAGCCTATGATGTGGCATGCTGAGACCAGCTACACCCAGCCATCACTTCAACCATCCGGCACCAAGACATCTACGGGACACCAGGAGAGGAGGCCAAGCTATGGAGCTCTGATGGGCAGTACTCCCCCCAACACAGCACAACCTACTCCACCCCCTGTGAAGTGATGTAGAAGTCTCAGCAGGAAATCTGCAATGTCAGTGAAGTGATGAGCATCTACAAGGACATTTGGATCTATCAACCAAGGTGACAAAGAGATCTAGACTGCCAGACAGCACCTAGACACTAATTTAGAGGTAGCTGGTTCCCTGCATGCAGAGTTTGGCCAACCTGTGAATAATTTCAAACACAGAGCTCCATAGGGGATCATAACACTTACCTGATAGATGTGGGGCCCTGGATTTCAGGCCTGTTTTTCATTTGAATTGAGATATTAGTGCAAGAAATCACAAAGAAAGACCAGAGAGACACAAAGTAGTTCCTGAGAAATAATTTTTAAGCTTTCAGGATGAGACAACAGATTTACTGCACTAATTAGTCACACAAAACAGGAGGGAAAGGTGCAGGAAAACAATTTCAAATCTGCTGTAGCAACAGAAAGCCTCCAGCCAGCCAGCAGCTGGGGCAGCAGCACGTGAGGGGATTGCCTGCAAAAGCCTTGCACTTTTTGATGCTCTAAGTCAGACATATTCAACCTGATGGATAGGTACACTATCTTTTTTCTGTGTCTGGAAGCATAGGATTTCCTTTTCAAAGCCAAGGTGTAGCTTGCAAGAATCCATCACTTCCTAGGAAACAGTGGCTACATTGCATGTGTACCAAAAACCTGGTGTTTCTGGATGGCCACACTTCTTGGCCTGCACACTAAGAAAGGCTAGTTCAGAAGAAAAGGCAAAAATAGGAGGCCATGAGCAAAAGATACAGCTCTGTGTGTATCTCCTTCAGCTATTTCTTTTCTATTACTTCCACTTTTCCCAATGCTGTGTATGAAAAAGGGAGAGTGCTCCCAGACCAATTCTTACTGTTTCACCTTCTCTATTGCTTCTTCCTCCTAATATCTCAGAGCAGTTTCACTGTTATTCCGGCCATTTGCAAGCAGGCATCTACTCTGCAGAGGAAAACACTAAGTCAGTACTGTAACACAGCCTGTTTGGTTACACATACTGGGCCAAATTTTGCCTCAAAACAAGTTATTCACAGTCTTCTGGGGAATCCCATCTGATCCAATTAAAGGAATACAGAAAAAAAAGAAAAAAATAAGTTTTTATCCAGAAGTGATGAAGCCCCAGTAGATGAAAAAATATTTTTCTGCAGAGAAAAACTGATCCATGCTACAGTGTAATTCTCTTGATGAGCTACAGAACACATTGAGGCCAGGCTCTTTGTTGCAGTAACCATGAGACCAGATCCCTTTTTCAGTAAGTCACAGCTCTCTGCTAAAGATCACAGATGAGAAGGGCCTTCCTTTGTCTGTCTCCCTCCTGGCTACCAGGCTGCAAAGAACACATTTTAGTAATCTCTAACAACAACATACAGCAATCAAAACAAGTGCTGAACAGCAACACCCAGGAAATCAAAGCTATCTACAAAAGCAGCCTGTGGGCCACAACATGATTCAGAATTTGAAACACCTTTTCTGATTCTGCCCCCAGAAACACATGATTGATGCAGAAATTATTCTAGTAAGATAGATGAATGAAAGAAAAAGGAATAAGGGAGGTGTAAGAAAGCTCCAGAATTAGTGTGGGCAGCATCCAGTCTGTCAGACTTCATTTGACCCAGTGAAGTAACTTTCAGTGGAATTAATTCAACTGCAATCAGTAAAACTTTAAAATACAAGAGATATGTAATAAATGACAATGGTACAGGTTAGGTCTATTTGAACAGGCCAATGCTTTCATTACAGTAAATGTTTAGCAGCCACACTGTCTTGCATGCAGAAGGCAGCTGTGGATTGGAAGGCATACTCTGGCCCAAGTGACTACAAGAGAAAGCAGCACACCTGCGGATGTCATCAGAGTCAGTCTATTAAACAAAACAGTCCCCTCACTATTCATGGCTGTTAGATAAGATCTTTAGATCCTTGACTGAACTCAGATGCCATACTCCATTCACAGAAAGGACTAAGGATTAAATATTTAATTCAATAGCTGACAAAGCTTCTTCAGGAAGACTACTAAGACAAAATGATCCTTTTTTTCCCACTAAAACAGTTGCTGTTGAGACTGTGGTACCTCATGCATTACTATATGTATTAGTAAAGACAATACATTAAAAAATACTGAAGTAACATCATATAAAGAGACACAACCCATATGGCATGTTTTTAGACTAGGATATAATGTACATATCACCTTAAGACTTCCTATAGCTGCCCTGACAATCAGTGCCAAAACATCCTAGTGATCTCAGGCTGTAATCAGGGCTACTTCTTTAAATAGATAAATCCTGTGAGCAGCAGTGTTTCACTTCCAGACTCTGAGGTCCTGCTATGTATTTTCATTATTTATCATTATCTTTGCAGACAAAGGTTTAAACCTTGTAAATGCTGCACTGAACAAATACAAAAGGTCTTTAGGATGCAAGGAATATAGGAGGATTTAAAAACACCTCTGCATTATTCTTGAGCTCACTTTGATTTGGTGTCCATAACAAGTAACTCGTGAGAAGGAAATGCAATCTCTGTGCAGCACTACTCTGCAGTGTTCTCATCTGGGAGAATGTACCACCAGGCAGAACCATCTCCTGGAGATCTGCCCTCATTTTCTTCCTGTGAACTTGTATAAAATTGTCTCCACTTGACTGCTTCTGAATAATGTGCAACAACAGATGAGCAACAGTGATTGCCAAGGGAGCTCCAGCCAACAGCAGTTCAGTGAGTCCATTGCTGTGCCCCAGCTTCCACAAGCATTCTGAAGGAATCAGAACAACACATGCTCAGACAAGAAAGATTCAGATTGTTAAAAAATGCATGTGCCACAAGAACAAAGAACACCTGATGGTTCACTCAGGACTGAAACAAAATTCTCAAATCACCTTCTGCTCACAGTTTTCCTAACTAAAACCCAGGCAAATACAAAACCTGTAACAGACATTACAAAGTAAATAAACTGGTTTTCCTTACTTTTATAACCCACTCTACTACTCTTAGTTACTTCATCCTTAGAGTAAACTCTGTTTGGTGACAAATTTAATGAGATATTCTCCTTTTTATTTCTTTTTTTTTTTAAATAGGATTCAAGTGCTGATAGAAAAGCTGAATTTACACTTTAGAAAATTAAATCCATCAAAAGGGAAACATAAGATTCATTACACTTACACCTGAGCTGTCAAGACTGCCCAGTCAATCCACAGCAGCCCTGCATTCTTCAGGCGAGGGAAAGGTATATCGATCTGTCTCACAATAGCCTGAACTTGTAACAATATGAAAAGAACTGCTAGAGGAATCACTGTAGTGGGTCTCCTTTCTAGACAGAACCAGGTTAAGGTTTCAGCTTGGAGAGTTTACTCCCACACCCGGCACCTCACATCAGTGAGGCTGGTCAGGTGTACATATGCAAAAGGATGAAAACTTCAGGAGAAAATAAAGTAGTCATGGCAGCCATGAAAGACAGAGAACATGGCAGACATAACACACACCTCAAGCTGCTTTACTGAGCTCCACTCAGCTGCACTTGAGTTACACACAAAGCCCATCATGTAACTCATTCCACCTCAGACACACTGAGTTAGAAGCCAGATGTGTCCCTTATTTAGTGTTCCATGAACAGACAGGATTTCCTCTGTAACACTGCCCCTCAATCTCAGCCATACTAACTTGCAGTGCTGGATCTCGCCTTGTATACTATGACTGCTCTTCAGCCTCTGAGAGAAATGATTCCTTCCTGAAAAGCATGGTCCAGTATCACCTGTCTGCACTGAATCCAAGAGATTAGTCAGCCAGTTTACAGCAGACAAAAATCTCTTTCCATTACATCCCTTTACACAACTCAACTCTGAGAGCTTGTCCCAACCCCTACGAAGATGCTGGCTGATATTATTCAGTTTTTCTTGCCCTCTTTTCTTACTTTCCCATGTATTCCCCACACATGTATTTTTAAAATGCTGGTCCTGCTACCAAGGGCATTGTACCTGCTGCATCTGCTTGTAATCTGTATTACATTACTCAAGAGTCCTGCTAACGCTCAGTGTAAGTTGTTACTGTGATACTACTTCTTTACATTGAGTCCTTATTACAGAGTCCTTATTATTATCTAAACCAAGAAAATAATTTGTCTCCTTATTTTGAAATTACAATGAAACCCGAGTAGGAGTGGGAAAGGGCTGTTTACACTGAGGCAAGAGTTCATCTGAAGCCAGGGATAGCTGGAGTTTTTCTGATGTATAACTCCTTTACAGTGCATCATATGGCTGTGGGTGCAGGACTGCAACAAAAGAGATCTTTGACATGTCAATTCCAGCTGCTAATATGCAATCAATCTTTCTAAGAAGATAAAGTTTTATTTCCCCTATCTGACTTCAATTTCCACTTGAACCTAGTCTTGTCTTTTTTCCCCATTGTTCAACCTGCCCTCCCATGAATCTGCTGTCCATTTCCACCCATCTCTGCTCAAGCAAAGAATCATGGGTTAAGTGCTGGACAACTGGTCACAGTGCCAGGATGAGAAATGCCACTGGAAGCAAGTGTCTTCAGAAACAGGCAAATGTCTGCCCGTCACAGGACAATGGTCTTTCCAGGGATTTGGGTTAGGCAGCAAAGATCACTCATGCAGCAGCCTGAAAGGCCTCATGAGATAAAACGTTCATGCCAGCAAAGCAAAATGCAGCCCCAAAAGTTTTGATTAAGTCATGTAGATGACAAGGCAGAATAAATTTAATCAACATTGCTTATTCCAGAAGTTTTCCAGACACTAGAAAACAGAGACAAAAGAAATAAGAATTATAAACAGGCACTTCTTGCCTTAGACAGTAATCTTTATACAAAGGCCAAATCACCGAATTAGCCAGAAATACCGAAAGCTGGAAATAATGAGAGAAATTAAGTACTGCAAGTAAAACTCACAGCAATGCTTTCCCTGACCACAAACAAAACTTTAGGAGACATAAGCAATCTCTGTTTGGGGAGATGCTTTACTTCACATTCCGTCCAAGCCTGACAGTGTTGACTACAAGTAGCAGGCATATACTGATAGCATGTACTTAGGACAGATCCTGTTCTATGATTGCTAATCCAGTTCTTCTGCAAACTTGGAAAGTTCCATAAACCTTTTAGGGGGCTCCTCCAATCCAAAGAAAATGTGGTAACGTACTTATGGCTGCATGTCACTCCCAGACTTCCAATCATATCATAGTTTGTGATCAAAACAGTTGCTTATAATGATATCAGCAAAAGGTAAAATTTTCAGTGGATTTCCCAGTGATGTCTGGCCATACCTTGAAGTAAGAGGCAGTATATTATGTGGATAGCAAGGTGTGTTGGGCACAGAATCCAAAATCCACACAAAACTGGTCCCACCATACATCTGTAGAAATCTGTTAAACCGTGCAGCACGGTACCTGGTGCCAGCATACTTGACTGTAAGAAGTCGTAAATGCAACAGCTACATCACATGATAGAGACAATTTGCAGACAACTGGCACGAGGCAGCCAAATGTCTCCTTTACAACAATGCCTAATCCACACAGCACTGTGGCAACAAAAGGAACTACAAGCTTTGCATCAGCATTCTGTATCTCTGCTCTGCCAAATGCTAACAGAAAAACCTGCTTGTTGCCCCTTCCACAGCAGCACCAAAACGGGTCAGCATGTCAAATCCAACCCTGTACATGTGAAAGGAATAAAATAACCTTCAAAATCATCAAACAGACACAGCCTTGGAAAGAACTTGAAAGGAACTAGCAGAATGTTATGACAGTATCACTCAGAGAGGGTATCAAAATAACTACCCCATTCAAGGGCTCCTCTCAGCCTGATTTTTTATGCTGAGGCAAACTGGTATTGGAGTTGAAATGCTACAAAGGACTCAGAATGACCTACTTTCACTCTCCACAGGCAAAGACACACTGTAGTCCCTACTAATAATATATACACCTCAGTTTAAATTGTGTGCTATAATCTGAACACTGCTTCAGTCCTCAGAGTAATAAAAAATCCAAAAAACTAGTTTACAGAACCATCTTTAATACATGAGGCATTTCAGATGCTTGCCACAGACTCATGAGATGAGGCTTGATCCTAATGAATGCATTCCCTTTCTGTTGACTCCTTACTGAAGCTAAATATCCTTTACTTTAGTAGAGTAGAGTTTGGCAGATTATGGAAGAACCCCCATTCTGTTCTCACAGGTTATGAATTTTATAGATCTGATGTTGTTAATTCAACAACTCATGCTTTGTGTTCCACTAAGGTCTTCATAAACATTCAGAAAATCTATTCCCATTTCATTACTCAAAAGGTATATGGCAAGGGAATAAATGTGACAGCTTTATCCTAACCTGTCAAATCACTGTTTGCTCATGATTCTCAAGAACCTCACACACACCCCCTCCCCATCTTCCAGACAAAACACTTCCAAAATGTTTTCAAAACCCTAGATAATGTTTTGATTGTACTAGTTTAACTTCTGACCAGAAGCAAGAAGCACATGGACTCACAGGAGTAAGTGTGGATTACCTCTCACCAGCACAGGTTGCTAAAAATATGTGTGAACTGCCATCAGGAGAGTAGGCAAGCTTTTACTCTGTCTTACCCTCAAAAAAATAATAACACCAAAAAAACTTCAGAACCATCTGGCCAGCCCACAGGGTAACAGTCCTGACTCCTTTTGGGTGTCTCCATACTGTGAAATAATCCAGGAACAACTGATCAGGCATGTGTAACTTTCCAAAGCAAAACAGGAACCAGCTGAGGTTATCTAGGCAAAAGATCAAGAAAAATTCAAGCAGCAAACAATGTACTTCCAAGCCAAACAACAATCAAGGTTCACAGAGCCTCTCTGAGAGCTTGGCCTGGGGAATAAACTCCTTGCTTAGTAGAAAGAGGCCTGTCGACTCAGCACCATGAAATTGAATAAAACCTCTCTTTGTGGCAGCATCCAGGGGAGAAGGACAAAGGGTCTCTGCTACCACAGAGCTTCTGAATGACAGAGGCCTCCAGCACCTCCAGCACTCCTCCCACCCACAGCAGAATCCCAGGAAACTGAGTGCTTATTCATGACTTGGGCTCTGTCCATTTTCTGTGTTTCCCCTCTACATCCTCCAATGCCGACTATTTAACAATATCTTCTTTTAGCTCGTCTTTTGTTTGCCACTTCCACATTTAATTGCGAGTTCATGGGTATAAAGTGGCCTGAACAGCTGAAGTCAGTCATCCTGATTTTAAGACTCCTTTCCTCATAAAAGGGGAAACAGTTCTTTCTCTGTCTTTCTGTCTGTCTTCATTTCCCTTTCCCCACTTCTCCCCTTCCCCCTCCAGCCCAGCAATTTTTCTCTTTCCTGTTCCCTCTCCCATTCTGTATTTCTTTCTGTGTCTCCCTCTAAATCAAACTGATACTTCTCAGAGATGTTGATGTGTCCAGGGAAGAGAAGGCAAAACTCTCAAACACTGGCACCTGTCCTTAAAACGGCTCCCAGGCTTCTGCACCCATTTCTAGCATGCATCACAGTCTGCAGAACAGAACAACCTCCCGCCACCCCTCGTGCTGAATGCATAGGCAGACGGCTCGCGTGATAACAAAGCTCTCTGATAACAAAACCTCTGCAAAGGTAGCAGCTCCTCTGTCTTGTACAGCAAGTTTCAAAGGAAAATCCATACACTGAAGCTGTAACTTCTGCATCAGTTAACTCAGAGGAAGCAGCAGCACAGATAAACAATGCACTTGAGTTCCCTATTACAGCATGAATTCTGATTGCACTGATGTCACCTGTTCTCACTCACTGGACAAAAGCAGTTTATTAAATAGTTTATTAACACTGTAGTGTGCAAAAAAGAAAAAAAAAGGAAATAAAGATGGCAACAGGTGTCAGCTTGAAAGAACCTACAGTCTATGCTGTCCCATTTTTGACTATTACCAAGCCAAAAAGGGGGAAATCTGGAGCTAAAAGCAAGAGCCATAACACCACCACTGCCCTGTGAAACCTGAGACACAAACCCTCAGAGTTAGTTAGTTAATTGGGCCATATGATAAGCAAGATTTCATCTCTTTCTGCCCTCTTGCCTTTTTCCACACTCCCCAGACACCTACAATACCATGATTTCATGGAAAAAGGAAAACTAGTGGGAAATGGAATTGTGGGAACTAGCTATGACTTTCCTGCTAATAAGAACAAAAATTATTAAAGTTATCTTTTTGTTGTATTTTATTCCAATTAGTTAAAAAGCAGTGCAGAAAGGAGGAGGCCTTCTCAGCAAGGGTTAATACAATTTTGAGTGTTCTGCTTTGAGAAAACACAGTGGTTTGTATTTTGAATGTGGCTGTTTGAGCCAATATTTACATGGAATTAAAAAACTCTCCCTGATTTCAGGAATCTATGTGATTTACAACAAACCTCTGCAAAGCTTGCTGAGCACTACGACAAGATACAAAGGACAGGTCCGCATCCTAAATAACCACCTTGGCACTCTGGTGACCTGAAGACAACTTGAGGCAGCACAGTCGTCCTTTTGCAGAGCAGCACAAACACCAGGGTAACACCAAGGTGACACCAACATGCAGGATGATCAGTGTGCTTGTCCATTAGCTCCCTGTGCATCCAAACACTCACCTCTCTGGATGTGAGTGCTTGTGACGTGCATAAGTCTTCACATTTTTGGAAGTGCACACGGAAGGCAAAGACAACATCAAACTCCTCCAAGAAACAAACTTCAAAACTGCTCGCAGTTAACATCATTGAGTTGTCAAAAGAGAGACTTTTTAACAGCTTGTTACGGCTGGGATGGTAACTCTTGGTAAGACAGATGAGACAGTTCCAACTTCTCGCAGTCCTACATACCAATTTTATCAAATACTCAAGTAGTAGTGCACAAACACCAAAGGTTTCTGATGTCACAACTTCTTCCACAGGCTACTCTTATTAACGTGTTGTCTGAAGAAACACGCATTACTCTGGGTTGGAAGGTTATGGAAACAACTGCCAAAAAGCTGCAACACCAAAGCAAAGCAACAGAACAAATCCTGCTGCAGTAGAGAGCTCCAGCCTCTTTTACCAAGCACCCAACACATTGCTGAAGTTTTATACCCACTGAAACAGATCAGCCAAATTGCCTCAACAATCCTACACACCAAAGCATATATCTGTTTAGTAGTTGTCAACAGTGGCTAGAGGTTGCCTCAAAGAGGCTTTGGGTCACTGTCCTACATGTTCTGTTCAGTGACACTAACACTCAAAAGCAGGTTTTGCCAAGTTCTGTTGGCCCTGAATTTGTGGAAGGTGATGATAAAGTATTTCTGGTTTGCAAGAGTTTTTGACACTGCAACCACTGCGCTTTGAATGTTCATGACAAAAGCCATTTGCATTATTTTTTTCCACCCACAGTCACTAGTTACTCAGTCTCCTCAAGGCCAGCTACTAATGGACTTAAATGTATGGACAAACTAGAGCCGTATCCCTTGGACAGGCACAGTTTGAGCATTCCATGGAAGATGACAATGCCACCCATGCTCCTCCTGCTTATCTGCCAACATGATTTCTGCCTGGAAGAAGCAGCTGAGTGTGTTAAAACTGTTGATTATGGACCAACAAATGAACTGCATGACAAATGATAATGACCAGAGGCCTATCAACCAGGAGAGTTTAGCTGCCTTTAAAATCAGAAGGGTGTCGGTGGGAGTGGGGGTTGAGATTTAATGCTTTGCCTTTTCAGTTCTGAAACTTTCAGTGCCCAGACACTGATTTCACAAGCTCAATTTGACTGAAGCACAGACTTCACCATAGTCTATAAGACAGTGTACAACTGTCTTATAGAGCTGTAGAGTCCTTTATTCAGAAACACAACTTGGTAAAACTGAAGCTTTAAGAGACCTCCTTATGGCATTGTGTGATAATTTGCATGCTTAAGAAAAAAGGCTAAGGTACACTAAATGTAAATGTGTAAAGAATTTTTGTTTGCCAGTTTTAAGAACCAAGGAAGGTAAGCACATAAAGAGATAACAGAAAGAGAGAAAAGAAAAAGAGGCAATGCATGAGATTAAGTCCCCAAGAGAAACCAAGAAGGACTGTGTGCAAGCTGCAAATGGGTAGCTGGGATCCACCCAGGCAGTACAAGTACCATCAAACTCACTGGCATTGAGAAACCCTATCCCCTAGTATAGCTAAAATTACTGTCAAATGTCTCTTGATACAAAGCTACTAATTACTAGTAATCATATCATTAATTGTCATTTACTACAGATCATAAAACAGTATCTTTTTCTTATTAAGCTCAAAGAGCACTAAGTCTTTCGGAAACAAGTCCGACAAAACAACATGTAAGTCTAAGCAGATTTTAGACACTACCTGTGCTGCTGTGGCAAACAAAAGGATCCAGTTCCACTGACTTATGGCATTTAATGAAGTACAATTTTGATACAGCAAAAATAACCCAAGAATCCTGAAAGGAAATCTCCCAGAAACAGACAGTCAGGCATATGCTCAGGCAGATCATATCTTGCAAACAGATTTCAGAAGCAGACTTTAAAAAACAGCACCATCTGGATCAAATTTGCAATTCTATCCATAAATAAGAAGGAACAGCTTATGGCACCATTGCAAGCATATTTATAAAGTGTGGGAATACCGGGCTGTGAGGCAAGAGTGCTAGGGGGAAATACTGTCTACAGGAGTGAAAAATGCAGCTGAACCACTAAGGAAGTGGACTGAGGAAGCCACTTCTCAGCAAAAGAAAACTATCCAGGACAAAGAAGAGTGGAAATGAGGCAGCTGGATGCCAAGAATTTAGAAAAAGGTGAAGCCAGCAAGGTTCTGGAGCTAAATTGTAACTTATGAACAAGGGCAAAATTCTTTTGACTGCACAGCAAACTTCCCATCTACTATGGTGCTCTTGTGTACAGAGATAGCAGAGCCAGACATGTAGGGAAAGCTGACAGTGTCTGGTTTCCCCACGAGAATCCAGAAAGAGAATTTCAATGTACAACTGAAAACAGTCCAGTGATTTATATCTTTGAGAATCTAGGCAGACAAAGCACAGTGTTATTCTTTTGGCCCAAGTGACTAGCCAGAAATGTGGGGTAATTACATGCTATCCCAATTAGAAGGAGAAAGTTCTTAAACAAGCCAGGTCATTTTGCTTCAAATGACAGAGAGTATTAGTATTCTGACAGTCATGAGTTTGACAGTCACAAATTTATACTGTCATCTTCTGGACTGCCATAGAATCTTCAAGTCACTGTATTTTCAGGACCTATTTGGAACCAGAAAGAAAACAAATTACCTGGTAAAAAAAGATGACTTAGACAGTAATTTTACATTATTAACCTCTCCCAAATGTGAAACACCCATCCGGTATCAAAGCATGTGCCCCATGGTACCTTTCCTACCTCTGGTAACAGCCTCATAAAACTGGATTTCACTTTTTTACCTTAGTGAAATACGTAGTTCCAAGATTACTTTTGTTTCCTTTTTTTTTTTTTAAGAAAGAATCCACACTTTTTATGTGTCTTTAGGAATTTGTTCTGTTTTTAAATATGCTTGGCTTTTGGAGAAGCCAGGGTAAATTGTTTGGATTGACTTACAAAGGTAAGTCACATTTACTTCGCTAAGAACTGGAATGACTTAGGACTTCAACACCTCTTTTCTTGGTTACCCCTCTGCTGCTGGAAGCTACTGTCCCTGCTCTCAGCCAGTTTATGTGAGCTATTCCTCTGCTTCAGTATAGTGTCAGTCTGCTCAGTTCAAGGTACCAAAGAAACACATCACATTAAACTTCCTAACTTTTCATTCAGACATATTAAAGAGCCCTCACAAATTTCAATGAGACCAAAAGGATAAGGGTTATGAATATACAAAATCAGGTAATAGGAAATAATCAGTCTGGAAAGCTGCCTAAAAGCAATTTCAAGTCTTTGAGTAATCCTCTCCACTGTTTAAAATCAAAGAATGAAGGAAATCAGGACTAAGAGAGACCAGAAAGCCACTCTGTAACTGAGGCAGGCACACAGCATCTTTTACACTTCTTTCATCAGTCCGTTTCATTCGTTCTCCACAAGAACTAGTTTCAGACACCTTTTCAGATGGAGCAATCTGAATTCATTCAAGCTTTGCTTTAGAACACTCCTGTTGCTCATGTTCTGCCTTTCTTGTCCTCATACGTGATGCCCATGTCTGTCACACAGAGATGCACGAAGCCCGGATTGTAGCACTCAGCGGTTTGTTCGATACACTGTGATCCCCGCACTCATTTCTGAAGGAGCAGAGCCAGGGCTGCATACACCAACTGGCCCAGCATCCAAGCAGGACATCCTTGGTGGCAAATCCAGACAGGGAAATACGGATTGGCTCCTTGCTTTTGTATACACTCAGGATACAAACAAGACAGGATATAAAGTAGCATGTCAGACTAACGGCTTTTCAGTTGCTTTTGAAGGGAACAGTAGATCTCAGTTCCTGAAGTCTACTTATTGGATTTTTTAGTCTTTTTCTTCTCTTTTCAAAAATCCTCTCTTTTAGTTTGCTTCCAGGGGCTTGCCTATACCTTACTGTGCCTACTCGGCTCTGCTTTGAGCACAACTGTTCTCCAACACAGCAAGCTATCACCCAGAAATCAAGAGAAATTCTTTCTTGTTTCTCCCTCATACTTGGTCCTTAGAACAATCATCATATCCTGCTTGAATTTTTTGTCTCTGAAGAACTGGTAGCCTCAGATTCCTCCACGCATTTACAGATTACATTTTTCCCTCTTAAAATTCAAAGCACCAGGGACTGAATTTTCTACTGTGTTCCCACCACTGAAGCGAATCTATAGCTCCCTGGCATTTTACTTAATGAAAGATTTGCATGGTATGAAAAAATAGCAGGTTTTTCTTGGTTCATTTTGATGTTTTTCTGAAGAAACAGCCACTGCAACTGTAGAATTCAAAACCTGGAAAGCAGATATGAGCTGCTAAGGAGGAGCAGCTTCATCTAATATTTAGCATCCCACTCTTTATGCAAGAAAATACCCTACATAACTCACTTCAGATGCTGCCGAGACTTCCAGCTCACATGTGCTTTAGTAGTTGTACCACACATCAGTAGGTTATACATGTGAAGTTATCACTGCTATGTAAACTCATTGAGACTTCACTCAGATTAGGAATAGATAAGAATTCACTACAAGACAACCAAGAACCCCATAATTCTGCTACAGCCTAGAAGGTAGCTTCCATTAATAAACAGGCAAAGTCTATATATATGTACAGATATATATGTGTGTGTGTGTGGGAGGTACTATTCTGGCATAAGTTTTAGAAACTAAAAATTGAAACACATAGAAAGCAGGAAAATGCACAAAAAACAAATTTCAGAGATGTTGTAGAAGTATTAGCACTCCTGCGTTTGTAATACTGCCTGCAAAGTTAAGTTTTTACATATATACACAGACTATAAATTCCACTGAATCTGAAACACATAAGACATTTTTCTAATCTGTTCTCTTGCCATCTTCTTTATGTCTTTGGGTATATAATTCCCTCGTAAGCCAAATGACCAATGAACTTTACATAAAGGGAAAAGAAAACATACTTTATTTCTCAGCAGCTCATAACCTTCTATTTATCACCTTGAAAGTTAAAATAAGTACTTGAAAATAGTTATTTTATACTAAAATTGGTATAAAGGCATCTCCAATCAAAGCTGGCAAATGAGGAGTAAGGGCAGATGAATCCTCAAAAAAGCCCAAATTACTCCCCATACACACACACACAAAAAATCAAAATCACATAGGAATGAGTGGAACTCCATTTCATCCAAAAGTCTCAACTCTTCTGACCAATTCCACCAGCTCAGCTGAAACCTGCTTACACAGCAAATACAACAAAATAACATAAGCCTAGAAAACAGAAGCAGACTAAGACAGTACGTTTCTCTTCCTCCTTTGAAACTGCCACTCAAATATCATCTGTATTTAATATTTCTTGATTCTAAAAATCAAGGTGCCTAATCCTCAGCCACTCCAGCTGCCATCCCACAGTCAACTACAAATTGTTAATTAACTGGAATTTGGGCTAACAAGATAACTGGAGCAGTTTTTGTCCTCTCTTCTGTTCCTTCCTCTCCTGAAGGTTAGGCCTCTGTTCTGACAAGACCGCACAGAATGTGCATCTGTTGCTTAAACACTGCCCTCCACAACTCAGCACTTAAACATTTAAACAAACCACTGCAGCCTTTAATCTGCATTTATATAGAAGCTGTAGCAGCTGAGGATACAAACCCAGACACCCATTCACACTGCAGGACTTCACCTCCAAGCAGTGGGGCCAGGCAAACAGGCATGGCAGTAACTGGCATGGTCCCCTCACTTCGACATGCTTGCAAACATAAATCAAAGCTCTAAGAAGTGAGTAAGAGTGAAATTGGTGGGAGTATCTTCTGGTTTGGTCTACTGTACTCTAAGATAATTAAGTGAAATAGGGATTGTGGGATAATGGCATACCACATACACCAGCATTTCCAACTGTTTGCAATGGCCAATACTGAAATTATGATCTCAAAGTATGCACAGTATTAATGTTGTGTTGTGTTCTGTGTCAACCAGTCCTGGTGGACCTTCACCTGTACACCTCCTTTGGGCCATGCAACAGCGGCACTGCTCTGCTCCAGCAGGAAACACCACGTTCTCTCTTTTCTTTCCCCTTGTACAAAGGTACTTGCACTCCACCTCATGAATTGCTGGAGTGAAGCAGAACAGAAATATACTGTGGGGACAAACGAAAATTTGTGATGTGGGACACAAGATGCAACAGGATGCTGTAGTGGTGCAGGGATGCAGAACTGAGGAAAGCAGTCCAACCCCACCTTGTGCTGTAGTATCCACCAGACCAGATGTCTCAGCATAAGTCTTGGTTTTCTAGACAGATCACATTAACTAGCGCGTGAGAAAAGGCAAGTAGTGTTCCTAGGAGGGCATTACTCCACCTCTCCACACACCACTCTTGCTCAAAATCTCACCAATCTCTTATGCAAATGGTTCAACAGTCTTACGATTTGCAGAGACATATCATGTTAACTTTTTTATTTTGGTACTGGCTTAGTTTGAACAAAGTAGTCATGGCCTCCCAGAGTCAGAAATGGTAAACAAAAATGCTTGTATATGAAAATAAGGAGAATTTTTAAGGACCTAACAAGAGTTGACTGATCAATGAATGAAAAGGAAGGAGGTAAAGCCTCAGAAGATCAGAATTGTGCAGAGGGGTATAAAAATCTTCCAAAAATTAATGCTCTTGTTCCATGGGACAGGTTTCTGCTGTGAACTTCAGGATTAAAATACTTCTTTAGTTCACTTGCAAATTTCAAGTCTGAACCTTGAAGCTAGAAAATTACAGAGGAAGAAACTTCCTTTCTGTGGCATCTCTGAAGTTCCAGCTCCTCAGCAAACAAGAAAAAAAAAAAGTGCAGAGAAGCCATGCCAGTGAAATGTTCTACTTACTGACTTTTTAAACAACTTTTTCAAAATTTCACCTTGGATTCAGCTTGGCATTAGACAGTTTTACTTTGCTTGTCCAGATTGGTTTTTTCTAGTGAATGCAGGGGCATTCAAACCCCTGTACTGCAGTACATTCAAACCACTGACATTTTCACTTCATTTCTGTCTTTTACACCCTTTGTGCTCAATATGTACTCAATTGCAGAACTCAGGCTTGCACTTACTGCTTTGAAAAGTACTTCTGCATAGTGTTGAGAAGGATTTGTTTCAGCAGCTAGCACACAGACTAGGCAAGTGTGAAACCAGATGTCCAAGTGTTTGCACTTGGGCTTGCTGAGACTTTAGCACGAGCACAACTGTTCAGACAACTGCCACTGAGTAATTCTGAGACCTAATATAGTTTCTTTATTTACATTTTTACTACTCCCTGAGAGTACTGGGAAAGTGCTGACTGGCAGTTCCTCAAGGGCCAAGACTTACATTCTACACCTTATGTTCACACAGGACTTTGGCAGGAAAACTCTCCCAGCACAGTCTCTTGCATCCAGCAGAGGTATTCCCAGAAGGGAAAACTGTTAATGCCTCCCATCCCCACAGATTCTTTGTCTGTGCACAGACTGCTTCTGGTTATGCCTAGCAGTCCCCCTGGAATTGAGCTAAGACCACCAATTCATCGAGCACTAACTGCCAAGGATGTGTCAGCTTGTTGCCAGAAGACAAAGATGTGTCAGCTGGTTGCCAAAAGACTGAGTTAAAGAATTAACATTTTTGTTGCACTTTTTGTAAAAAAGTCACACAGTTTATATGACATCTTTCGCTCTGCTTTTTCTCCTAAAGGAGGTAAGAAATGTAGACAAGGCTCTGTTAGTTACTTCACCTGCAACCTTTGGACAACACATTTTGCCTTTCTGCACCTCAGTTTCCCCATCTGCTATATACTGGTGCTCTATTTTGAGATGATCCAGCCAAAAAAGTGCTGGATGAACCATTATCTTTATTTTTAATGCACTTCAAAACAAAATTTTCTTCTCCTCGAAGTGAAATAGTCTGAACAGTTTATTTCCACTGGATTGAGCTGGTTTTTGATACCATGCTGCCCCAGCAGCTCACCCAGAGCCACATTAAAAGAGAACTGATGTCATGCAGCCTTGCCTCCACACACCACCTGGACATGGTAACTGCTGCCACTGCAATTTCATTCTTGCTTGCTGTTTGCAAATTTCAGTTCCTCTGGTTGTGTGCTGTAAAAATTTTGATTCATACTTTACTTTCCAAATATTGTGGCTTTTCTTGTGCAATTGCTTAAGGAAGATGGCCTGTATTGTGCAAAAGGATCTCTTATGACACAGCACATGCACAGTGTAACAGACAAAAACCATTAGGAGCCTGCCTGTTCTTTCCAACTTTATTTCACATCAAGCCGCATATTGTTTTTCAATAGGGAAAAAAACAGAGGTCACAGTAGAAATACCAGATGTACCTTGCTGTTCACGGTGTTCACGTTCTACAAGCAGAAGGTGTGGATACTGAAAGGTGACAGGCACCTGCTAGAACAGGCTGAGCTTTCCCAGAATTAGGTAATTAACAACCAGCTTCTTTTCACACTGCCCTGAAGTAGTCGACAGCTATTCAAACTGTATTTCCTTTCTGTCTCCTCCTCCACAGATTAAACAAAATAAAAGATCTCAAGTAATGATAGCAAGAGTCAGTAATGACAAAAATCTAAGGCAGGCTGACAGAATGTATTTCTAGCACTTCTGGGCTGGCACCTAGAACTTTCACATAACATCAAAGCACCAGAAATAAAACCACCCACATCAACCACCTTCAAGGAAAAGCTAGCACTGGGTCTGGGTATGAGCTTCCATCTACCAGAACCCTGCTTTAGCAATAAATGCCAGAGCCTGAGGTGGGACCTGGGGCCATGCCTCCACTAGTGAGCCCACGAGGCCAGGACACACACCTGAGCCTTGCAATTCTGGGAGAAAACTGGGAGAATGTTTCCTGGCATGCTCTGAGCTGGGCCTTTAGCATTCTCCCAAACAATACTCAGGCATGGTGCCAGTTAGGATAGGCCAAGGACCATTCCCAGTAGGCAGTCTTAATGCAGCTATCCTGCTTTGAGACTCAGAGTTCAATGGTACAAGACAGGACCAGATCATGCCAGTTGGCCACAGGTCCACAGAGTAAAGCCTGGTGCTGTTTTGTTTACTATATTTGTAGCTTAAGTCTCTTGCTTAACAATACAGGGCATTAACCACTGATCAGCTCTAACAACACAGATAAACTTTGGCGCCCATGCCCTCTCCTCAGTGACCTACATATTAGATAGCACACAGCCTACTCATGTATACCTACATTAAGCTTGTCCATTTTTCCCACAACATGGATGCTATTTAAGAATCAGGTTTGTGAGTCCAAAAATCTTTTATAACCTTCTGTTACTGCCCCTTCATACAAAATGGAAGGGGCTTCTTTAGCCACCTAGTGACGAGGTTAACAGCAAGGCTCCCTGAGGTGATGAATTCAAAGCAGTTGCCAGATTAGACAGAAAGTCCCATAAGACCAGAGAGTTTGCTGTGTAGCTGAAACCCACCCACCTATCTGAGATAAGAATTTGCATTTCAGTGAGTTCTTATCAGGAGTCTGCCACCAAAGCAAGGCCCTCCACCAGCAACACACACACTATCAGGAAACTCTTCTCATTGTCAGCTTCCTCAGCATCCAAACTAAGCCCTGAAAGAAACCTTTTGTTTTCCCCTGTTTCCTAACAAGTATTTTCCTCATGTATCCCATGACAGGTTGCTCCAAATTACCCAAACCATGCTAGGATGCCAAAAGCATGAGCAGGTAAAACTTTCAAGGCAAAGGTGTTATTACTAATGTGATTTACTGTAGATAAAAGAAGGTGTAAGAGGATATGGATGATGTTATTAGGCTTTTTAAAAATCTAAACCCATTCTGTCATGTACAAAGGTCGTCTAGCAGACATCCAGTAAAATGAGACTCATGGGTTTAAAGCTGTTTCTTAGTAAATTGCTCAGATCCCAAAGACAAACATCATTCCTTGGTGGCAAGCTCAACAGTCAGGATCAGTGGTGCGAAGGATTGCAGCAACCTCTCTGTAAAAAAGGTGCTCTCAGGGAAGGGGCAAGCACTGTGCCTCTCAGGGATCAGCATTTGCTCATTCTGACACCCTGGGCCAAGACATGTCAGCAGAAAGCACGTAGGTTTGGTATCACTGGCAGCAGCTCTGGTGCACAACTAAACCAGTACCCTGATTTGTGCAAGGCAAACTCCTGGCCCAATTACATCAAGTTTCACAACCAAAACATACCGTCAAACAGTTCCTAATATATGCTTGAAACAAGAGCCTTGGAAATGTTGGTCCTATCACTTAGCTAGTGGCAACTTAACAACTGACAAATCCACAGGGAATATATAATCAGCACTCTGCCTATCAGATTGTTTGCTCCTTTTTTGTTTTTAAGTGAAAGTGTACTCCTGAGCCAAATAAATTATGATTAGTCTAGAAAGATGTGTAAGGACTAAACAACTGAGCTTGTTAACAAAAAAAAAAAAAAAAAAAAAAAAAAAAAAAGTGTCCTCATTTTAGACAACCAAAGTGGTTTGGGAACCAACAAATTAACCTGTTGGCACAAGAACTGACCACAGCAAAACCAGAAGTAAAAAATGAAAGTCAGGTTGAGAATGGTTACAAAATTTACTCCATGAGTCATGAGGAAACAGATTAATTGCATTAAGGTATTATTTCTATGGCTGATATGCTTCCATAAAAATAATTTCAGCAATGGGAGCAGCAGTGAGAATGACCCAGTATTCTCCCATGAACCTAAATGTTCCTGTAACTCATTTCCACAGTCCCATCATCTCAGTAACCATACTCACTTTTTAAATAATCAGGGCTTAGAGATCTATTGCCCACTCTGCAACTCAAAGATACATGACATAAAATTGTCACTGTTTTCAGAACTGTAGGAAGTGACATTGCCAGCCAGTTTGTAACAAGTTCTTGTGCTGGTAACACGGGGTGAAAGGGCAGACAGGCCTAAGACATAAACCTCACAATGCCAGAACAGTCAATCTCTGTCTTTCTGTCCCTGGGTTTGAAGGAGCCTATCAGAGCAACATTCAGCTTTGGGCAATCAGTGTCTCATGGCCTGACAATGAGACATGCTCAATATGGCATTGAGCTGTGTAAGCAAGGAGGAAGACTCACTAGGAAAAGTGAAGGAAGTGTTTTCTCATCACAGAGCTGTTTTCTCTTATTCTGCTCTTGAGATCTGCAGATCAAAGGGAGCCAAGGTCTCTTAAGATGAGTGGAATCTACAGAAGGTGAAGGTGATATGCAGAAGTCAGGTGTTTTAACCAGACAGCCATCCTAAGGTTCTGTCCCAGTACAGATCCACTGCAGTTCTCTATGTTTGCTACAGCTTGATTCAATCACACCTGGAGAGATAGTGTAAAAGCTTTAATCACACCTGACTGGGTAATTAAGCAGGACTCTTCATCTGCAGTAATATTTAAATCCAAGATTTTGGTCAGATCTCAGGCATGCTGTTGGTGCAACTCCCAGTCCAAGCCTCAATCTGTGATACAGAAGGGAAAAGCAGTCAAAGGTAGTGTTCAGTCTGGATGGCATGGCTTTGAATAAACTGCGTTGCTCCACAAGGAAGTCTCTGTAGCCGACTGAGATATTACATGGTTGCTTATTTTAAATCTTTTCTTGTCTCTAGCTGTACTCACTCCTGGTAACCAGGCCAAGCTGCCATTTGCACAGGAATTTCAAGCATCATCAAAATCAACATATACATCACCATTTACATCCTGAACCACACTACAACTGTGAAAGGCCTTTATCATTGCAGACTGGAAATCCATTTGGGGAGATAAAAACAGAAAAGGGATTCTACAGCTGAAAAGAAGAAATTCACACAGTCCCTTTATATTTTCTTGCAAGTGCCTGAAGCAAGCAATAGGCAGGCAACAGCAACAAGTAATTTCTTGAAAGCTTCATCTGTCACAGACTCATCTGGGAGCCCAAAGGCAGACACTGCACTTGGGAGATCCTGCATTTTCAACTCTCAGATACCCTCTGTGTCGGATGCCTCTGGGACTGCCAGGGTGTGCACATTGGAAAGCTGACCTGCAAACACATCACTCTCTTCCCCTTAGGAGGGTACAGTGTTGCATTTCCAGGGTACCCCCCAGAAGTCTGAATACTAGACAGCTCCCATAAATGCTTTATGCCAACACCTAGTCACAGTCGCTGGTATGAGCACTGAGTTGTACCCAAATGCAGGTACAAACTCAGACAAACCTTTCTCAAGGCTCTCCTGCAAAAATAATACTCTGTATATTTTAGAAAACCTTTGAGGTAATCCACTCCCTCAACTTGGTACTGCTAAAACCTCGGGAATGTCTTGCACCTGGTGTTTTGGGCACTAGAGTTCAGGACACACATTAGAGAATCCAGGTAACAGCACAGGAAATACAGAAGTAAAATTAAATAGTTTTTGACAAAGAAAAGTTAAACAATTTAACAATATAGCATAATCTGAAGCAAAATGTGGAAACATTCTTGAAATATTTAAGGGATTGATGCAAAGAAACAAAGAGCACTGCAAAAAAAGATTACACATTATGTTAGGCATTAAGAAGACCTTTCTAATACTAACAACATCTAAACACCAGGGTAAACCATCAGAAAATAAGATCTTTTCATATCAGAACAGGATGGGATGGTTTGTCAAGATTCTCTCCGAGGTTATGTTTTATGATTCTATGATACAATGTAAAATTGAAGAATCACATCTCCCACCCTGCAAACCAGCACTCCTGCCTAGGGCAGAAATACTCTGTGACCTGGGGAATGGAAAATTACCAAAGCTTTTAAATTTTTTTGCTTCCTATATTTAGGGACAAACAAGTTCTCATAATTATCAGTCTGCTTCTGGCAAACATCAGCCAAAAATGTTGTAAAAGCAAACATGGATTCAGCTATAGACCAAGCAACTCTAATATTCTCCTCCCTGTGATGCTTGGTTCACTTTTTGATCCCCATGCCCTTTCCTACCAGAACCCAGGGTCTCTGTCCCTCCCTTCCCTCAGTTCCCAGAGTGCTATCGCAAGGGAGTTTTGTTGCAGAGGCACCAGCATGGCTCTGGGAAAGCCCAGGGAAGCCAAGCACCCCCTCCTCCCTCAGAGATCATGGCACACACTCAAACAACTGGCATGCCTGAAATGAGAGGGAGGGACAAATGGCAAAAGGGCTGATTGATCACAGCACAGCAACCAAGAGGAGGGAGAGATGCGGAGCCAGAACGAGGTCAGATACCTCATTCCGAAGGATGTAACAAGACTAAAGTAGGTCTGAGATAAAGGGTAACAGGGGTCAGAAGCACACCAAGCTGGAATGAGTTAAGGGAAGCAAAGAGAAAGAAGGTTTAATTCTCACCTGTATGGCAGTAAACTGGTGAAACTACACAGGGGATTTATTGATATTTTCTCACCATGGAAATTCTGTGAGAGTGCAAAAAGAATAAACACCTTCATTCGTATAAAAAACCTGCTGTACTCCTACATAACTCTGATTTGTAAAGCCTCACTACAAAAGGCATGGGCTCAGCACACTATTTTCAAAGCGACACACTAAGCTCATACATCTCAGAGCAGGAGAGAACCTGGGTAATCTGGATCCTCCAGCCCTGATCATAGACCTGTGGCTGTAAACTGAGCTCTCCAGACTACAGGCTCAGAAGAATACATATTTTCAGAGCCTTCTCTTTGTTTGTTTTGCTTTTCAGTTTTTCACTTTGCTTCATTTTTCTACATCCAGACTGTTTTCTTCACTTTCTTTCTTTGTATCCAGGGCAAAAGAACCTTTTAGCCTATTTGCATTTCAGCCTTTAGCAGCTGATTTTGCACTACACTTGGTCTAAATAGAAAACTCTACGAGCAGAATTGCCAACCCCAAATTCAAGAGTCATAACAAAAGCCCCTAAAAACTCAGGAGCATTTCTATTTTGCTAATGTTCTATCTTCAATTCATGTTTTACAACCAGAAGGGCTACAAATACATCATTTAAAATGAAAGCTGTGATATTCCTCAATTTACACACATCAGGAACCAAGATTTTTAAAAAAATGCTTCATGACTTTAAAACTAAACAGAAGAACATCTTGATCATTTGCAGTCCTATCCACTGGCTATAGATGACCAACTGACCCAAAATAACAGAACAGCAAAGCCAATTTAGATCACTTCCAAACAATTTCCTTTCCCATCTCCTTCCTCTCCCCCAAATGTTCTTTTAGCTGTCTCATAACAAACCGAACCCAAACCATATGGTTCACCTTCCAGAATCAGCATTTATCTCTAGTTCCTGAGGGTGAACAGGCAGAGAACAGGGTAGGACAGGAAACCACAGCTCACAGCTGAGACAAATGGTCTGTTTGCTACTCTATTAGAGCACCAGAGCCTCATCTCGGATGCAAACAAGATTGTGAAATAGAAAGGGAACGAGAGGAAAAAAAAAAAAAAAAAGGCCTGTGATCCTTATCATGTTTCAAGATGGGTGGAGTGCAAAATACAGAGATAGATCAATTACAACTACAAAGCAAGCAAGAAAGGGGAGCAAAACATAAATATTTTGAGTCTGTAGGATGTGGGCTAATTTATCTGATGGCATGTGTCCTAACGTAACATTTATACAATTGATAGGATTAAAGACAACTTCTAGTTTTCATGCAAAAATAAAGGAATGCATGATACTAAAACCTAAAAATAGTACTGGTACAATTACTTATCCAATTTGATACCTATCTGGTAAGAACAATTCACCTTTCCTACCATTTTCATGCTTGCACAGGACAAACAGCAATTGCTCAAGCTAAAAGTACATCCTGTCATACTGATATTGAAATTTACAAGCTTGTGGTTTGCCTTTGGAAAGATGAAAGGCACGTATTTATATACAATGTAGAGAACATTTTGGCTTTATAGATTTGCAGTTATCTAAGCTGTGGGAACTGCATGTGTAGGTTTGCTGAGTGTTCAGTGAAATAAAAGAATGGGGGGGGAAAAAGCGATGCAACAAAACATCTACTACCACTGCAATCCACTGTATTGGATAACTAATGCTCCAACACTTCCATGTGTAATTCATACGATTATATCTACAAACTGGTAAAAAAAAACTTTTAAAAACTGACAGCTAACTGCTGTGTATTCACTATTCAATCTATTTTTACAACGATGGTCAATGAGCATGTCTGAAATTGCTCAGGGTTCCTGTGTTTCCTTACCTGAGAGCTGGTCTTGAGTCACTGAAATGTTAGTGTTAGATTTGAGTGGGATTCTGTGGAATGACCATGCAGCAGTCAAACACACCACAACCTTTCTTTTTTCAAGAAACTACGCATGACTTCTCTATACCAATTGGCACTACAGGCAAGAAGAGCTACCTAACAGCTGGGTAAGCCTGGGGGCTGCATCCTGCAGACACTGTACCTCAGTAGTGCACTAGCAGCCCCACATTCCTGGACAGGACTGCATGCCATCAGACAGATGCTAGCATTTATCCAACTGATCACTCTGACTAAATTATCACCTGGTTTGATTCCATCACAAAAAAGAGATATATTTACAGAATTACATAAGATGATATAAACATTACTGTATATGCTGCAGAGTTGAAAGAGGCCAAAGAATTAATTGAATCCTAAAGTCTGGAGACTGAAAATCCTTATGGTTTATGATCACACCAGAAACTTACAACAGAATTATCTGCCTTTATGTCTTTGAAGTTTATCTTACTCCTAAAACTTTTACTAAAGTTCAATTAGGTTCCGACAATTTTTCACTTTGCTTCTTCTGTGATCACTAGTCCTTTAATGATGTTAGCAGCAGTACATTTCCATCTGCTCCATGCAGTTCTCCCTGCTGCTTAAAAAATTTGGCAATGTAACGAGCCTTTACTAATACATTTAGTAACACAGCTGCATAACTGCAATATTGTCTATTAATACTCCTGAGCTACACAGCATTTCTTCAAGGACAATTCCATAATTTGCAGTAATAGCATCCCTGCCTAACAAAACAGCAAATAAGACAGAACACAATACGGCATGTGTATATTCATAACTAATTCATTAACTTCAGGTCATCAGCTGTGAGCTGGTAGAAAAGAGTTTTCCCCTCTTCTTCCTCATTTTGAGGAAATACCTAGGACACCTAGGACTACTGAAATGATGGCATACATATAGTAGCATATCTGTATTATATTACAATTTAATGCAAAATCCAGACTGTTTTAAAAACCAGCGATATCCTTGGAATTGATCATCTTACCCTGTAAGATGTGGAACAAACCACAGGGTAAAGCTGTTGGGTTTCATTCTCTCCATAGTTATGATACATTATACTATAGCAGATAATACACATAAAATATATATACACACATATAATACAACTATCAACAGGAGTACCAGAAACTAAACAGGAGCAAAACTGACTAGAAATGCCTTCTCATGTCCAAAATTAAATGGAATAAAATTATTACAAATCACATACAAAGTGAAAAACAATGGGACATTTAAGTTAAATTTGCAGATATAACTCCATTTGTCAAAATTACTTTAGGTATAAAACATAACCAATTCTAGAGACTAGATTTTATTTAAATAAGTAAAGATCTGTAGCATTTTCATTAAATAAGTTAAAACTCACAGCAAAATATTCTTAAAAGTGACTCACACAATTTTTATTGTTAGAAAATAGAACTTCATGTTCTATAACTTTATTTATACTCACTATTAATTTATGAAAGCAAAATATGGACCAGAATCTTTTATGCAAAGCAAATAAGGACTGCATCCTCATGCTAATAACGAACTTCTTTTCCCCTGCAGTGTAGTGGGAAAACATTTCTAAGCATAGAAAAAGAAAAAGGAAATCTTTCCTTAAATATGATCACATATTCATCTCCTAAAACAGATTCAAATACTGTAAGTAAATTGAAGTTACTTTGATTCATTTGTAAATGCATAGTATTAAATACTTACAAGATTCTAAATATTTAAGAGATTCTTTTACATTACCAGGGAACACAGGAAGCTGCTGCTAGCAAGCAATTTCAGTGCTGTGAATAAACCCATAGAATTTAGCTGTTTGCTTTTTGAAACATTGTTTATTGAGAACACTTAATGAGTACTAGGGCTTCAATAGCAAGTATTTAACCAAGAGCACAGATTCCCTCACACAAGCACAACTGTTCCAGCCTACTTGGAGAAAACTCATTATGGTGATAGGAAGATACGAGAGTTAGCCTTCCTTTATTTAACCCAAGCTATTGAAGTTTCTTAAACAAAGGAACCCATACTCCACATCTCTCATCTCGACAGGAACAAGTTTCCAGATCTGGGTACTGCAGTTCTCCTGCATGTCTTTCAGTGCAGCCAAAATTACTTCTGGATCATATGGAGTACGAACCATTTCAGTGCAATTCACATTACGGAAAAAACAACTAACTTTGCCCAATCACTCCAGAATGTTAACCTGGTGCGTTACCCCAGGCAGTATAATAGTGTACATTTATTTTGCACTGGCTAAGTGCTGCTCACACAGAATATGAGCTGGGGAGACAGAGACCCATAGGGCAGGAGGGGTGGTTCCTGTGCAGTGATGCCAGCACGCTCAGGAGAGCCAACAAATAGGAGTTACGTGGCTGGCATTTGTGAGGCCAAGCAGAATTGAAAATACAGAAACTCAGGGCTACAGCAGTACTTTCATTAGTGTCGTAAGGCAAAACTTTTGGCTATAACTGCATAGAATCCCAGAGATTATATAGATTATATTATCCTTGCATGTTGTGACAGCTGTCCGTTGTGGGAGGCAGGGCAGAATTCATTCTTGTGGGCTGTCTTGCCAGAAGAATTAACTTATGGGCATCTGCATAATTTATGCAGAAAATATTTCATACTCCAAATTTTATTTTAAAAAAATTTGATCCCACTACTGCTCCTTTTATCCTTACATACTGCAGTAGATCCTCATTCTCCTTTCTTTGGGGCTAATACCACTCTGCTATCCAAATGCAGTTGTACAGAGATCCAGTCCTTAAGATGTAGGTCAATGACTGAAGAAACTGACATTATTCAGGACAGCACATGAATATATTTCGCACGTGCATGGAGTTAAGCCTGTGTATGAATGCTACTCTCAACTAAAGCCCAGAGATATGAAAGATCCTATCCCTCAGTGCTTTATGCGAACATAATTAACAAAACACAAATTCCATAGAGGGGTAAAGCTGCACTTCCAGAACCAACCCACAAGATTATACTACAGCTACTCTACACCCGGTAACAAAGTGCCTCGGGAGGACTCTGACTGCCAGCAGTGCCAGCCAAGACCTCAGAGAGTGCACTCCATCAGGATCTTCTCCTGACATTACCTAGGGCATATTACTCACTACTGCTCTAATGAAAACTGCCAAGTTAATGAATACAAATAAATAAAAGACCTGTTTTGTTTTTTTAATATATAAAAATCACATTTAGCTGACACTGTGAATACATTTAGCTGTAAGAACTGAAATTAAAAATATATGTAGCTTGAATCTACATTCTAGCCTACAGCTAACAAAATCTCAAATTCAGTACTTAGGACAGAGGAGTTTTCTGAGAGATTTTTGCTTTGTTTTGTCTGTAGGGTGGGGCACTTCTACAACTTACAGCTTTTATAAGAACCTCCTCACAATGAGACAGGACCACAGTTCTAAATTAAGCTAACTGGCACTTCAGTTGGAAAACTCAAATTAAAGGTTCTGAGTTCAACTACTGGAGAGAGAAGAGGAGGGTTGAAGTAGAGACTAGTTCATAAAGCAACCACATCCTTGTCGTTTATCTTTTATGCTAGACAGCTTGCCACTTGGGTGAATCTGAAAAACACTGAAGACAAATTGATTTTAAAAAACAAATAAACAAAAATCTTGCCAGAAAGACAGGTCAAAAGAGGCCCAGGGTCTAAGCCTATTTAGATGAAACCAGAGTTTAGTCTTTCTCTAGGAAAACACCAGAGAGAATTTCTGCCCTGACCAATCTTTTAGAAATCTCTGCAGAGACTTCCTTTCCTTTGATTCTTGATCTCTGTGTGATCACTAGTTTCTTCTTCTTCTTTTTTTTTTTATGATATATCTGTTGTCTAGTAACTTTTACTGCAGGCTCTAGTTATTTGCAGGAGTGTGGTGGTACACAGATGAATTCCACATTTAGAGCCTACATAGGAAAATGGAAATATCCAGATGGATTTTTTTTCTTCTGAACTAGCCCGTGGATAATTTCAGAGGCAGGTATAATTGTTTCCACATGCACAGACACACCCAGCACAATCACAAATTTATGCTTACCACTAAACAAAGATATAGGTACAGTATTTATTTACAAATAACCGGCAGCAATGGTAGATTTTCCAAGTGGGCGTAAAAGCAACTTCTAAACAACAACAACAGCGAAAGAGCAGAATGGATCTTCCTGGGTCCGTTCCTGCTACCCCGTGGGGCCGGGAGCGCTGCGGGGCCGACGCTGCCCGCGCTCCGCGCCGGGGGCGAGAGGACCGCGGCTCTGCCGGCCTCGCGCTGCCAGGCGGCCCCTCGCTCGTCCCCCGCCCCCGCGGCCTCTCGAACAGAAACTCCCTCTCGGCGGTGCGGACCCGGGCACGGGCACTTCCACAAGTTGTGCCCCGTGCTGCCCCGCCACCCTCACGGCCCCCGGCCCGCCGGGAGGAGCCGCTCCGGGCCGTCCGCCGGGCCCGTGATGCCCCCGAGGGCGCTCCCCAGCCCCGCCGTGCCACTCACCGACTGCAGGAAGCGGAGGGTCCCCACGTAGTCGCGCTCAGTGCTGAGGATCTCGTTAAGGACGCAAAGGCGGAGGCGCAGCTGGCGGTCGGTGTCCTTGGGGCAGCCGGCGGGCTCGGCGGCGCCGGGCGGCGGCGGCGGCTCCATGGTGGCGACGCGGGACGGGCGCTCCGCTCCCCGCTCCCTCAGGAGCCCCCCATGGCCCCCTTGGCCCTGCCTCGTCCGAGGGTGGAGGCGTTACAGAAGCCGGGCGCTGAGCGAAGCCCGGCTGCGGGACATGACGGGCTAACGGCGCGGCACCGCTGAACAGAGCGCGAAGGGAAGTCCCGGTGGCAGAGAGGGGGAGTGAGGGGAAGAAGGGACGGGGCGGGCGCAGGCGGCGGAGCCCGGCCCCGGGGCCTATCCGGGCCGGCGGAAGGCAGCGGGGCGGGGCGACAGCGACGGGCGTGCGGCTTCCTCAGCTCCTGGTCCCGCACACCCTCACAGCCGCGTGTCCTGGTCGAGCGCTGCCCCTCACGCTCGCAGACACAGACACCGCCTCGCACCCGCAGTCCCTTATCCCCCTTCAGCATACGCTACCCTCACCCCCCTTGCGCTGCAGACCCCCACATACCGCGCCCTCACGCATCCCTGCACTGCACACATGTGTTGTGTTGCTGCACAGCCCGCACAGCGCAGTCTCTCGGGACAGCCGGGCCCTGGACTCAGCCCCGCACCACACGAACGCGGCCCTTGGCGATGAACGCACCGCGGCTTCTTGCACGAACGGGGATTTGCCCCAGCCCTGCAGGGCCCCTGCCCTGCCCGCCCTTCAGGGGCGGTCACACAGACACCTCACACTCTCACAGGAATGCACACGCCAGAATAGTCCCAAAAATGCAGAAATAAGGTATCACAGACTTCCATGCCAACAAAGAATAAATACGAAACACATTTCATCACTGTGAAACCAAAACGCAAAGGTTTTAAGTTGGTTGTAACTTCTTGTGCAAAGTGAGTGCACGGTGTGATAAATGAATTGATAAGCCTGGTTGTCACTTGTTACCTTGTTACTGTTGTTATTAAGTGAATTGGGTGATTGAAGGTTTTCCTTGTTACTGTGATGAAATGAATTGAGGGGTCGGGTTATTACTTATTAAGTAAACTAAGATGTCGGGGGAGTTGCTTGAGATGTTGAAGTTTGCTTCTTGCTATCCGGATTTTAAAATAGGAGAGCTGGGTTTGGGAAGGCACGGGCATAGTGTTAGGTTAAGGACACTAGGTGGGGCTGCATTTGGGAAACGCAGTACATTCAGGGGGAAAGAAGAACAATCTAGAAGGATGACCTCACAGGTGTGGCAGCGACACCCCGGACTGCAGTTGGCTGAAGAGCTGACCAATCACTCGACGCCCTTGGGAAATGATTGGTCATGAACGCTCCTTGTTATGGTCCAATAGAAACCCTGGGAACGAGCCAATCAGAGGAAGGATCCACAGCGCACCTATCAGGGACGGACAGAGGCTATAAGAGCTGCCCTGGGGGCACAGGGGTCTTTGCTCCCGGAAGCCTCACGGTGCTCAGCGCCAGTGCCCAGTGTGACGCACACTCATCTTTCGTCTTTAATCTCTGGCTTGTCGCGTGGGGCCTAGGCTTATCCTGGGTCCCTGTTCTCAGTTGTTAATTAAATAAATGAGGTGGCTTTCATCAAGTGAAGTCTCCACCTCATTTTCTCAACACACAGCATAAGGGCAGGGATGAATAGGGCAAACTGCACACAAAAACAGGCTGAGGGCTGCAATTCAGCGCCACTTCCCCCATTCCCAAAACCCTAACTTGGTTCATGACTGGAAATTTTCCCAAATATCTTCATGCCACCATAAGAACACAGCCGGACTTTTTTTTTTTTTTTTTAAACAAATACTTTTTAATTCAGGAAAAAGGTTTCAAAAGGGAAATTTAATAATTTCAAGAATGTGAACTCTTAATAGGCCACAATGATAGAGACACTTACTGGATATACTACCTTGAAAAGTAAACTCAGCAAAACTAAACGTAAGAAATAATGTAATAATTGTCATCTTCCCCCAGCTAAACCAAAACACCTCTTGAAGTTTTTTATCTTAACACCTGTGCTTTCTTTTCTGTCTTGACTGATAATTATTCTGGTTTTTAAGCTTTCTATTCAGGAGTAAGTGTTGGTAGTCTTAACATACCCAGTTGTCATCTCAAATGTTCATGGATATCCCATTACCTGAAATGAGAGAACAGCTCTTGGATCAAGATACGGTTGCAGCAGGCAGCAGATCTGCAGTGTAAAGAAAATATCTCAAATGCTTTCAGCCCTAGGTGTGGAAATTGTCTATCGAATGTCAATATTTTATTTCTCCACGTCTGCTAATGAGGTAGTCTGGGTCAAGGTGTGCCATAATCATGGCTCTCATGATACCCTGTGGTAGCTCTTTCTGCATCCTCATCAGTGACAAACGTTCCCCTCACTCCGAGTCAGTCTGAAACACGATTGCTCAAAATGGGAAGGAATTTGTGGGAAAGGTCTTATCTCCCTAAATGTCGGGGATCCCAGGGAAAAGTGCGGAGGGGAGGGCTTGGCCAGGGTGGCTCCGGGTTCTGTGCAGGTCTCAGCTGTGCTGAGGAGTGCTCTGGGATGTGGGAGAGCACTGCAGAGTGGGTCTGGGACAAGAACGGGGAATCTCCAGAAGGTCAGATTAGACTCTAAATTCACTGGTTTCCTTTCAAGTTATTTACATTCAACCTTTCGTTTTCTTCTGAAAGTCATTACAGCATTTTCATTTATTTACTCATTTTGTGTCCAGTTGATCTCTTTCTTAAAATCATCAAATGGGGTTTTTTTTTGTTTGGGGCAAGAGGCAGCAGACAAGACTTACTTCTAAAAGATCCTGATTAAATATCAATACATCCTGTTAGGAGAAATCACCATTACCAAAGCTACGCCCCCACCCTGTGGCTGAATGAGAAAGTTGTTAAAGTTGTTAAATTGCTAATTCTGTCTCCTGTGTTTTCCTCAAAAATCTTGTCATAATTTTATTTCCGTAGCAATTGCTGAGACGGGAGCCCACGGCAGCTAATATAAGTAGGATGTTACTGGAGCAATGCTTCCACTGCTGGAGGGTGAGTGCCTTTTTGTCTACATGGTGTGCAAGCTGTAGTGCTTCAAAACACTCCTCTAGCTTTAACTGCAGCGTTGAAAGCATTACTGTGTAAGGATTTTAAAAAGAACGTTAACTTGTGACCGGAAAGATTAAAATGTTAAGGAAAAAGGCTCTCATTAAAATTAAAGGCAGATTTTTCACTCTTATTTAGAAAGTGTTTTCTTTTCGCTCTAGGAAAATTTATTTTGGCAAAGTCCAAATTATTGAAGACACGCATAATCCTTACTTTTGAATGGATATTTTATTAGTTGCTAGCATGGATTTTTATTTTAAAGAAAGAATATGTAATTAGCCGGCAAGCTCTTTTATTATTGAAGGGCTAGTATGTGTTAACTGACTCAAACTCCAGCTGAAAATGTTTCCTCTAGCTTGTTTTCTTTTCACTTCATTTTAATTTTTTATATTTTTAAAAAGGAAGTAGTTTATGACTACTTTCAGTTTTGAAGAGAATTTTAACTGCCAATATGTGTTTTCAAGTGAGCACTTCAAAAGCAAAAAAAAAAAAAAAAAAAGCTGCCACTTTGTAAAATGGTCAGGGAGTCAATTATGAGGAGTCTGACATCAATTACTATGAATTCAAGGTCTTTCGTGGAGATATAATTAATTTGCGTGTGGTTGTAAGTTGTTTGCAGCTGTTACATTTTTATGTGGTCTCTCCCAGGAGCAGCAAGGTGGCAAGGTCTCCACATGCTATCACAATACCAAAGAAAATAATCATCCATTATGTGTTCAGCTTCATACTGGCTGCATTCAGTCTTGAAGGAGAAAATGTTATTCACTCTTGGCCTGCCGAAGGCTCTAGGAAGGCCCCCAGAAAGTTGTGTGAGATGTGATTAGTACCCTATTTGCTGTAGAAAGAAGATCTAGAAGTCCTGAGTAATTGTAGAGTTCGTTGCTTTATACTGCTATACCTCTTAGACTCTGCAAGAAAGACCTGATAGAATGCACACCTGCCTTTCTCCCACTTTTTTTCTTCTCCTTTAACCACTGCTGTTCCTTTCTAAAAAGCACTATCTGTTCATCAGGCTTCCCAAAAGCACACTGTTCTGAACTTTGCTAAGTTAATAGATGTTTTATCTGCTAACTTTAGGAAATTTTGAAGCAAATCCCTATTTCTAGCTTACAAGAGAATTGCAAGAGAATGCATAATTTCAAAGTGACTTGATGACTAAGGCGAATGTGTGAGGGCATTACATATTCTGCATGACCCTTTGTCTGTGAAGACAGTGTATATATGATTTATATCAACCAGTTTCATACATTTATTTGGTTTTTTGGTGCTAAAAAAATCCCAGCCTCTCATGCTTTGATTATGAAAATGTTTTTACAGCTTTTCAGTAGAATTTAACACACGACAATTTCACAGTTTATTGAAGCTCTCTGTGGTGAAAAGTACATGGACAATAAGAAACGTTGGGTACAGTGTGCATCTAAGAGCAAGGGTATCTGAACTTTCCTCTCCTGTATTGATCTCCACTTGTGTGCATCTTCTGCACACTCTGTGTGTGCATCTTCTGACAGCTGTGTTAAAAGAGTCACTGAACTGCAGATTCCCATGTGCTAGTGTACCAGGGCAGTTGTCTGCATCTCTTGGTGAAGATGGGTCTCAAACAGGCCACATAAGGCAAGATGACTTTAAGAGAAGCTTAAAGCTGGGCATGAGCTTTGCCTGGAAGGGCATAGCAGCCAGTAAGTGCTGCAGTAGGGCAGGCCAGCAGAGGATGATTGCTCCAATGAGCACAGGTACCCTGGTTACAGATTTGGTACCCCGTATCCATGGTGCACCCTAAATTTACCATTTCAGTTCAGCATTTACTAGTCCAAAGCCCTTTTCCCTAAACAGTACAGAAATGCCCAAAGACTCATGGGAAATCAGTAGCTGAAAGTTGGTTGAAATGTGGTTCTCAAAACAATTTTGGCACTCAAGTCCTGCATGTGACATACCTGCTTGGCTCAAGGCAGTTTAAGAATTTCCTGAGCTAGAGGTTATATCTGGACCATTGTTTTTAATAGCCAACAAAGGGACTATTTCCCATTGAACCGTCCTTTGACACACATTTAAGTGTTTGGCTTTTCCAGGATCCTTTAGTAGTTTGTTCCACATGTAATGATTACTATATGAAAAAAAAATTCTTTTGCTTTAGACAAGATAATTTCCTTGGTTGCATGTTAACTTCATTACTGCAAAAAGCAGAGCTTAGTCACTGTCTATACTTTACTCACCATTTCAAGATTTTGCAGACCTTTAGTTTATTTCCTCTCAGTGCTCTCCACATCAAGTTAAAATGCTCTAACCTTTTAGACTCTCCTCATATTGAAGCCATTTTGCATGGCTAACCATCTTTCTTTCACTTCCCTGTACTTATAGCTCTACTATATCCTTTGAGAGACAGAAGTAAAAGTTTTGTGCAAGATACTAAAGAAGTCTGTGTGCCAGGGACCTGTTCAGGATGACGTGATGGTCTGTGTGCTGCTTCCACAGAGAGTCTAAAATGCTGCTGCTGAGTAGAGAATAAACCCTGACTCCAGCACTTGTTTATTGAATGGCAGCAGCTAATTTAAATTCCAGCATTGCACCTGTATATATGCACAGTAATTCTAGAAACTTCAGTCAAAATAATGTAGTTAACAGAGATTTTCATGTGTGTAGTTAAAATCAGGTTCTGGCCTGTGTGCAGCAGACATGATTCACCTTTCATCTGCCCCTATATAATTCATTGCAGATAACGGATTTTGCTAAAAGCACTGCTGATTTATTCTAGCTAAGAATTAATCCCTTTGATTTCCACAAATGATTAATCTTCAAGCAGGATATATGGAGGTGGTTTGCAGTGAGCTTTGCAGAAATAATTTCTTAGCTTCCCACTCTCTAGGAGCCTAGACTATCAGTGGAGCATTTGCATTTCCCTTTTTAACATCAGCCTAAAAACAGGTTTAAGATAAAGATGCTCAAGTAGCTTGACAGCAGGGTGACTTGAAACAAGTAGAGACTCAGAGTGAATATAGAGAACAGGGAAAAAGAATTTTCTTTTCCTAGGAAGGGTTGGGTGGAATTCTTTAGAGGATAATATAATACACACATTGAGTTAAAGTCTGAAAGCACTTAATTAGACACATGGTGTGCGGTAGAAAGACATAAGTATTACGTCCATTTGAAAACAGGGAAACTGAGATGCATACATCTGAAGTGGCTGCCCAAGAATACTGTGAATATGTGCAAAACAGAGCCCACTCAAAGGGGCCCCCACGATGTCACATGCGTCTCCAGTCAGCAAGTCAGATTTTACCTGTGGGGTTGTTAGGCCACCTGTGAGTGCGATGAGACAGCAGTGCCCAAGGCTCGTGTTTCTCCTTGGCATCCCCACTTATTTGATAACTCTAATATCCTAGAGAAAACTGAAGGTTAACATAACTTCATGACAAAAAAGGATTCAGGATTTGAGAAGAAAGGGGGAGATACTATAAACTGTATCATTGGACCTGCACACAAGATTTTGTGAAATGTTACATCACTGTCTCACTTGGCAGAGGGACAACACAATGCAAATGGAGAGATCCAGCCTTCCCATGAGGTCAGGGGAGATGGACAAAACGTTTTGAAAACATTCCTGGTGTTGAACTCACTAATTAATTGGAAAGACAGCTTATTTCCTTTTCATAGGTTTCCGTGAGATTTTTGTCAAATCCTAAATGCACATAATTGTGTTGTTTCATACATTCTGTAGTCAAGTCAAAATACTCAGTTTTGGAAAACACTTTGGGAGAAGGCTGTATTTGCTATTACTCACGCCCTCTGATAACTCTTTTCTTTCCTCTATCTGATTCACTTCTTTCAGCATATTTCTCCTCTTTTGCTCTTCCTCAGTCATATACACCTACTTAAAACTAATCATGTACTAAAAAGTGCATAATTAGATTTTCGTTATGCTCTTTCCTGACATAATTTTTTGATTATGTAATTGAGGGTTCTCATTGAGCTCTCGAACGGAGAGAAGATTTTTGGTTTAATTAAGCAAACGGTCATTCTCAATTTAGAGTATTTTTAAGGAATTTTGTTTTTAAGTCAGATGCAGAAAGTGTTTCTGTTATTCCTGACATAATACCATATGATCTGACCCTTACCCTCTAAAGCCAACAATGGAGAAACATTGACTTGACAGCAGGTTCAGATATTATCTAAAGAAAAGAAGATGCCTCAAACTTCAATATGCTTGAAGTAGGACGATTTTTTTAAATTTTATTTTGCAAATTCTTTTTTGTTTCTTTTGCAAATTGGAAGTTTTTCAGGTTTTGATTAAATAGTCAATTGATCTGGGGTTGTTCCAAGTGATTTTTTTCCCCATATGAGACCATTTACAACTTTACAACATTTTGCAACTCCTTACATTTTTTCTGACAAATTAACATTCTTACAAAAATGTATTCTTTGGCAGGGGTACAAGAAAAGGCTGCTGAAAGCTTTGCTGTTGCGGCGACCTGGCTCAGGCCCGGCACGGCAGCCTTATTCCTGGGCTGCTCGGTCCATGTGCTCCTGGACACCAATGTGGTGGACAGCAAATGGCATTTATTGAGGGGTCACAAGGGTTTTTATGGCGTGGGCAGTTAGTGTTATTTCCTTCTGCTGATGTCCGGCTGGGTGTGGCCAGACAGGGAGCGAGGGTTAGACTGCGAGAGGGGAGGGGGTCTTGGCTGACTGTTACAGCCTGATATCTTTTGCATGCATGTCCTTAACTCTTCACTTTGCAGATGTATGCAAATATGTATTTGCTCTGGGCTAACACAATCAAGCAAAGGTTCACTTTCTGTATTTTGTTCGCTGTAAATACATGAAGTAAAAATAACATGAACAATAGTGCTTGGGGTATTTTTTTGTTATAAAGTGCTTCTTCCTGACTGTGTTTGCATTATTTCCTCTGTCAGTACATCGAACAGGAAAAGCCACCTACCTCTGTGTCAGCACGACCAACGTATAGAAACTGTAATGAAGAAGTGGAGACTGGAATTATGTAGCCGGTTCGAAACTCGTGTTTTCACAGCTAGAGCTGGAAAGAGTCTTCTGCGTGGAACAGAGAGTTGAAGGTCAGAAGAAAAAATGTTTTATGGCACATAAATATATGTGGAATACATGGCATCCATCCACCTGCTCTTCTTCACTCCATTTCTATTCTCTGCTTTTCCTGATGCACCTCAGTGGCTTTGAAGATGTAGATGATTTTGGGAGCAAGGGACTGGCACTAGCTCAGCAGTCTGTCGCCTGCTGCCTTTCAGCTGCAACATGTGCTGAAGGGGTTGTTGAATTGTTCTCACGCTTAACATCAGACCATGCCTGAGGGACTGGCTGGGCTGGGGCCCACTCTGTGTGCTGCGTGAGGAAAAGGAGCAAACATCACATAACATGATGCTGCATCTCCTGCTTCTTTGACACTCGGTGTTCCAAATGCTGTTGTACAGAGATGTAATTTCTGGGATTTGTTGTCAGCACCTGCAATTTTGGTCAGATTTTTTTAATACTGTAGCATATGAGTAAACTAACATGCATTTGTGAGATAATATGTGAATTCTTCTCCACTAAATACTAAGAGTGATGGAGGTCTGCATTTGATAAACTAAAGATCTTCGCTAAGGATGTTCTGAGTTTGATACCACATTAGCATGAAATAGAGAGCTTGTCACAATATGTAATTTTGCCATTTATAGGCTCCTTGTGCATCTTGTAGCCAGGATAAAACTCTCTCCATGGTAATTGCAGTGCACATATCTTATATTGATAAGGCTGAATTCATGTAACTGGGAAACATTTAGGCCTGTGTGTAGCTTGGACTGTGTTTTTATTGTTGAACTTGAGTTAACTGAAGTGTGAGCTCCCCTTTTCTCCCTTTCGACATTGCTGCATGTTTTCACCACTTCCTTTGTGACACTGTAGTAAACAGGATCAGGAACTGATCAGCTGATCCAGCTCAAAATTAACTGGAAGGCAAACAAACAAAAGGTCCTTTTTTAGTCAGATTTGCTCCCTGACAGGCTCAGTGTGCAACCCCCGAGAGCTACTGCTGGCATGAGAGGAGGTGTTCAGTCTTGTGGTAAGGGCAGGGCTGGGAAAAGGATGGGATTGCCTCCTGTGACTGAGAGTTGAAGAAAATAGTAGGAATGAAAGGGAGAACATTGTCTATAAACATCATGGTGAAATGTCTTGCTAATACCACATGAATACTTATATAATTACCCACTTAATAGTTACCTCAATTATACTGCTAGCAGTGGGATAACTCTTTACTATGTGGATTTATTGATTTTAGGGCATGCAGTGTTGAACTGGAAAAAATGAGAGAGCTGAGATAGTGAATCGAATGAGGACACCCCTGGGAAATCCACTAGTAAGTACATTACTGGACAGCAGAGAAAGTGGCTGGAAGCCAGGCACAATAAATAGAATCAGTCCTGGAGAAAATTGTTAAAAATGGGCAGAAGAAGGGAAAATGAGTTCTATGCTAATGCTAGACTGGGAACTAAGGTACTCTACAGGCCGCTGCTGGTTTTCGTAGAATTTTCCTGTCCATTCTGCATCTATTTTTAGAATGTGGTTTCCTTCGTAAAGGAAACTATGTAGCAATATGCCAGTGGGAAAGTGCTATGAGGTTAGTCCTGTCAGTCAGCAAGAACACCTGGCCTCTAGGCAGAAATCCAGAGAAGCTTCTTGCCAAGGAAGTAGCTTGTACAAACTGTGAACTCTGTCCACCTGTTAGGCATTGTTTGCTCATGATTTATGTCTCGCACTACAGACGTATTTGCCACAATGAGCCATTTACAGCAGTTTAATAGTATTTCTTGTAGTTGGCACAGAATCCACTGGCAACCACACACATGCAGATACATGTATTTTTTTCCCCTCTGTTTGCCTTCTCTCCCGCTGGAAAGGCTTGCTTTCTTTGTATGCCTCCAGCCCATCATGCAATTACGCTCTGCAGCACGGTGCCGTGTTCAGTAGTAGCATTGGACTAGGCTTTGTTGCTTTTGAATTAGCCAAATAAATCACATTCTTCCCTCAGAAAATCAGCTGCCGTAATCTTAAAATATTTAGAAGAAAAGACACATGAGATTGCGTCTTTTTTTTAATTACAGATTTTTAAAAGAACTCTCCTCTGCCATTTTGGCTTTTTCTTTCTGGAATCCTCAAGCAGTCTTTGATGTAGTGAGCTCGTATCTTTGGCCACTATATCAAATTGCACTTACCAAAGGAATGTGTTTGTATTTAAAAAATACTCATATTTCGATGAAAGTGGAAAAGAGATAAAGCAACCAAGAGGAAGAGGGCTGTGTTTCAGGAACACAGGGCTGTGGGTGGGAGTTCTCCCACATGATCCCTGTTGCTCACGTGCGCAGTGGCAGGCCTATAATAGCCCAGACAAGGGAGAGACAAGTCAATAAAGAATAGGAAAGCATATAAATGGCAGCAATTGTTTGTCACAGATGTCAGCCTAGGCAGCAAACCATCACGGGGGCAAATGCCTTGCTATGGCATAAATACCAGTATTCCTGAGTTACTTTTGTCGTGGCTGAGGAGAGCCTCACTGGAGAGCCGTCCTGTCCCCCAGTGTTTGTAAATGCTGGTAACAGTGAAAGGGTTTAATCTACATCTGGGCCCTGCTACAGATCACATTTCAGTTTCTTGGATTTCCTATTTTATTGCTTATTCTGTGAGAATAAGCTAAAGACCCTTACCAGGTAGGCTGTTGTGGTGAGTAAACAGCCCAGGAGGTCTGCTTAGACATTTATCAGTAATACAAAAAAAAAACTGGTGAGCAAAAGGAGCAGACTGAGGAGGTAAGCAAAAGGAACAGGTCCCATAAATCCCCTATATGCAGCATATAGGATCCATTGCACTCTCCTGAGGAAAGGCCAAAGAATTTGGCAGGGACAAAACAATATGTAAAAATGTTTATGCCCATTTCTAGAAAAGAAATTTGCAAATTCATTTCAGGTGTCTAAATTTTGTATGTAGGGGTATTTCTAGTACAGGGCACCCTGTACTAGAAATGGAAAGTGGCAGATATTATATTTTCAGATTATACTGTTTGTATAAAACTGTTTCCTACAAGACTGGCATTTGGCATGGATGACTGTCAGTCTCTTTTGGTTTAAAATAATGATGATGGTCGTGCCATGTGCACCTGTGAGAGCATGCCATCCACCAGCTCTGTGTTCTCATCTGCCACTGACAATCAGAGAGCTCATTGTAACTGAGGCCTGGTATTGACTCTTGGCTCTTTGAAATCCAAACCGTAACTTCAGTGTAGCCCTATACCTAGGAATTCAGATGCTAATCTATGATTTGAAAAACAGGGGTTTTGCCTAATAGACAAATTTTTAAAAATCTCCATTAAACCATCAGTTCAATCTGTTTTCTAAAAACTAGCCTGTATCCATTTGCTTCTCCCCTGAGAACTAATCCAGTCCCACAATAAGAACCCTAAAATCAGAACTGATAATTTGGCTGACAATACATGAAAAGCTCTGCTGCTTAATTAGTTCTGCAACGCTGCTGACAGTAATTACAGCCTCCTTTTGTGTCAATAACTAAGTCAGCAACACTCAAAGATGATTCAGGGCCTTATTTGTCTTTTAGTTATGTCACTTCTGCATCACTGTAATTTCAGTGATAACAGTAGAATTACCCTTAATCTACAGTAGTGTAAGTGAAAGGAGAATCACAAGTCCAGACATGTGCATTGGGGGGTTGGGTTTGCAGTCACTTTTCTGATTGGGGGCATATTTTAAAAATATGTATCTAAAAATACAAGCACTGGTCAATTTTTCCTGGGAAATAATACTGAACTAATGCTCTGCACAGATGTTTGGAGATCTCGTTAGTGGTTTTGGGGACAAAAATTGCACTTCTTGACAAATTGACACTAAAAGTTCATTAATGACATTTTAAATATTTAAGAGTCCTGCTGTTTGGAAAAAAGGAAGCAAAACTGCAACCTAGAGAATCAAATGTGATCCTGTATTCTCTATTAGATGTGGCCATCCGAATTTGAAGGAGACCTCTGTGGAACTTCATGGAAGAGACGGTTGTGTGCGGTGATGGTTAATAGACTGAGGAGAGTGTCAATGGAGTAAATACAGATTATTGCCACGGATTGTGCTGGCTTTGGAGTCCAGAGCTCGATTTCGGGTGTAAGGTGCTTTACCACCTAGGCAAAAAGTAAAGGGAGAAAATACAATTAGGCATAAGGTTATTAAAGGAGGGTTAATTTCTGTGACTGAAAATTTAATTTTTAGTGATTTGTGATTAGATATTTAGAGATACACGACTTTGGCTCTTTCACACGCGCTCTCTGTGCACGCCCCGTCCCAGGAGTGTGTGAGCGTCCGCAGGGACGCTGCGAACGGCGAGACCCCGCCCTCGGAAGCCCCGCCCAGAGCGCGCCCCGGGCCCGCCCCTCGCCCCGGCCTGCACCCCGCCCCCGGCACGCACCGCCCTGGGGGCGGGGCCAGGGCTGCCTCGACTCACGTGACGGCGCCAACATGGCGGCGCCGTGGCGACGGCGCGGCCGCTGAGGGAGGCGCGTCCCTTCCGGGTGGTGCCGCGGGCCCCGAGTGCCCGCCCGGCTCTCGCTCCCGGCCCCTGCCCCGCTCCCGGCCTCGTCATGCAGCCACCGGTTGGCGAGCAGGACGCCCGCACTAAGAGCATGTTCGTGTCGCGGGCCCTGGAGAAGATCCTGGCGGAGAAGGAAGCGAAGCGGCCCCCGCACGGGCAGCTGCGGAGAGCCTGCCAGGTGGCGCTGGGTGAGTCGGCCCGGCCCGGCCCGCACAGGGCACAGGGGGCGCGGCGATGGAAGGGGCCCAGCCCTCCGGGCCACGTCCCCTCCACCTCGCGTACCTGCCGGGTGCGGGAGAACCCCGCACCCCCGGCTGCTCTCGGGACTTTGGAGCGGAGGGAGAGCCGGGATGATAAATCTGACCTCTGATCTCCAGGTCGTGGTCGGACTGGCCGAGGACTGTTAGCAGTGTGGTCAAGGACATGTAATGTCTCATGTTTTCAGAGCTTAAAGCGCTTTTTGTGAAGTTGGTGGACTGGTCCTGAAATCTGCGAGTACAAGCTTCTGTAAAGGTCTCTGCGTTAAAGTTGCTGACAACATATGGTGTGTCACAGAGAGGGAAAAGTTAAACTGGGTAGAACAGTAGAGCTCTGCAGCTGGCCCTGCTGGTCTGTGGCCCTTTCTTAATTTGTCAAAAGTGACATCTCTCTTTCAGTATTGGTTGCTTCCCACCAATATTTTCTTTTGAACTGGGAACGTTTAGTGTATCCAGGACAGAAGAAAATACAGGTTGGCTGTGTAAGGAGGCTGGGCAGGTGCAAGTTCTGTCCCAGCCAGAGTGAGAGCAAGCTTAAAGAAATGCTGTCATTTTTATCTTCCTCCCTGCAATCTTGACTTCCAGGAGATCTGTAGGAGCCACCTGTAGTGACAGTATATCCAGAGAAAGGTAACCAGATAGAAGGGTATTTTAATTAGTGTTTAAAGTTGGCATTGTGAGCAAGAGAATAACATATGTGCCCCAGCAGTTAGAGACTGCTTTTCCTAATGAATTCCTTTTCCTGATCTCTTCCCCAGCTACCCCCACATGCACCAAACCCATTTACAGGACTGAGAACCTGTTTTGCTGCTATGTAAATCTATTTAGAGGTTGAGAAAGGGAACTTCCTTGTAAGATGGCTGGTGAAGGTCAGTGTTTGCTAGTGCATCGCAGATGATGATTTTGGGAGGAGTGTTGTGCAGTAGCCACCCGCTGGCACCTGCCATGTGGATTATGACTATTCCATGCCTGCATGTTTTAAGGTACAGTATGTTTGAGGGAAGCTAATGGTTGTGATGGTGGACATTTTTTCCCTCATCTTGACTTGAATAAGAGTTTGTGGGCTTTCCTGGATTAAAGCAGAAGTCAGCATAAAGAGATAATCTGTTGACCAACTGTTAGGGGCCTGGATGACTGTATGGGAGGATCTCTGTTACATTTGGTGAATATTACTTGATCCTTGCAGGTTGCCAACAGGAATGGGGTTTCTTTTATTTACATTATTTTTTTCCCCCAAACTTTATTCTATTTATTCTTCCCAAACTTTATTCTGTTTTGGTTAAGCTTTTTTTTTTTTTTTTTTACTTAAGTGAAAAAATCAATTTTATTTCCATACACTTAATTTTAGTTAAGCTTATACTTTATATTAACTATGATAGTTCCACAAGTGTCAGCTTAATTTTCAAGCTCTGTGCAATAGAATATAAGTGAGGAAATGTGGGAAGAATGTTACTGGTGGTCTGAAGAATTCAGGCCAAACTTTATAACCTACACAAGCTGTCATGGATTAAAGAAGCTTCAGTGTTGTGAATAATAATAAAAAGTCCAGTAAACACTGAGTAAAAATAATTCAGTTTGAAATAAATGTAGTTACTTTATGAAAATGGTCATTGTGTCAGCTCTTGTCAGCTGTTGTCTGCTGCACTTTTCTCCAAGTCATACTTTGAATAATCCATTTCTACCTCTTCCTAAATCCCTTTTGCTATGTAGTCTTCTCTACACAATGGTGTTTTTATTGGAACCTTGAGGCATTGTACCAGTTATAAACCAGGCAACGCAGGCACAGAGCATGTGTGTGTGATATCTGCTCCTGGGACAAGGGAAGTCAGAGATGATTTTTTTTTCCAAATAGAGAGAAGCTGGTGTATTCTACAGCTGCCTAATAGAAATGAACCTGATTTTATGGCTTCTGCTGTGGTGCTACTGCAGTAGTGTTTCTGTTACTTACCTATGCTTTATATTTGTTGTTTGGTGAGAGAGAAAGAAGTTCCAACTGTGGGAATGATGCTCTTGTTTTCTTACATGGGTTCTTTATTGGTTTGTACATATAACTCCTGTGAATTTAAGTAAATCACTACTGAATGTTACTGTCTCTCTTGTGTAGGAAGTATGGTATTCTTTCATTCTAATTTTAATCTGCTTTAATTGTTATAAATAGAAGCTTTTCTTACCCTTTTTTTCCCTGGAATTCAGTCGTTTCACTGGACTAATACTGATCAGCTTTGGACTGCAAAATACACATCACCTTGTAGAAATCAGAAGTAACATAGGCTCAAGTAGGACATAAACATGAGAAATATGGAGGAAAAGGAACAAAACCAGTTTGCAGTGGTGTTTTTTGAGGTTTTGGGGTTTTTTTCTTCTTTCCACCCCTTTGAAATACGCAGTGTTAATGTTAAGTAAGCAGAGTTTGAAAAGATCCCTTCATTCAGTCTCTTGCTTCATCAGTAGGTGTAACGGTTGTCTCCTGTACTTGTAGTGCCAGTAAACCCCAGGAGAGATTAGGAAAAATGGAGGGTTTTAAACAGAGAAGCTGTTTTGCTCTGCTTCAGAAAACTGTTTTAAAGAAAATTTGTTTTCAACAGACCATCGTATTGTATAAAAATAGTTGTTTATTAAGTGTTTACATGGAGCTCTAGGTACACATGATTCTTAGTAAATCTACTGAAATTATCCTGAAAAATTTGCAGTGGAACACTGATAGTCTGTATCCCAGCAGTTCATATTAGACTAAAGCTAATTGTGCACCTGGGTCTCTCACATAAACTATTACTCCTGCCCTGCTGTGGCTGTTTTTAATGACATACTGTGCACTGGCCACTGGTTCTGTGGCCTTCTTTGGTTGCCTGGGCAGCTCCGCATACATATCTTGGAGCTTTGTAAACAACAGAATTTGTTTAGTTAGCTTGTTAACAAGTTAAGATCTTTTCAACCGTGCCTTCACTTAGGAATCTGGTGTGTTTAAGAAGTCTCTGTGTATAAATGACAAATGTCCAAAACAAGTTGTGTTCCTAGTTTGGCCTCTTGGCCACTGTGTTCAGAGGATGCTGGGGCAAAGAGAAGACTCCGGCTTCTCCAGGCAGCCTTTTCTGAAGGGCTCTGTAGGATGGATGTGATCAGTACCTTTGGGGTGTTGGGGTTTGGATGAAGTTGAAGGCAGGCTGGAGTTGGGCAATGTGGTCAGCTTTACTGGGCTGGGGGAGGGAAGTTTTGGCTGCTCCTCCATGTGTTTGTGTTGGCACTGCTGCCTGCTGCTCGGACGAGCTATGGAAGGGCATGGCCCATGTCCTTGTGCCAGCACAAGGCCATTTTCTGCACAGGAGCTCACTTGCTGCCACTGACACAAACCTGACTTTATGGCCACAGAGCAGGCAACGAGTTGCAGGCAGGCAACAAACGTCCTCTGTTTTAATGTGTAGTTTTCAATACACATGAATTGAACCCATCCACCTGCTATAGAAAGGCAGCTACTCAGTGTGAGCTTGCATCCTGCTTTTATGGCCAGAAGCTCTGGAAGAAATTGCTGCAAGGCCATTCTTGTTCCAGTTCTGTTGCCTGCTAGAAATGATGCAGGACTTTTGTTGGATGGGCAGCACAGGAGTTGCAGATGTTTCTGACTGAAGGAGATGCCGTGAGAGTGACAGGGAGCTCTGGCACCTAAAACACCAAGTGAGGGATCAGCATTGTGCTGGGGTGACCAGATGTTGACAAAAATTCAGACTATGTTGTGTAGCTGTGGAAGGGAGTTGAGCTATGCCACTTACTCCTGTGACTGGAGAAAAACAGTGCTAGTGGCAGGCGACTTCTGGAACCTGACAGTGTCTGGTTAGGGCATAGCAAGCTGTTCCTGGCAGCGGGCTTTAATTAGGTAACTATTTCTGTTTCACTCACTTGTGACGTCAGACCACCAAATGAGTACTTCAAACGTGGAGGTTTTCAAACTATTTTGATGCAATCAGTAGCAGAGGTATGTGTGTAGCTTCCTTTTGTTCTTTCATTTACTCTTTTCTGCTAGCATTAGCTATTAAAATACTGTTGTGCTGAAGATGTTTTTATATGGCTTTAGAAAAGCTTTTATTATAATAAAAGTGGGGAACTTGGTTGGACCTTGGTTAGACATTTTTATTGTTGTTTATAGAGTACTTCTGAGAGTTAAACTGTTGTTGCTCTAATATGGGATGTTATTCTTCCATTATTTTTCCAGTGCAAGATCTAAGACAAGTATCAGTAAAGATGGGCATGATCATTTTTCCTTAAGGCCATAATCTTCGTGAAGTTCAATTCAAGATCTTTTTTATTCTGCAAAACAAACAGTATGGGGGGAAATGATCTTGAAAGAAAGAAAAACTTAGTGGAGCTTTTGTGTTACAAAAATTTCTTCATTAGGAAGAAGCTCTGTTCACCTTTGTTCTACAGGGTGTCTGAAATACAGCATTAATCGTGTTTTTTCTGGTCCTGGCATCCTGTTGTACTTGGGAATCTAACTATAGCTAAAATATGCCTTTCTCTGCCAAGACCTGGAGGTAGGACTAAGCGTTCTGAAGGTATAAAGCTACCCAGAAGACTCAGTGTTTTAAGCAGCCGATTCTTGCATGCCTAGGGAATATGCTGCGCTAAGAGCAAGGCAGATCAGAATAGGGACCCAATACACTGGTGAGGCCGTTAGCATACGTTGTTCTCAGTAGCTCTTTGGATCACAGTATAGTGTTAAAGATGGGGAAGGCAATTAAATCAAATGATGTGAGTTCAAATTATGCTGAACTGAATTTCTGACTAGTCACCTTGTTGGTAGGCCAGCTGGATCCTGGAATGAAAAACACAGTGGATCAGGAAGTGGTGCTGTGCCAGATTTATGTTGTCTGTTTGGCACAGAAAACCTTGGTCATTTCTTACCAAGAGCCTCCATTCTGTTGTTTCCTCTCCAGTTGAAGCCTGAAGAATCAGGGGATAGTGGTTCTAGGTTTTCACTGTCACTGAGCTGCAAAGTTCCTACTGATCCTGAAGCCCCCAGGCCCCAATGCTGAGCACTGGGCTTGGCTTCTGCAGGACTGGCAGGTGAAAACTGTTTAAAGCTGCTGGATATGGTTGTTGGTGTGATGGGCTTGAGGAGAGCTGGGAACACTGTGTTCCCGGGACTCTTCCGTTTTTCTGGTGTCTTTTTGGCTGACTCTGGAGTGAATAACATTACTTCAGTTTGTGTAACATCTTTGTGTGCCATGAGAACTAAGGGATGTCAGACTGACACTCATTAATGAGCGGGTATGGCAGAGAGAATAGCAGTCCTGGATGGAGCTTATCACTCACAGCTTATAGTTATACAGGTTTTCTCTATGTTTTGCTTCCATTTTCTCTGTCCAGTGTGGGTAGTAATTTTGCAAAATAGTACACACTGTGAGGATTAATTCCCATGCCATTCACTGACAATCAGGCCTGTACAAAACACTGTACTCTGTGTTTGCTGCAGTCCTTGTTCCTTAGTGTGGTTTGTGTATTAATTCTCCTGAGACAGAAGTTCCTGAGGTTCACAGGCAGCACTGAAATCATCTGAACTGTGGACATCTGATCACAGACAATGGAACCTCTCAAGAGTTGTGGAGAACAAGTATTGAATGAAAGATCATTTTCTAATACCTGCAATTGAAACAAGATTTGTAAGTATGGCGATTTGCAGAGTCAGAGTAGTTTGCAGCATGTGCTGTAGGGTGGGATGGAAGGTTCCACTGGTGTTACAGATGATGTAGCTGTGCAGCCTTACTGTGGGTATTAGTTTAGCTATGGATTTGTCAGTGTTCACAGTGCTTATGCTGGTCTGTATCAGGCATCGTGGTGATACCTTAGAAATCCTCAAAAAGCCTTACTAGGATCTTCGGGATCTGCTGCTGTATACAAGAGAAATGAGAAAGAACCTTTCTTTCCCCATGTATTTAGTTTTATGAAAAGCTCTTTAAAAGTGTAATTAAAAATAAATCTGCTGGCAAAAGGACAGAGTGCATTTAAGATTTCCTGTCTCCTGAGAGCTTGTGTGGCCAATTCCTGTTGTAAGGCTCAAGACAAGCAGGCTGGCTGGCACTGCAGGTAATGGGAAGGTCGGATGCATTGAACTCATGGTTTATGCAGTAGCTCAAAGGCTTCTGCAGATCTGAGCACTCCATGATGTGGACTTACACTTGAATAAAAGTTGCGTACTATGCCTGTGTGTTCTAAATATACCTTTTGTTCAGAATGTTTGGAAAAAACGTCTCTTTAAAAGTAAAATTGGAGAGATACACCTTTCAATAACTGGTGAAACTCTGATCTCTGAAGCTGAGGTGTTACAGGAATGGAGTAGCAAATACTGAAGAGGAAGACTTGATTTGAAACCACTTTTCTTTATTACTGTGTTACTCATAATGATAACTAAGGCTTGATTTTTATTCTCTCTTCCAGATGAAATAAAAAGTGATCTGGAAAAGCAAAGGTAAATTCTTAATTACTCTAAACAGTGTGTGAAAAGAACAATTGGAATATTTCGTGGGTGTATATACTTTACAGCAGTGAGTTTGTGAATATACAGTTACCCACCTTTCCTGCCAAGAGCATATGGCCTGGCCTGTGTGTTTCACTTACACAATGTTTGTGGCTGTGGGTACTCAAGCCATAACTGCCTCTGAATTGCACCAGGAAAAAATTGCAAAATTATTAAAAGGTGCCAGTTTTTTGCTTCCTTTTACTGGACTCAATAGCCTGATAGGAAATCATGGGGAGCGGTACATACCCTCTGTTTGATAGCACGTGCTCGTTATTACCTAGAGCAAGAGCACTAATTTAAATATTACTTAAATAAAAATTTTAAAACAGTTTTCCAGGACTTTGCCATGATTAAAAATGAGCAAGTGAGTCTCCAAATGTGTTTCTATTTGCTTAGTATTCCTCTTATGTGCTCTGTTTAACCAATTTGGAATGACATGGATAGATACATCAGTTGTGTAGGAATTTCCCAATATTTCAGATAGTGTGACAGTGTTGGAGTATAGTGAGGGAATAGTTAAGCTGAAGATATCAAAAACATCAGATAGAATATAAATAAATGTAAAATGGGTTTTGTGTGATTTTAGAAGAAAATTAATCTTCAAGTTCAATTCATCTTTAAGTATATGCAAGAAAGCTGCAGTACATTTGTATGCTGCTATGCATTATTTAGCTTTAAATTTAGCAAAAAGAGAAAGTGTAGTTTTTGTGATACACGTGTTTAGAAAAATTAATAACTCTTCTTATCTGACCTAGAGAAGGCACTGCTGCTCCACCAAAAGCAAATTTCATTGAAGCAGATAAATATTTCCTTCCATTTGAGCTGGCCTGCCAGTCAAAGTCTCCACGCATCGTCAGTACTTCCCTGGATTGTTTACAGGTAAGTGTTCTGGTTAAGCATGGTCAGAGTGAGATGGAGAAAGCTGCAGTTACCAAATCTGGCCTGCAGCTCCTGCAGTGAGGAGTGGCCCTGCCCCTGCCTGCGTTCGCTGTCAGCTGGGCATGTGGGCACAGGGAGGAGTGTGACTGCATTTCTGGAGCAGCCTTTGCTGGGGCTCAGGGATCCTTACATCTGTCAGTAAAGATGCTTTGTCTGCGGTGCTCTACAAGGAGTGTTACCGTGGGATTTCTTGTGGTGCTGATGTGACGGTGGAGGTCACACTCCGCAATATTTCTTTTTTTTTTTCCTCTTTCATTCTTACAGAATTCTTGCACATCTTTGGCAGACCCCTTTGGTTTTGTATAGGTGTTACACAAAGGTGTAACACAAAGACTGGTGTAAAAAAAATTTTCTCTGTTTATGGTATGAAGACATGGTCTGGATGGAAAAAGCTTTTGTGTCATACTAAAACCTGTTTTTTCCACATATGTGAGCACAAAGTATTTGGTGGCCAGACTACAGATGGTGTTAAATTTTTGTGTTAAAGGTGGTTAAGTGAGATATGCTGTCTAAACACCCCTTTTTATACTGTGCTAAACTGTGTTTTTCTTGAAACTGTATGGTCATCTAAGCTGCATTCTTTCTATCTAGAAACTCATTGCATATGGGCATATCACTGGCAACGCTCCAGACAGCGGAGCTCCTGGAAAACGACTCATTGACCGAATAGTTGAAACCATTTGCAATTGCTTTCAGGGTCCTCAAACAGATGAAGGAGTACAGCTGCAGATAATTAAGGTATTTTATTGGATTTATTTTGGTGCAATATTAATTTGCTTTCTCTCTATTACATTTTGTAACTGAAAAAAAAAGCTAAATATTACTGAGGGCCCAGTTGCTCCATTTCTCACATTGTCCCATATGTTCATTGCATTCAGGAAGGCTATCACCAGGACAGAGTTGGTTGGGAAAGCAGAATGTAAGGGAATATTTTATAAATATTTGTTCTTTCTCAGATGAGCCATCTTCCAGACAGCTACAGGCTCCTCTTAGAGGCTCACAGTGCCCACCTCCCTCAGGCCAGGGAATTGCTTTCAGCCCTGATAGGAGGCCCTGGAACTGGGATGCAGTACCATGGAATGCTGTTCAACCTGTCTGCTCCCCTGGACTTTTTCCAGACAGCTGCCAGTGTGTGTTCTCAGCAAGGCATGGTAGTGTCCATCAATGATGTGTGTTCCGGCTCTGAAATCTTCTTGGGCCACTGTAGCTGAGGTTGGAAGTTGGTGAACCTTGTAGTAATCCAACTTGATGTTAGTGTAGGCCAGTTGGCTCTTGTGTGGAAACGAAGCTATGGAATATAATAACTTTCATTTGGAGATGCAGTATCTCCCTTAGTGGAAAATTAATGTTGATAAAACCCTCTAAGAACAGCTCAGAAGAGAACAGAGATATGGAAGTCCTTTTAAACTTTCTTTGATTTAAAATGTTGTTGCTTGTAAAGTCTTAAAAAAAGATACCCATGTCTTGTAGCAAACCCACTGATTATTCTGGAAGATATGCATGAAGAGAGTTGCTTAGATTTAATTTTTACTGTGTTACGGACTTTTCTAGGCTCTCCTTACTGCAGTAACATCTCCACATATAGAAATTCATGAAGGAACAATTCTTCAAACTGTTAGAACCTGCTACAACATCTATCTGGCCAGTAAAAATCTTATTAATCAGACAACTGCCAAAGCTACCCTGACACAGATGTTAAATGTGATTTTTACACGGATGGAAAATCAAGCTGTAAGTAACTATTCCTTTTTCTCATCTCAAATGTTTAGGCTTGCAAATGGCTGAAAACATTTTATTATTGTTATTTTTAATGAGTCTGTCATTTTAGTTTTATATCTGTTGATTTGTCATGTTAGAAAACCTGTCAAACCCTACAGTGAGGCACAGTGACTGGTTTGAAAATAAAAGGTGTGGCTCACTGCTAATAACAAGGTTTCACACTCCAGCTTCTGCCAAATGGCACTGGACAAACACATGATGCTTTTCAAATAAACTTGAAGTGTATCTTTTTCATCTGATTGGCCAAGTGATTTTAGTTTCACTGTTTCTTGCTAACACATGAGTTCACAGATGAACGTCAGTCATCATAGACAGGATTTCCCTTCGTGTATTTTGTGCTTAGATGAACCTTTTCGTATGTTTTTTTCAAGCTGCAGGAATCCAGAGAAGCAGAACAAGCGCCTGCGCAGAAGTCGCAGTCCCCGGCGGTGGCGGCGGTGGCCCGGTCCCCGCGGCTGGGGCAGTGGCAGCACAGCTGCCGGGGAGGCAGAGCCGCGCTGGCCAACGGGGAGCCCGGCCAAGGGGAGCCGCACCGGGGCCCCGCCCTGCCCGCGGCAGGTGAGCAGGGGACGGCGTGCCTGCCTCTTTCTCCTGGCGGCGCTGCTGGAACGTGCTCCTGGAGCCACTTCCAGGAGCGCTGGCTGCGGTGACTCCCTTGGCTCTCCTCAGTAGTCTTTCAGTGCGCTGCCATCCTCGGCTTCTGTCTGCAGCATAACTGCTGCAGAAAGGTTCCTGTTCTCCCTAGAATTCCAGTTAATCTATGTGTACTTTATCTATGGAGAATTTTAAAGGAATTTTACTTTAGTAGGTTAATAAAGGGGAAGGAAAGGAAGAGAATTGTCATGATATGTGGGACATAATATGTGGACAGATAATATGTGGGACAGAATCACTCTCAGGTAATTGAAGTCCTTTCGTAAAAATGGTGCATGTTATGAAGGCCGTATCATCAACACATACTGCATTGAAATTAGGAATGTTTGTAACAGTTGACAAATACAAATGACGAAATAACTGCATTAAAAATAGTGCTTTGATTTAAACAACATAAATAACATCAATGAATATTTTTGAGTGACTTCTCAGAAATGACTTTCAATGAGAACTGCTGAAGAAAACTGGGAATTTTTTACGTTTCTGCCTCTGTCATGTTTTTCCCTTTTAATCCTCTTCCTAAACAAAAACACTAAATTAAAAATTCTCTGTGTGTTTCGTTAGAGGGAGCAATTGATGGAGGAAAGGAAATGGTTCAAGGCATCTTGGAAGACGTGGTGGAGTCAGCTGTGAAAGGTAGTAAAGTCTTTTAAAGTAAAATAGTTGCCTATGTATTGCTTATAGAAGCATGCAAGTTATTTTTGTTACTAAGTACTTTGACAAGAACTCCTGCTCAGGCAGCAAGAACAGGTTTTGATTGTATCACAATATTCTTTTGCTGCTAGCTGAGAAACTTTCTAGGTTACCAGTGCTACTTCTGCCCCACTCAGTGGTAGAGCTTCACAAAGTCATGGGACAGAAAACTCTTAATGCATGATTTTAATAATTTTTCCTTTTTCCCCTTTAGTGGCTGAAGAAAAGCAGGTAACAGAACCAGTCAAGGCTCTGCCTGCATTAGAGACTGCAGATACTCTTCTTTCTGGCTCTAGCAATGAAAATTTGCAAACAAATGGGATTCCAGATGATGGGCAGTCTGTTTCCTCCACTGATAATCTGGTAAATAACTGCTGAATAACAAAGTACATCTACGAAAGTAGAAATGTTTTTATTGCGCCAACTAATAGTGGGATTTGGCGGAAGAAAGGGACAGAAACTCTAATGTGTGTGTCCTGCTCAGGTTCAAAAAAGAAGCAGCAGCTGGAATTTAAGCATATTTTGAAAATACTTGTCCTAAAATTGATTATATTGCATTTTAATACAGAGTGGGGACAGAGATAAAGGGTCAGTCAGCACGAGTGAAAAGATCCAGATACCCTGTGTAATCCTGTTCAGGTTTAGTTTAGACTTTGCCAAATGTACTATTTTCTTCAAACTGAAGCTGATTCTCAGAGGAGCTGTGGAATCTCCTAATTGGTCTGCTTCTTTGTCTCACTGAGGATCTGTATTGTGTTTTTTTACTCTCAAGGAAACAGATGTATCTGGACATCAAGCTGCTGCCAGATTTTCCCATGTTCTGCAAAAGGATGCCTTCCTTGTGTTCAGGTCATTGTGCAAGCTCTCCATGAAACCTCTTGGGGATGGACCACCAGATCCCAAGTAATGAGCTGTATTTATTATTCTGTCCTTTCCAGGTAGCTCTTGGAGACAGTCAGGTAGCTGCTGCAGTAAAGCAGATGTTCAAAATCCACTTGTCAGGCCCTTGGTTTAGTTAGCTTGATGAATCTAGGATTGAAAATAGCTTCAAATTATGAAAAATCTAATACTTGAGATTGTTGGGTTTTGCGAAAGAGACTTAATCTTACCAGTTGGAGTGGCTTTGACTATAGTATTTGTGAAGCTTTTGGTGAGAGAGCGGGGAATTGCTTAAGAAGCACTGAACTGCATCTATTAGGCTAGTCTAAGATGTTATTATTACTGAAAATTTTTTAAAATTTGGGGTTTAGATGTTAAAAAATCATTTGGCTGATTTCCACCCCTCTTTCTCGCTGCATTCAAATGAATTAAAATAGCAGTCATTTCTTCTTGATGTGGAAGAAATGCTAGAGTGCTAATGTTGAATACAAGTATATACTAAGAAAATATAAAAATTACATTTAATGTTGATTTTTTTCTAGATCCCATGAATTGCGTTCCAAGGTTGTGTCTCTCCAGCTGCTTCTCTCAGTGCTGCAGAATGCTGGTCTGGTTTTCAGGACACATGAAATGTTCATCAATGCAATCAAGCAATATCTTTGTGTAGCATTATCTAAAAATGGAGTCTCTTCTGTTCCTGATGTGTTTGAGCTCTCTCTTGCCATCTTCCTCACGCTGCTTTCAAATTTTAAGACCCATTTAAAAATGCAGATTGAGGTAAGAGCCTTTTAATGTATAAATTGCCTATGTTCTAGTTCTCAAAATATTGTAATGGTGAAAAGACAGCTGAAACTTTAAGTCTTAGTTTGGTTTTCTTACTGAACTAGTATATTACTACTGTATCCAAATTCTAATATGCATGAAATGTTACTCTTCCAGAGAAATTACTGAACTGAAATGAATCTGTACATTTGACATGGTTCTAATAAGTTTCAGATCATCAAGTCATTAACCTTATTTATATTGCAGGTGTTCTTCAAAGAGATCTTCCTGAATATTCTAGAGACTTCTTCAAGTTCCTTTGAACACAAATGGATGGTGATTCAGACTTTAACTAGAATTTGTGCAGGTATTTCCACTGTGTAAAAGAATCACTTTTGGCAGCAGTTGAAAATTATTTTGAAAAGAAATGCCACGTATGATGTTGAAGTATGAAAGTTTGAATTTGATCCTAGAGTTCTTGGCTGAAATATCTGGATTCATTCACACCGCCTGCTCCAGCTTGGATGCTCCCTTTTAAAAATTCTATTACACAGAATCCTAATGCTTTCATTTGCTTTTATTTTCCAGATGCCCAGTGTGTAGTGGATATTTATGTTAATTACGATTGTGATTTAAACGCCGCTAATATATTTGAACGTCTTGTGAATGATTTGTCGAAAATTGCACAGGGACGAAGTGGGCATGAGTTGGGAATGACACCTTTACAGGTAAGAAAAATAGCTTTGAAGATAAGGTACTATTGTTATGTAAACAGTGCTATCTCTGCATCGTTACTGATACTTCCAGTGGTTCATGTTGTCTGTAACCTACTGATGTTACTTTTTATTAGTTTGCTAATTTAACTTGAATGCTGAAGCAGTGCCATTAATTTACTTGGTGATTTTGCTGCCTGTTTGCACTGTGAGACCAGGCTGGTTCTGGTCTCTTTAGTTGGACTGCCATGGGAGAGAGAACCAAATGAGCCTTCCTCTGCCTCATTTAAATGACTTTGCTGCTGGAGCTCATGAACCAGTGGTACCTTCTGTGGGGTTTGCTTTGCACAGACTTTTTTGCCGTATCTCCACCATAAACATTTTATTTTTAAGGTTATACTTTCCTAGTCTGTAGAGGGAGACTGGTATAGAGACTGTTTTCAGTACTGTTTGTTGATTTGGTTTTTCTTTTTTTATTTTATTATTATTTTTCTTCATGTTTTAGGAACTAAGCCTGAGGAAAAAAGGACTTGAATGTTTGGTTTCTATTTTAAAATGTATGGTAGAATGGAGCAAAGACCTTTATGTGAACCCCAATCATCAGACTAGCTTGGGTAAGATTGTTTCTGTATGGAGAGACTACTTTGTTTGATCAGTTCATTCTTGTGTTTGTTCAGTGTTTAGAATCTATTCAGAAATGTGGATGCCAGATTTGTACCTAGCAATTTGTTTACACAAGTGAGGTATTTTACAGGCAGTTGTTGCGGTAACTGGTTCTCCAGGTGTCTGCTTTGAATAACAGGGTTCTGTTGATGAGCTTCAGCCAGGCCCTTGTCTATGCTGTAAAAGTTCATGCAGAACAAGACATGTGACCAGTCTTGGAGTTCCTAAGTTGAAGTGCTGGAATTTCTCCATAGGGGCTGCTGCTTTTCTGCCTTTTGGATTATTTTAGAATTGCATCAACAGAGCATCTTCATGTAGTATAGTGCAGACTGCTAAAAATTATAAGTGGTAAAATAAGAATATTGACTCATAGATTTCTCCTTAAAAGTTCTGTAACTAAAAGCTCTTGAATAAACAAGGTTAACTTAAATCTCACCTTGTTTGTAAATAGGTTCATATAAACCATCTGAACAGGAAATGGCTGAAGGTAAATGCCTAGAGACTGGAGGGAGACGGAGTAGTGTCAGTTCCTTGGACTCCACTGTATCGTCAGGAGTTGGAAGTGTTGGTACCCAGACTGCTGTCCCAGATGATCCAGAACAATTTGAAGTCATCAAGCAACAAAAGGAAATAATTGAACATGGGATAGAACTGTAAGCCTAGTATGACAGGAAAACTAAAGTTCACTAGGAATAAAATGTATTATTTCTTAGGGTCTCACACAGTCACACTTGTAGGGACACTTACAAATTGATATTAATGCTGAAGACTCTTGCCTGCTGTTGTCAAAAACCAATGCTGGAGGCTGTTATAGTTAAAAAGAATTCCATAAAATCCTGGGTGGAGTGAAAGGGGTTTTCACAGCTTTCCTTTTTGCTGGCTCAGCTGCGCAAGAGTGTGTATGCCTAGGGAGAAATTGAGGGGCACAGTTGTCTTGCAGCTCATACATGATTTGTTGTCTTATTGGAATAGAGTTTGAAGAATTAAATCATTGTCCAGCTATGATTTAATTCTTTTTAATTTGAAGGTCTTCATGTCTGTAAATGCTAGAAAAAGGTCTTGAACAGCAACATTTTTAACATGTCATGTAAAGTCTCTAATTTTAAATGTTCAAAACTGTGAGTTTTGGAGTTTTTCAGCAATAACTTCTAAGGTTATCAGCAGCTCAGTGTACCTTATGAAATGGAACCTATGGTGTGATAGGTAATAGATTTGTTGCACATTCTTTAACTGTTTTTCTAACTAGAAAGGACATGATGCTACAGCACAGAATCTTTGATTTATAAGGACTCTGTAAAACTCAAATTTTATGGCTGTGATATTTTTAATTGTATGCCCCAATTTTCCCATGTTTTTGTCTGAATAGGTTTAATAAAAAACCAAAGAGAGGAATACAGTATCTACAGGAGCAGGGAATGCTTGGCACTACAGCAGAGGACCTGGCACAATTCTTGCACCAAGAGGAACGCCTCTGTTCTGTAAGATTATGTGCAGCATAATTAATACACTTGCCCCAGTACCCTCGGTCCTGTCCCTGGTATCTGTGTGCCCCTGCTCTGTAGTTCATATCCTAGAGAAATGAATGTGCAAGGCTTCTCATGGACACACCTAGTGCCAAGGCTACCTACTGTTTGCTTGCTGTCCCAGGCTTCTTAATAAAGTACTGTGTTACAGTGAAGTGCTGGAGGGTTCCCCATCAATGGAATGTGCATTCTGTCTGTCCCTGGAGACTGGAGGGGGATGGAGTAGTGTCAGTTGCTGGCAGTACCTTGCCAAAGGAGTAGCATGTGCTGCAGTGGCAAAGCATTCTCTGCTGCATGTGCAACTGGGCACAGTCCAGCTTTCCTTGGCTCTGCAGTAATGCAGATCTTACCTTTGGCAGTGAGGGAAGCAGGAATATGCAGACTGAGGGGGCATAACTAGTATCCCTGTCCCTTGCCACCCCTCCATCAGCTGCTCTGCCCACTCATGTCAGCTTTACAGAGGTGACAGCTGTGCAACTCTTGGCCTAGAAACTTTCTTGCAAAGCTGGCACATGGATTGCACAGTAATAACTGTCTCTTGTGTTTTTTAGACTCAAGTAGGAGAATTTCTTGGGGAAAGCAGCAAGTTTAACAAGGAAGTGATGTATGCCTATGTAGACCAACTTGATTTCTGTGGAAAAGACTTTGTCTCCGCTCTGCGTATATTTCTGGAAGGTTTTCGTCTGCCAGGTGAAGCCCAGAAGATTGATAGATTAATGGAGAAGTTTGCTGCTAGATATATTGAATGCAACCAACGGTAATTCAATTCCTTTGTATCAGATCAGTGCCCAAAGAACATTCCCTGGCTGTACTGTTGTGTCCCTTAGGGGCAGAGGATAGATTAAGCTCATACCAGGCCAGAAACTTCTGCAGGCTTGTGTGAGGAGCAGGTCTTGCTGCTGATATTGGATAAGAAGTATACTGATGCTGGCATTTCCTTAAATCCCAAGTACTTGCTAGAAGGAATTACTGGAAAAGGGAAGCCCTAAGTAGGTTAAAATGCTACAGGTTATACAGAGACAATTTTAGACAAATGTTGATCAGTCAAGTATAAAAAACAGTAGTAAGCAGTAGAAATGGCTAGAATTAAAAAATCACGGCATAAAGAGCTAATAGGATGTTACAATGCTTTTGCTTGCCTGTTAGATGTGGAACAAAATGTGTATATGCTATTTGATACCAAATAAGCAAAGTTGCTGTCGTTCCTAATGCAAGAAGCTAAACTAAAGTTCAGCTATGTGTCAAGCTTAATTAATTCCCATTCCTTAGTCTAGTTGGTGTATCGGTGGGTTGATTTTTGTATCAATCTTTATGAAACTGTGAGTGAAAAATAAGCTGTCCCTTAACTTTTTTAAGATTGTACATTATTGTTCATTGGGTAATCTTTAGGGAATGTACTTGAAAATCTCAGTCACCACTAGTTTTCAGTATTGTAAAGATGATGCACTTTCCCCCCCCACCTTTTTATTTGTGTTTTAAACTGCTTGGGGTTTGATACATTTCTAGCATCAGGCTAGCTTCAGGCTTGTTGAATCTTCAGGCTCTTTGATTGAATCCATAGCATTTCTGGGTATTTTTCTTGCATATGGACTAGAGCTAATGGACTGAGGAAGTGGGAGTCTATAAACCTGTTTTGTTTTTTTCCTCCTTCAGGCAAACACTATTTGCTAGCGCTGACACTGCCTATGTTTTGGCATACTCCATTATAATGCTGACTACAGACTTGCACAGTCCACAGGTAGAAATTTAAAAAATCCAAACTTACAGAAGTTCAAATTTCCCTGGAAGTTGCATTCAAAATCTGATATCCAACTTACTCCTTCTTACAGGTAAAAAATAAAATGACAAAGGATCAGTACATTAAAATGAATCGAGGAATCAATGACAGTAAAGACCTGCCAGAAGAGTATTTATCCACAATCTATGAAGAAATAGAAGGAAAGAAAATTGCGATGAAAGAGACAAAAGAATATGCAATTGCAACCAAGTGTAGTAAACCAAGTAAGAAGGAACTAGAAACTGGAAAGACCACAGTGCTCTTGAACTATTGCAGGAACTTTGGGATGGCACAGTGGTGTGCAGTCCTTGTGAGAATGCCTTGGGGCAATATGTTAAAGTACATTTACAATGGTTGAGAGCTATTTGGGAGGAAACTGGCTCAGTTACAACTTATCACTACTTTCTCTGGTGGGAGCAGGCATGTAGGTGCCTCTGGCACCATGACAGAAACAAGAAACGAGTTCTGTTGGGGTTTTTAAACACGGGTGTGAGGGGAAAAGGGTGGAATAACTCAAGGGGGAACTTACTTTGCAATTAACTTTATATGTGCTAGACAACGGATGAGGGCTTGATTTGGGCTGGTTTTTTGTGTTTCTCCATGGTTCGGTGGCTAGGAGGTGTCACAGTCCTTGTGACAGTGTTTGCAAAACAGAAAGATTAGAGAATTTGTCATGATCTTTAGTCACCTCTCCTCATCCAGACCAAATGAGGGCTTCTGTGTGAAGTATGCAGTAGAAACCAGCATCCCCAGCTGTCCCTACTTTTACTCAGAAAAGCCGGTACTAGTGAATTCAACTTAGTGAATTCTGAATCTTCAGCATAGTCGTTTTTCCAGTGTTTTCATGCTGTTTGCAGGTTTTCTCAATCAAAACACGAACAAAATTAAGTTGCTTGAAAACTGAAGTTGCACCCTGTAGTATAAGGGTAAAGAAATGCTAAGTTATTAATTTATTTATCATGTTGGGGAGGGCTTGCTTTGTTTTGGGGGTGTGAGCCTAAGAAGATACAGGATTCTCCATCCACTTTTACAGGCAGAATGACATAATAGAGTACTCACCTCTGACTTGGAACAATTAGGTAATAGTATGTGTTCTATAGGGGTGAATTAGTTATTTTATACAGAATAGTCTTAAACTTGGGTGTGGTTTTTAGTGCTGGACTTCCTTGCTTGCAACGTGGGGCCGCCTCCTGACTTCTAAGATTTTGCAAGATTTTTATCTTTAGATTTCAGTTGCAATACCTTTCTTTAGCATTTTGTCATGCTCAATATGAAGACATGGAATATGCTTTTGTAAGAAAAGCAAGCAATGCCTGTGTGGTGTTTCCCTCAGGTGTAGCTAATGAGAAGCAGCGGAGGTTGTTGTACAACTTGGAGATGGAACAAATGGCAAAGACAGCTAAAGCCCTCATGGAGGCAGTGAGCCATGCAAAGGCACCTTTCACCAGCGCCACTCACCTGGATCATGTCAGACCCATGTTCAAAGTGAGTGTCAGGTTCTCACTGTGTCTTCGTTATGAAGAATTTTAAGCATGGGAAAAAAAGTGGAAAGTTACTCTTCAGAGTTTGCTAAATGCAACAGGTGGACTCTGGACATATTTGGCTTCAGGGACCCATTGTTTTGGGCTGAAGCTGTAAGAGACTTCTGAGCTTAGTTTCTTCCTCTCTTTAGCTTGTCTGGACTCCACTGCTGGCAGCTTACAGTGTTGGCTTGCAGAACTGTGATGACACAGAAGTTGCGTCCCTGTGTTTGGAAGGAATACGCTGTGCAATTAGGATAGCATGTATCTTCGGAATGCAGGTTGGTGCCAGACTTAGCCTGGGACTCACTGACGGCCATGTGGGCCCTGGGAGGCAGGTGAAGAATTACAAACAGTTTATACATGGCAGATGAAGTGTCTCATCTGCTTTCTTGAAATAGTAAAAGGTTTTGATGCAATCAAACATTTTTCAGCTCTGCTTTTCTTTTTCCTGGTGAATCTTCTATTAAGAGTGTTTCCTGACTGGCATCCTACTCTCCTTTAGCTGGAAAATGCTCTAACAGTGCCAGCTATCCGTAGAAGGAAAATTTGTTGGCAAGTTGCTTTCTCTGGTTCTTTGGGGACTTGATTTTGATCAAGCTTGTTTCTCTATCTTGTAGCTTGAACGAGATGCTTATGTGCAGGCCCTTGCTCGTTTTTCCTTGTTGATGGCGAGTTCCAGCATTACAGAAATGAAACAGAAGAACATTGATACCATTAAGACACTCATTACAGTTGCTCACACAGATGGCAACTATCTTGGCAACTCTTGGCATGAGGTAAATCTTGATTAGTTTAAATAGTGAACGTGGTGTCATATTTTTTCTTCTACTATGAGCTCCCAGAACCCTCTTGAAAATGTGAAGGAAGTGCATTATATTGTTAATTTTTTGTTTTGGTTTTGTTCATTTGCTTGTTTTTTGGGTTTTTCAATATATATATTAAAATAGTGCACTGCATTTTTTTTTAAAGCCCCTGTGGAAACTGTGACAGTATTGTAATTCTTGTGTGTGTATTTGACATGGACTTGAAACAAAACAAAAAGTCTCACTTGGCTGCAGAAAATTCTGCGTATGAACTATTGTATTCTTATTCATGGAAACAAAATTATTCTAGTTCACAGGTCCAGCCTTGTCTGTGCAATATTTGGCAACATTTACACCATAAGCACATGAAAAATGAGGGCTGAAATAATTTGGTGGGGGATTGGTAGAGATAGGCTGTCAGGATCATATGTATTTTCTTAAAGCCTATTTTCCAGGAGCAATTTTATCAGCTCTAAATCTGTGCTGCTGCTAAAAGGAGCATTTCTGCTGCCTTATGTTCTCTGACTCTAGTCTTGGGCTACATGATATGAGTCAAAAGGTGCTAGAGCTGACAGATGCCTCAGACCTGGCTCACAGCACACCCTCTTAAGTGCTTGTGCCAGCCAAGGGATGTGGCAGTGGGGGAGGAAGAAGGAAGAGAGTAAATTCTGTTCTATGGCAAGCACAGCATTGGCATTTAAACTGTCTGTGTTGGAACATCATTACTCAAAGTGGTGACAGCTGCAATGTTTCAGTCTTTTCATCTCTCTAGGACAATGAACTCTCTGGAAGATCAGCTCCAACTTGTTTATAGTCTTGAAAGCTGATGCTGTAAAAAGTAATAAAAAGGTTTCCTTTAGTAGCTAGAGATCCAGGTTAGATTTTTGAGCACTGTTTCATTCTTGTATTGGAATGATTCATGGTGGCTGATAATATTGAATGAACCACTCAACTTCATTTTCAATGAAAAAATTTTTCAATTTATTAGTAATGTTTTAGCTCCATCCAAGCTGTTGTCATGGTCAAAGTTGTTTTAATGGTTGAAGAACCTGTGGTAAATATTAAATACAAATATATGTTAAGAATAAAAATAATGAGGTGTCCAGAAACACAGTGTTTAATTTCTTTTGGTTTTAGATCTTGAAATGTATTAGCCAGCTGGAACTGGCACAGCTCATAGGAACTGGCGTGAAAACTCGGTATTTGTCTGGTTCTGGGCGTGAGAGGGAAAGCAGCATTAAGGGCTATGCCTCTGCAGGAGAAGAGTTTATGAGCCTGGGGTTAGGTAAGATTATTAATCCTGGACTTCGCAAAGATTAACATACAAGTGGAGTAAGGATGTTTAAGAATCCTCAATGTTATAGCATACTCAAATATATTTAGTTGCTTCCAGGGGAAGCTGTGTTGGATTAATGAAACTGTGTATTCCAATGTGTGTTTATAATTACCAAATCTGTTCTAACTTTGGAATTGGGTTAAGCTATTTAATAGCTATTCCAGATTTAGTTGTTGGAATGTTATTGTCAAAACTGTTTTGCCATACGAAATCATGGTTTTGTTGCAAGTACTAATTAATAGAAAAAAAAGAGCCATTTATTTTTAGGAATGAGTAGGTGTTTTGATAACTGACAAATGGTTTTCCAAAGGAATTTCTTATCTCTGTTGGGCTTGCTGTTCCAGTTCCTATTGTTTCTGCAGTGTGTGCAAGAAACAAACCTTAGATTTTTGGCTGTAAATTAGAGGGACAAGGCAAGTTGCCTTTTAAAACCACTAAGGAAACAATTTAATTTAAAAAAGCTCTGGAGTAGATGCTATACATGATGATTATGATGAATACAGAACTGTGCTGAATACAGAACTCATAAACTACTTGTAGCTGTCTTAGAGTTCATATTTTTAAATAATATTTTATCAGTTCCAATTTTATTAAGAATATCATATTGTCTTAACCTAATAAATATGATGTTTAACTGTGTAATAATCTAGCACAGAGCTGGCAAAGGCACCATCTGCTCTATATAAATTACATGGTATCTAGAAGCAGTAGACTCTTCTTGTCTATTTGTTTGATGTTGGAGTTAATATAAAGTTGTTATTTTCTGATGGCAAATACTGTTTTTTAATGTTTTTTATTGCAGGGAACCTCGTTGGGAGTGGGGCTGACAAAAGGCATATGGCAAGCATTCAGGAGTCTGTGGGGGAGACCAGCTCACAGAGTGTGGTGGTAGCAGTAGATAGGTACTGAGAATGTAATCTCTGCACTCTTACCTCAGTCATCATCTTTGTCATCTGCCTTTCTGAAATTTTGTCTAAAGACATGCTTCTATCCTAAATTACATGTTGGAATGGGACTTCTTAGTAATTACTGGTACAATTGTGTGAGTCTGCACAATCATATATTCAGATTTGCAATGGTTATTCTAACCATAAATGTGTCTGTTACCACATCAAAGTCCAAAAGATTTGGGAATGTTCTGCACTTTATCAGTGTTCTATATGGACCACTATCAGTAGTCTGAACTCCTCTCAAGACTGAGCAGCTGAAGGGGAAGAAGGGACAACAGTGTATCCGCAGTCTTTCTTCAGTCTGTTTTGACAGCCACAGCTGACCATATTCTCAGAGCATGTAAAGAGCAAAAGTGGCTGGTAACCAGTAAAGTCTTGTAGCAAAGCTTTCTTACTGTCTGTTTATTGTCCCCATGAAATTTAACACACTGTCACCCAAATTAGTGTTCCAGCACAACTTGGCTGGGTAAACTTGTGAGCCTGTGCCTGTTCCTGTAGCAGGGCAGGAGCACAGTAGACTGTGATTTGGTGCAGGAAAGAGGATGCTTAGACTAAAGAAAAATGCATGTACTGTTGCCAAGGAGCAAGAATACAAGAGGTGCGGAATTTATGGCATGGAGGATTGTGAAGTACCTCCAGATGTGCTGACCTTTTGCTGCAGCACTAACTTGTAATTGACTCTTGTGGATGCGCAGTTGAAACTCTAACTCCTTTATTTGTTCCGTAGGATATTCACAGGCTCCACGAGGCTGGATGGGAATGCCGTAGGTACGTATGGTGGGTTACAGGGCCCCTGGCACTGGAGCAGCCTGGCTCACAGCAGGTTTCTCCTGTGCAGTTGACTTTGTGCGGTGGCTGTGTGCTGTTTCCATGGATGAGCTGGCGTCCCCGCACCACCCGCGCATGTTCAGCCTGCAGAAGATCGTGGAGATCTCCTATTACAACATGAACCGCATTAGGCTGCAGTGGTCGAGGATTTGGCATGTGATTGGAGATCACTTCAATAAGGTACTTGTTAAGTTACACAATATGCATGAATAGCAGAACTTCTTTAATCTTTCTATATCTAATCTAATCTACAACTTTTCCCTTCTGTTTTGATAGTGGCTTAAGCTCTGATATTGAAAAAAATTCCACTCAAAGCACCTAAAAGAAGCACCTATTTAAAAATCTTAAGTGTACAAATAAAAATGTCTAAAGGAATGATCTTTAATGATAATCTTCACTATATGATTTAGTATTTTTGTAATTTTTCTTTGTCTTTTCCTTCTGATAAAATGCCAAGTTAGTTTGCTTCTGAAATGTACACAGGTGGTCCTGGAACAACAGTTGTTTTCCTTAGGAAATTGGACCATGTTAGGATGGGATTTTTTTAAACTAAAGATTTCATTTATTTTATTGTATTGTACTGTATTTTAATTTAAATTTTAGCATCTAGCTCGCTATTATAGTTCTGCATTGATGCATTCAAAATCCATGGGTCTGTTTAAATGGGCAAAATGACAGAAAGCTCCCTTCAACAGGAACCCCTTCTTTCCCAAGTATCTGAACACTAGAATGTGCTAGCATTGTTTAGTGGGCTGAGATGGAACTTGAATTATGAATTTGTTGCTCATATAAATGACAGTTCAGCTGATAAATATTTGTAAATATGCTTTTCTTCTAGGTTGGGTGTAACCCTAATGAAGATGTTGCCATCTTTGCCGTAGACTCATTAAGGCAGCTGTCAATGAAATTTCTTGAGAAGGGAGAGTTAGCCAACTTTCGCTTCCAGAAGGACTTCCTAAGGCCTTTTGAACATATTATGAAGAAAAACAGGTGGGAAGCACTGCAATTTCTGCTTTAGCTTGCTTTAGTCCCAGTTAAGGATGTCACCTGGCATGGGTTAGATGGTCATGTGCAGGGTAGTGGGGAAGTTACTTCTTGCCAGTGTAAAGTAGTCTTGCTTTCCTTTCTCCTTTTTTTTAAGATCTCCGACTATTCGAGACATGGTGATCCGCTGTATTGCTCAGATGGTGAACTCTCAAGCTGCTAACATTCGTTCAGGCTGGAAAAATATCTTTGCAGTCTTTCATCAAGCAGCGTCAGACCATGATGGAAATATTGTAGAGCTGGCCTTTCAGACTACAGCACACATAGTCAGTAAGTAGTGCTTGATAGATGCATGCACCCAAATTAGCTTTGCTGCTGTGAGTCTGCTTTAAAAGGCTCATCTGAATAAGGCTTTTGTGTTTGCAGGCAAATAAACACACAACCTTGCAGCCAGTCTGTTTAAACTCTGCAGCTGCATCATATCCATTAAGTCTCTTGAGTGCTATGGACAGGACAACCTAGATACAGATATTCTGCTGTAGAACTTTGGAATGCAGTTGGTGAGGTGGGACAGGGAAGAATGCAAGAGAAGGCAAAGAACCATATTTAATGTAGAAGATCTGGTCGTTTCATGTTTGTCTATTCCACAGCAGTATACCATGGGTGGCATGCCTAGATTGATGCAGTTTATGGATTTTAATATCCATAGTAAATTTTAAAAAGTGTATTTTTTTGTTCTTCACAGCAAATATTTTTCAGCAGCATTTTCCAGCAGCAATTGACTCATTTCAGGATGCAGTAAAATGCCTCTCTGAGTTTGCCTGTAATGTTGCCTTCCCAGACACCAGCATGGAAGCCATCAGGCTTATTCGTTACTGTGCAAAATATGTCTCAGAAAGACCACAGGTATATTTGAATTTTTACCCTGGTGCATTTTCACACTCTCTTCTACTGTTAAAAGGAGATTAATCTACTAAAAAATGAGCTTTCAGACTCAAACTTCAATTGCAAGTGTTTGTATTCAAAGCTTATTTGCATTTAAGAGAAATTTTGGTATTATATAAGTAGTAAAGTAGGGCTAATTAAATAATGTTAAGTCTTGTAAGTCCCAATGGGAAATAACTGAATTAAATAGTCCTTGTTTGGTTTTTTTTGGTTTTGTGGTGTTAAAATGACTTGGAAAGCAGTACTTCCTGTTCTGTCACCCTAACTATGTCTAGTTAGCTGCTTACAAACATGTGTTCTTCTACATCAGTCTGTTGTGTGAATACTGAATGTAATAATCACTGGCTGAGGAAAGCCATGATTTACATTGCAGTTGCATGACCCCACTGCTTGCTGCATTCAGTGTACCAGAGACTTGTAGAACTGGTTTCTGCCAATTTCCTTGTTACGTGTATTGATGTAACAGTTGTCTGTCACTGTTAAAGCTGCTTTCTAAGAAGTCCAAACCTCAGCAACTTGTAAGGCCTTTAGCTGGACTGAAGTAAAAAACATATTGAAGTATTTATTTCTATGTATTATCTATATATTATTTTCTAGTATTTTTGCAAATAGTTACATCTCAGAGCTATACTTAAGTTTTGCAGGATTGGAGTGTTACAGTAGGAACTAAGCTAACTTTCCAAGTCCATCTGTAACACTATTAGTACCTAAATTTGTAATATTTAAAGATTTTTAAGATAATTTTTTTCTCTAAATCTCCTTTTCCTGCTGATCTTCAAGGTATTAAGAGAATACACAAGCGATGACATGAACGTGGCTCCCGGGGACAGAGTGTGGGTCAGAGGATGGTTTCCTATTTTGTTTGAACTTTCTTGTATCATCAGTCGTTGCAAATTAGATGTTCGTACAAGGTAATAAAGGTTTTCTTTGCTTTTTTTTAAAAAATGTAATTCATTTGGTGAAGATATCACAGGAAAGACTTTTAACATCTGTTCCTATATTTGTTTGGGTTTGTTTATAGAGGCTTAACAGTGATGTTTGAAATCATGAAGAGTTATGGCCATACCTTTGAAAAGCACTGGTGGCAAGACCTGTTTAGAATTGTGTTTCGGATTTTTGATAATATGAAACTCCCTGAACAACAAACAGAGGTAAAACAAACAAACAAACAAACAGAAAAAAAATCCAAAAAGTAAGCATTCCCTAGAGTTGTCTTTTCAAGAACTCGCACATCTGAGGCAGCAGTTTGTATTGACATCAGATATTGCTACCCCATACTACCCCAGACTTAAATAAACACATTCTATATTCTGCCAAAATCTGTGGCATGAATAAAAATTGCCACAGTGTCCAGTGACCTGTGTGTGTGTTCTGTCTGATTATTTTCAAGGAGAATGTTCTCACACTCTTGTGAACATGTACAGTTTTCTGAGCAGTGTTCATGTGGCCAACTAAGCACTTTTGACAAGACATCTGCATTTGTGAGGCTTTAGTTCTGAGTTCTCCTCTTCTCAGAGCTGTGTCTCCGTTGACCAGCCATGTATAAGCCAAGTGTTGTCATTATGGATGAATCCCCATAAAACCAAAGACTTTTCTCTCCCAGAAATCAGAGTGGATGACCACGACATGCAACCATGCACTTTATGCCATCTGTGATGTGTTCACGCAGTTCTATGAAGCTTTACATGAGATCCTTCTTCCTGATATACTTGCACAGTTACACTGGTGTGTAAAACAAGGTACCTTATTTACCTGTTATTTTGATAAAATATATTTTTGAATGTTCATTATTGAAGAAGGGGAAGGTTAACTGAATTTTGGAAGAATAAAAGTTCCCATTAGGACAATATGTGTTGCAATAGATTGATGCAGTATCTTGAGTATTTGAGCACCAATCTTTTTATTGAGTTGGGCAACTTTTTTGTTACTGTGTTCATAATGTGCTCATGGTGTTACTGTGACACAGAAAAAGCTTTTGGAGAGTGGTCCAATTTTCTGAATCTTGTGCCAACAACCTTTCTTCATTTGACTACAGGGATACATTAACGCCTTTATTTACACATACAGATATATGCATGCATTCTAATTTTTTTCTTTTCTCTTTTTTTTCTTCATTTTAATTTTTTTTCTTATTTTCTCACACCTGCTTCCCCTGCTTCTCCCAACCATCAAGTACTTCTAAATACAGCTTTCTAAAGAGCATGTTTTTCTTCTGGCTCCAACTCTTACACCTGAAATCCTGCATGTTACTGGCATGGAATGTCAGGGGTGATCTTGCAGTAAATCATAAGATTCCAATTGCTGCTTTTCCTTCCTTTTTCTCACTTTGTGCTTCCCTACTGCTTCTGCCCTATCTTCTGTCTTCCCTGGTTGGATTTCCATCTCATGAAGGCTTTTTTGAAACTCTTTTTTTTAATCAGTAGGTTCCTCGGCTTCATATTGTTGTAACATATTATATAGGTAGGCTTTGAGCCAAGACACTGTGCATTTCACAGTATTGTGAAAAAATTGATAAAAAATTTAATGGAGCAGTAATAGGGAATGCTTAATTTTTCATTGATATTGTAGAAGTTGATAAATATGGAATGTTTCTTTCACAGATAATGAGCAGTTGGCACGATCAGGTACAAACTGCCTAGAAAACCTGGTAATACTCAATGGACAGAAATTCAGCCCTGAAGTCTGGGGCCAGACATGCAATTGTATGCTAGAAATCTTCAAAACAACTATTCCTCATGTGTAAGTTCATAAGTTTAATTCTTATATTGATACCAAATTCCAGAGCAACAATATTTACCTTTTTTGTTTTGTTCTGTTTTGTTTTTTTGTTTGTGTTTGTTTTTTTCTTGTTGTTTTGGTTTGGTTTTTTGTTTGGTTTTTTCCTTAACTATGTGAAGCTTGCTGACATGGAAGCCTGTAGGAATGGAGGAAGATTCGTCTGAAAAACACTTGGTAAGAGTTAACTCAGGGCAATAAACTGACTTGAAGGGTTTTGTGTTAGGTTAGCTTTTCAAAAATTCTGTTGTAGTCAATACATTTGACAAAAAAAATGACAGTAGATTGTATTTGGTGTTATTTTAACAATGATGTAAAGAATGGATGCAGGAAGCCTTTGCAATGTAGGATTAGGGAAGTAATCTGAAAAGTGATAGCTGGTTGGGAGTTAGTGTTTTGGATTGCTGGAATTGCTCTGCACTCTCTTCTAGGATTTGGACCTAGATCACCAGTCTTTAAGCAGCATGGATAAAAATGCTTCTGAAAGAGGACAAAGCCAATATTCAAATCCAACAGATGAGAGCTGGAAAGGTGGTCCTTATACAAGTAAGGAAATCATACAAGCTTTTTCAATGCACCTTTATCGCCAGTCTTAGTTCACTTCTGTAGTTCTCTACAGAAAGTTTTGGGGTAGTTAAACTTGGGATAAGTCTTTGCAAGTTGTGTTTATGCCTCACAGAGAGATTTTCTCTTTAGAAGATAATTCACAGCATTACTGAATATCAAATTGTTAGTGACAATGTCATATTTTGCTAGCCTGTTGTAAGTGAATCGGCATGAATTGCTTGTGAAACTTGTGTTGCTCCATTTCATTAGACCAAAAACTATTTGCTGGCCTCCTGATCAAGTGTGTGGTACAGCTGGAGTTGATACAGACCATTGATAACATAGTGTTCTATCCAGCAACAAGCAAGAAGGAAGATGCTGAGCACATGGCTGCAGCTCAGGTACTGCCAGAGTTACTTGTAACCTTGTTCTGACAGTCAAGTACAAACTAAGGAATGCTCTGACGTTTGTTTACAAAACAGAGTCTTTTTCTGACTCTCAGAACTACTCTGAACATGTGTGTAAACTACTCTTAAGTTGTGATTTTTTTTTGCCTTCCTCCAGTGTTGCCTGGTGGTCTGCCTGTTGTAGTATTACATTACCTATATTTTTATTGTCAGTAAAATAGATTATAATTGTTTTTATCATGAATACATACTCATCAAAATGGTTTTTGTTTGTTTGGGGGAAAGCATTCTTTTCTGCTCATTAGACTGAGTGTCTTCATTTAGCCACAGCTGAGGCTTTGCTCAGCCTCTGGATGTTTGCACAGGAAGTGTTGCAGAAGTTGGACTTCAGCAAGGTCAGTGGTCAAGATTTCACTCATTGCTGACCTTGGAGATGTCTGTGTCCCTGAAAGTTCTGATTCTGGGCAGTAGTGCACAGTACCTCTGGCTTGGCTTTAATAAAGCCTTAAGCTGGAAGCTCTGGCTAGTGCATTCAGGTAGTATTTTGGAGATGGTATAGTTAAATTCCTAGTGAAATTAGCTAAAAATATTGACCAATTTAATTAAATTTGACATGATCCAAAGATGGGGAATTTCTACGCTAGGCAGCATTTAAACCCACACTGTTTTTGTCGCTCATTTTGATGTTTTTCAGAATTCAACAGACCTACCCAGTCAGCTTCTAGAGAAGAGGAAATGTTCTGTACTGTATTGCTATGACTGCAATGTCTCGATAAGGGAGTTCTTCCCTTGCTCTTGAGTCTTATTTTCTTATCAGTAACTAGGATAGATCATAACCTCTCTCTTCTTAAGTATCCTACTGAGAAGAGTACAACTCTGATCTTTGACAGGACCACTCTGCTATGTTATACTGCACTAATGTTGCATTGCATCTATAAATTGGAATTAGCAGTTACTAGAGTTTATGGCATGTGCTCTCTCTCTCTCTATCCCTCTTCCCCTGTTCTTTAGCGAGACACACTGGATGCAGACATCCACATTGACACAGAAGATCAAGGAATGTATAAATACATGTCTTCACATCACCTCTTTAAGTTACTGGATTGTCTGCAAGAGTCTCATTCATTTTCAAAAGCCTTTAATTCAAATTATGAGCAGCGAACTGTGTTATGGAGAGCAGGTGAGGCTTTTGTTTTTATTTGATAAAAATGCTGAACTGCACTTCTAGCTTTAAGTATCAAGACACAACAGTGTGTCATTGCAGTCACTTCTAGAGTTTATTGGAGAGTCACATGCTTTTATTGCTTGTCTCCTTCCTGATGACTGGACTAATTCTGTTTGCTAAATTATCTGGGGTTTTTTTATTAAAATAGAGTTACACAGCTGGTACTGCTGTAGCTAGGTATCTTTATAATTAAGTCAAAACTCAATCAAAATCAAGGAGGAGGAACTACTGTCTGGACAAGAAATCACTACTGGTCACTAGTGCAGGTATCATCGATAGAATTTATTTTTGGCTAATAACATCAACTGTGCATGTTCCCTCTCTTCCTGTGTGGGACTGATTTCTAGGGTTCAAGGGTAAATCAAAACCCAATCTCTTAAAACAAGAGACCAGCAGCCTGGCGTGCTGCCTGAGGATCCTGTTCCGGATGTACGTGGACGAGAGCCGGCGGGAGGCCTGGGACACCGTCCAGCGGCGGCTGCTCAGGTAGGACAGCCCTGCCCGGGAGGGGAATGGGCAGAGAGAGGTGTGGCCACTCTTCCTTAAAAGTTCACTTAGCTGTAAGGAAGCAATCTGCCTAGAATAGACAAAGCACCTTCTTGCCTGACATAGGCTTTACTTTAAGGAAGTGGTGGTGTCTGAATAGTTTTCCCATCTGAATACAAAGTGATAGAGTTATGATAGGATACATTAATTGAAAAAGAGTGCAGTATAAGCTGCTGTACACCTGGAATTTAAACAAATGTAGAAAGTAATTCTAAATAAATATAAAAAGGTATTCGGGTGAGTTGGTAGGTAAAAGTTGAAAGCACTAGTCTCTTATCAAATGTGAAGATCTCCCAACTTGCTCTTGGTACTAATACAGTGGATTCTGATCTACCAGCATGTACAGACATGTTAATCTGCTCAGTCCTTTAATTAAAAGTGTCCTTAAAATAGCCATAGTAAATGGTACAGTTTGTACCTTGTGTTGATGATCTGCAGCAGGGGCCAAAAATTTATTAGTACAATAATAATTCTTCCTTAGCCTGTGATGCTGATCTGTGCAGATCTTTATTAAACCAGTCCAAATTTGTAGGGAAAGCTCTCTCATGGTGCTGTTGCCGAAGCTGTCCCAATGTCAGGTCAGGAAATAATGTTTGCAGGTTGAAAGTAACAGCATTTCAATTACAAAATGTTTTATCAGGCAAATTAGACTTTTCCTTCTCTGCTGCCAACATGAAAAATGTTTCAGTTTGGTTTTCTGGAACAATTCCAGTACCAGAAAAAGCAAATTTGTGTAGTTGAAGTTGTTGCATGTGATTGAAAACTTTCCCATGGAAGTGCATCTTGCTTGAAAACAAAGTACACTGAGAGGACAAACAGAGCATGTAATCAAAAACTTTGTAAGGGTTTTCTTTATGGTTTGTGTGAACTGTGCCATTCTCTCCAGCGTGTGCAGTGAAGCCCTGGCGTATTTTATTACTGTCAACTCAGAAAGCCACAGAGAAGCCTGGACCAATCTCCTGCTGTTGCTTTTAACAAAAACACTAAAACTCAGTGATGATAAGGTAAGAAGGGGCTGGAAGTCATGTCTGCATTTGGGTATGTTTTTCATTCCTTCTTCAGTCTGAGTTTAGTCTTCATTTCCATCCAGACTGGAGGTGGGACATTCCTCATAGCAAGTGCTCTCCTGGCAATACAGCAGTGGCAGCTCCACTGTCTGCAGGCATTCTGCATTGTGGAAATGGGGCTATATCCATGCAATTCCCAGTTGTGTGGGAATTTGGATAGAATTACTGAACAGCTTTCATACAAAAGCACGAGTGTGCAGTAAGGGATAGGCTTATGCTGTATTACAGTTGCACAGGAATGGTGAGGTGAATTTCATCACTGTAAGATTGGAATTCCAGTTCCTTGACAGGAACTGTCACAGTTTTTGTTCCTTCACAAAAACGTGACTCTGCTTAGGGAGTAACACCAAAGGCAGGCCCCGTGTGCACTGCTGTCACAAACAACATGGAGCTTGGTGCCCTTGGGCCATCGGGAGGGCTTGTTGGGACCTGGGTTTTAACAACTTGGTAGCCATGGTATAGGCACGAATGTGTCAGAACTTTGCATTTTCCTCTAGCAGTAGAGAATGACGTTCTGGTTTTGTATCTTGCTTAGTTCAGGGCACACGCTTCCACCTATTACCCCTACCTGTGTGAGATCATGCAGTTCGACCTGATCCCCGAGCTGCGGGCGGTGCTGCGCAAGTTCTTCCTGCGCATAGGGCTGGTGTTCAACATCTGCATCGTGGACGAGCAGGCACGGACAACTGGGATTAACCTGCCTTCCTGGTAGCTCTAAGTGAGGCTGTTACACCAGCCTGTACATAAAGCTGTGTGCAGAGATGGATTGAAGTGGATGGGAGAAAAACGGGACCCTGGTGTATCACCACAGGAGCAAGTTATTCTTACCACAATGGCATTTGGGAACAAGGAAGATAATCCTGTTCTGTCCATCCTACAAAAGCATCAGCAGTTTTATTTAAATTATTGCTTACAGGGTCAATACAGTAGGTGTGCAGTCTCTTTGTTTCAATGCTAATCATTTGTATGATCCAGTATGTCTCTTCTAGTCTTTTATCCACTGCTCAGTCTTGCATCCCATCTAGGGCTGAGAAATCAGCTGGATCTCTCCACAGAAGTTATGCCCCTTGGAGAAAAATGACTATATTTGTGTAGCCCTGTGATGTTGGCACGTGTTCATAATAAACTCGGCTGTGGTGGCCAGTGACCACCCGAGATCCCTCTGGGTTTTCCTTTGTGTCCAGGACCAGGCCAGGCAGGCACTGGGCTGTTGAAGTGGACAGCCTGCAGGATATTTGGAGAAGGTTTTCCTCCTGTTTAGCAAATCACTTTTTAAAAAAAATTACTATCAGTACTGCATCTTCTGAGACTTATTTTTAGTTTTATGGAAGATTTTACATCCAGAGCATCAATAGCATCTACTCCTTTAGCTTATTAAGCTTGAGTTAAAGGCATTTAAGAATAAGAAAAGGCTTTCCTTTCCCTTTCATACATTGGCAGATCATGGACAGAGCATACACAGGAACATCAAAAACAAGGCCCAGAACAAATAAACCCACCTTTTTGACCCTTGAATATGGTGTATTTAGCAGTAATTATGACTGCTTAGCAAAACGTCCTCTCCTTAACACAAGTTTGTCTCCTTTTACTGCAGATTTGCAAGTTCTGAATTGTCATTTTGTGCAAATGATCTTTGTTCTCAACTCTTAGTTCCTAGTGGCATCTTAAAAAACCTGAATTGCCAAAAAACTGCTCTAGCAAAATTAAATAAGTTCATTCATGTGCTCTAAGTTACCAACACAATTCTGTGCTTTGAAGGTTATCTGTGAAGCAAAATGTGACATGACACCACAGCTTTGCTTGCCCAAGAAAGTTTTCTTTCTTTCCTTGAAATGCTTTGGGTTTCTGTGACAATGTTTCCATGACAAAATATTGTCTTGACCTTTGAAATAATTGTAAATTTCAAGTTTCAAGTCTTTTCTAAACCAGGAAAGTGTGGCAGGATGGGAGGAGAGGTTCCACTTCCTAAAATAATGCAAAGTGTTATATTAACTGCTGTGCTATCCAGAATAGCAAACTTAAAATATTAACAGTATTTAAAGAAAAAAACAAACCGACAAACAGCAACAGCAACCTACCTACTTGAATGGAACTAAGTGTATAACATTATTTTGGTTTTTGAGTTGAGTTTCCTGGTAGGATGGCCTCAGGTGAGGTTGTCTTGGTATACACTGCTCTGAGCTGCTGGGAATGTGCTGTCTTTGGGGTTTTTTTGTTGTTGTTGTTTGTGGGTTTGTGTTTGTTTGTTTGTTGTGATCTATTTCCAAAGGGTTTTTATGGTGCTCCTAGTACATCAGTTTGTGCTATGTAAGCATTGTTTGGGAATGGTTTTGTAGTCAGTAGTAGTGAGATGGCTTTCACAATTTATTTTTAGTTTTTATTTTTAACCAAAGAAAAGTAAGTGGTGGTTGTGGCTCTTTGACTTTTAACTGCCCGTTAGGTTAAATCCATACACTGGTATTTAGTAGAAGGGAATATATGGCTATATATGACAATAGGAAAAGACTGAAAAATAAGCAATGCTGGTATTTAACTTGCTGCATTTGAAATATCCTTTTGTGTTGCATCTCGTGTAGCTGCTCATTCCCTGGAATTGTCACTGCATTGGGTACTGCAGAAAATGAAGTATTTATTTTAATTCTATTTAAATCTGTAAGAATATGCTGTTCCTTTTCTTCTGGTTGTAGGTAGTCCTGAGAGAAATATCGGAACCTTTATTTTTCAGACTTTGAATGTGTTACTGCCTCATGGAATGTGTTCCCTCCTGTCCCGTCAGACACACCTGGTCCAGCTGCATGTTCCTCTGTGTGTCACAGGTTTGAAAGCCCTACAGTCATGTCTTGAAACAAGTCTCAATTTTGAGACCTTAAATGGCTTCACAGTTGCTTCATGGGCTTTCTTTACTGTAAGGGGCAGCATTTGTACTCTCTCTGCACATAGGATAAGGATGTTTAATCCATGCTTCCTTTCAGCCTTTGGTCTGACACTGTTCTTTTCCCTAAGAAAAGCTTTTGTTGTAATACACCAGTTAAAAACTGCTGAAGATGGGTATGTGATATCCAACCATCCCAGAGCCTGCAGTGCATGAAAGAGAAGGGACTGGAATGCAATTGCATTGTCAGAGCCTTAATCCTGTCCCGTTTCTGCAGGTGATTGTCCCCATTAGAGCAATAATCAGGGTGTGTTCGGGTTACGTCCACAGCACTTGTTGGTTTTCCTCAGAGAGTCAGAAAGGGCAGAACCCACAGCCCTCCCAGTGAAGCTCAGCGCTCCTGGAGGGGTCCCAGCTTGTTCCTTCTCCCCGCCTCCACTGACACGGGGTGGAACCGGGAGCAGAGGCGGGCTCGCTGTCCGGAGAGCAGGACTGCAATCCGAGAGTGAGAGAAAGTCAGCTCTTGGACGTGTTTGTGCAATAGATGAATCTGCAACTCATCACCTGTAACGGCATAAATAATGGAGACTCCATGGGGTTTGTTGTTATCTGTCATTGCAGACCTCCTGACAGAAGGGAGAGGATGCTAACGAGGAAAACCATAAACCCTGCCTTTTGTGGTGATTAAAAACTCCCTTCATGTTGCTTCTGTTATGTCTTACAGTCCAGAAAAAGGCTGCTTTTACAGCAGTTTGTTATCCGTGTCTGGTATCTCACTTTCCAAACTCTCAACAGAACAATCTAAACCAATGTCCAGTACCACAGCCAACAACCCCCAATTTTAGCTCAGTCTTACTATTGAGGACAAAGATTAAAAACTGTCAACAGTACATTTCCCTTTAATCTGTAAATTCAGTTTGTTCAGCACCTTTGTTTAAAATGTATGTTTTCACATATTTAAAATGCCTGAGTTTTAATATCTCCATATTAAGTGCATTTACTATCAATAATTTAAAGACCATTCCTTGCCAATGGATGTATAGAGTTCTGAGAGAATACCAAAATTATATAATATGAAAAACTGTGTAAAGTTTTCTACATGAAAATACGATGTATAATAGTTATACTATTCCATACTTTAATCAAGTGATGAATCAATAAAGTTTTACGAAGTGTTGCGTTTTTGCTCAGGTAGTTCCTTAAGCCGCTCAAAGGCTGCGGCGCCACTAGGGCTTCCCTGCGGTGTCGGGGGCTTCTGGTTCGTGCTTGACACACCCCGCAGGCTCGGGCCCGTTCCCGTTCCCGGGGCCCTG
>VXAC01006219.1:364581-387023 GCA_013399225.1 Rhipidura dahli
GGGGTTGCGAGGCCGGACTCGCTCCCCCGCCCCCGGCGCTGTTGTCCGGGCCCCGCGCTCCGAGGAGGTGGGAATACCCCTGGGGATCCTCACACCAGTGCCGGGATGGTTTTCCCCATCAGATCAGGGGCACGGCCGCGTTCTGCCCGGGTTTGGGCTTCTTCTCTGTCAGTGGTCTGCATTAATTTGACTAAAGTAGGTGATGTATTATGTACATGTTATGGGTTTCCTGAGGCCTTTTCTGCAGGTGCATGTTACAACACAACACAAAGCATCATACTACTCTTGAAGTACCACCCATGTTTTTGCACTGGAAAACAAACATGCAGAGCTAGAGGAAAAGAAGGAAATAAGCATATGTAGGTAACAGGTCAGAATACGTTGATGGATGTGAATTGGTGAACCAGACTACAGACAAGTAAACCCCAAAAGCAAAGGGAAACATGGGAGGCAGGACTCTAGGTAGATTTTTACTTCTTGCAGAATATGTTAGGATCTGATTTGCTTACTAACATTCATTTAATTCAAGAAGATACTGCTGCTGTCCTTTTAAATTACATAGATACCATAGCTGACATAAAAATTGTGTCACTAAAGCTCACTCCCTTTGCAAGCATGCTGGTATAAAACTGTTCATTGCACTGATGATCAGCATGAAACAACTCCAAAGTAGGACAGGTAAATTTCAGTCAATCTTACTAAATAGAAAAAATGGATAACCTTTGCTTCCTCATAACCTTTGTAGGGAGTGAACTGTGCTGCTGGTGGTAGGAAGGACAAGCAGGATTGATGATGTCCAGAGGAACATCTCCGTTAAAACACATCGTATTGTTGTAGGGTTGCTGTAATTTTAATTATTCCAATGCAGGCTGTGAAGTAACTGTGGTACAGATAAGAAAGCATGTGGAAGGATTACTAGAGAGGAGCAATATGGACTTACTGCACAAAGTTATTCTGTAAAAAGTATTGCATTTGAATTAGCTCCCACCCTAGTCTGAAATAATTTTACAGAGAGGACAAAGTGTCTGGTTTTGCACAGTCTTTGTCAATTTTTTTTGTATTTTATTTCGAGATTTTTCTTTGATAAGGAGTATTTGATTTTTTAAAAAAGCCTTGACTCTTCAACGCACTTTGAATTGTTTTATTTTCAATTATTTAGGGCAGGACTGTTCAGCTTTTTCAGTCAGGAGGAGTTTCTGGGGCTGACAGAAGTTCTCAAAAGCAGAACCAAATTCCTGTTGTCCTAAAAGGGCAAGAGATCCTCTTTTGGCCATACCTGGTTCATGTCTGCTGGACGTGTGAGTCTTTTTGGGGTTTTGGGTCCATAAACCAGACACTAGCAGTTGCCTGTTGCTTGAGAAGTGGAATGTGTCCTGTGCCTGGTGAACCCTGGTTGGCACTGTGCTTGTGAGGTATTGTTGAAAAGAGCTGATGTTGCTTCTGTGGGATCTGGTTTCACATGTGTAGCTTTAGGATAGATTTTCTGATCTCTGGTTGTAACAAAACTACTTGTGGGTTTTAGGTTCTGCCAGAATGGAGCTCAGTGATGCCAATTTACAAACTTTAACTGAATATCTAAAGAAAACACTAGATCCAGATCCTGCTATAAGGCGTCCTGGTAAGTGATTCTCAGGAGTGAGAACAAAAAAGTTCAATTTCTTTTTGGCTCTTCTGTCTCTGTGTAGCAAACTTCAGTGGATATCTATGCAGTAACCTCTTTACAGAAGTTCTCAGTATCCTTTTAAAATGAAACCCTAAAAAGATTGATGAGGGATGGATATAAATATAAATAAGTTTATCTGCTTTTTTTGATTTTATTTTTCTGTATTCTTGATTTTTTTTGCACTGTTATTTAAAACAATGCTGCTGTTCACAACAAGCCAGGATTTGCTTCTTTGGAGTTACGGCTTTTCCAAGGGCCAGGAGGCAGTATTTCCCATCCTGCTGGAGATCTGAGAGCTGTTCTTGACAGCAGGAGCGCTGAGGGGCTCGGGAGCAAAGAACCTGCGATACCTTTTGTCAGACATATTCCTGTGAAGCTCTGGGGAAGTGCTTGCGCTGGGTATTTTAAACAGACACTTGAGAAATTGTAGGATTCCCATTAGAGAAAGCAGTTCAGCTTTTGCTAACCCCGGTATATTCTCTTACAGCGGAAAAGTTCCTTGAATCTGTGGAAGGAAGCCAGAACTATCCATTGCTACTCTTAACGCTGCTGGAGAAATCGCAGGAAAATGTCATCAAAGTTTGTGCATCTGTAACGTTCAAGAATTATATTAAAAGGAACTGGAGAATTGTAGGTATCCTAGTAAGGAATTGTGCTAAGACTTAATCATCCTTTTAAGGTACAATAAGGTATTGTGCAGTAACCCTGAGGAATGTGTGTGTCTGTGCTCTGGGAAATGCAGTCGATCATTCGCAGAACAAACACAAGGTGTAACTTACTAATGTGGGACTAAAACCCAGGCCACTGGACTCCCTTCTGTTAAAAACTACTAGAGCTGGGTGATAAAATGATGAACAAATAATCTTCTCTAACATTATATACACATATTGGAGAAGCACAATATTGAAAGCTTATTCAAGTAACTAATATTATTTAAACTGGAATGATTATGGAGTGTCTACAAACAAGCTGTCGCATTGGGCCTGTATCTATGTTGAAAACATCTCTGTCTAGCTGTGCAGCTCAAGGTGACAGTACCATTCATCAGCAGGTGCTGCTGGGGCACAGAATTGTCTAGGGCAGTTTGTTTTGGTGGCCCTGCCAGTTTTACCCTTGGAAGTGTTTGTAGTGATCGAATACAAGTATTGCTGGTTAGTCCCATCTCATCCTTTGTTTTGAAGAGGTCAGGAATATTTTTAATTCAGAGCTTTCAGTATTCATGAAATTTATTTAAGGGTAGAAAGTATTGCTTTAAAGAGCTGTAGAAGCATTTAGGCTGGAAAGGATCTTTAATATCGAATCCAGCCATTCCCCCAGCACTGGCAAGGCCACCATAACCTGTGTTCCCAAGTGCCACATCCACATGGCTTTTAAGTCCCTCTAGGGATAGGGACTTCACCTCTGCTCTGGGCAGCCTGTATTATGCTTTTGGTGAAGAAATTTTCCCTAATATCTAATCTAATCCTGCCCTGGCCCAGCCTGAGGCCGTTTCCTCTCCTCCTGTCCCTGTTCCCTGGGAGCAGAGCCCGACCCCCCCCCCGGCTGTCCCCTCCTGTCAGGGAGCTGTGCAGAGCCACAAGGTCCCCCCTGAGCCTCCTTTGCTCTGGGCTGAGCCCCTTTCCCTCATCCTCTCTGGGGGCTCCAGACCCTTCCCAGCTCCGTTCCCTTCCCTGAACACGCTGCAGCCCCTCCAGGTCTCTCTGGTGTGAGGGCCCAAAGCTGGCCCCAGCACTGGAGGTGCCCCAGCAGTGCCAGCACAGGGAATGGGCACTGTACTGGGGCTGTGCCCACTCTGGGGCTGGCACAGCCCAAATGTCACTAGCCTCTCACCCCCCTGGGCACACCTGTGCTCATGTTCAGCTGCTGTTGTCCAGCCCTCCCAGGTAATTTCCCAGCTTTCCACCCTCTCTGTCCCAGCCTAGAGCATTCCATGGGGTTGTGGTGCCCCAAGAGCAGGTCCTGGCACTTGGTCTCGTTGACCGTCACACACTTGGCCTCAGCCCAAGGATCCATCCTGTCTCCAGATCCCTCTGAAGGCCTTCCTGCCCTCCAGCAGGTCCACACCCACCCAACTCAGTGTCATCTGTGAACCTACTGAGGGAGCCCTCGGTCCTCTCAGAGGACCAGTATCATCAGTAAAGATGTTGATCAGTACAGGCCCCAGTACTGTGCCCTGGGGAACTCCACTACCAGCTGGTGTTGTTGATAAGCATACCTTGAAATTTTGAAATTGCTAACTTTTGATTTAAATTTATGGGAAGATGGTAAAAGGGATGTGATAAGGAGGGTGGTGGTGCCATCAGGTTTAAGGTATCGTAAGATTGAAAGACTCTCTTGAGGTGCTTTTCTCTTTTAATTGCTGGATGATTACAAGATCTCTGAACTTCAGTGCTGTCATCACAGATAATGTGACTATCACTGTTGTCACCGGTTGGGATAAGCCATCTCATTATTTTATTTCTTTAGTAGCAGATTTACAGTTTTCTACTGCTTGGCACTCCTGACTGACTGGACTTGGAACTAATTGATATTTTGAACTGCTTAGATAACTCTTAAAGTCAATGTTAGGGTTCTGATTGTGTAACCTACACCTTCATTTACAGTTTCTAGAAAGTATGGCTTGAGGCAGCTCACACAAAATCAATTTGTGGGGTTGGCAGAGGTGCTGTTTGGTGAAGTGGAAGAGGAGACTTGATTAAATGTGGGGATTTTATTGCCATGTGCACCCACCCTCGCTGCTGCTCAATTGCTGACCGGAAAAGTTACCCTTAGGGAAGGAGAAAAAAACTTCTTCCAAGTGTCACAGAAGGACATTATTTCTTTCAGTGTTTTTCAGATACTGCTGTTCCAGATTCATTGAAGGCAGTGTCTCTAACAGCTCTGCTTCTTAGGTTCTTCAGCAATTTAATAGTTACATAAATCAGTATAAGCAGTTGGTTTCTGAAGTGCTGATCATCTCTCGTTGCCTAGAGAATACTGCCCATAACTTAATTATTGTTTTCATTTTAGGTTGAGGATGAACCAAATAAAATATGTGAATCGGACAGAATAGCCATTAAAGCCAACATAGTGCCCTTGATGCTTAGCAGCCCAGAACAAATTCAAAAGCAGGTAATACGTAATTCCTGGTGGTATCCATGAAACTTTGGGAATATTCTAAGCATGTCTAGAGGCTGTGGTTATTGGCAGAACTCAGTTCCCTTACCAGTGAGCTCATCCTGATCCAAATAACTGTGAGGATACTGTTACCAGTATTTCTACCTATTTTAACATTTTTTAAAGACAATTACTGTGTAATCTTATAGCATTAGGCAGTTAAATAGCAATTGTAGAAAGTGAGACCGTGTGAACTTAAGATGAGATTTTTGTATTTGTGTGGAAAGTAGTAGATAATTAACGAAGTGATTTTTGAATCTGACAAGAATAACCAAGATTTTCTCGGATGTTTGCAGTTCAGTCACGTCACAGTTGCGTTTCCTTTGCAGTTAAGTGATGCCATCAGTATCATTGGGCGGGAAGACTTCCCTCAGAAGTGGCCAGACTTGCTGACAGAAATGGTGAATCGCTTTCAGAGTGGAGATTTCCACGTCATCAATGGGGTTCTTCGCACCGCTCACTCTTTATTTAAAAGGTACTGGAAATAAGGGTGTTTGTGTATGGATTGGAAAATTTCTGTTCGACTGGCGTGTTTTACTGTTAGGCTTAATTTTGGAGATTTACAAAGCCTGTAGTTGTGACTTCTACATATGCCTTTTAAGTACTTATCAAATTGTATACCTTGCATGGTTGTGAATTATGTTGTTCAGTTCTTGTTTACTTGACAGTATTTGTTTCAAGGATCAGCACAAAACAAAATTCTGTGTGAATTAATTTGGTAATACATGTGAAGCCTGTATTCTGTTTTTCATGGGTTTCTCTGTTACTTGTCAGGTACCGCCATGAATTTAAGTCAAATGAATTATGGACAGAGATCAAACTTGTTCTTGATGCCTTTGCTTTACCCTTGACAAATCTCTTTAAGGTATTTCTTGTTGAGTCATTTCTAAAACAAGTTTAATGTTCTGAATTGCTTGTTGTGGATGCCTGTAAAATTGAAACTCAAGAATTGTTGTTCAAAACTGTTAAAGGGGTTTAATTTCAAGTCATAAAGTGAGACCTAACAAGATTGATAAGAGGATGAAAAATAACTGTATTTTCTGGTTTAAAAAACCATTTCATGACACTTTTCAGTATTTTTTGTTGGTGTGGGTTTTGTACTTGACGATCTTGCATCTTTTTCTAGGCAACTATTGAACTTTGCAGCACACATGCAAATGATGCCAGTGCCCTGAAGGTTCTCTTTTCCTCTCTCATTCTAATTGCGAAGCTGTTCTACAGTTTAAATTTTCAGGTGAACTCCTTGTTCTTGGGATAGTTTTGCTTTGTTCTGATGAAGCTGTTATTACAGAATTCAGGTGAGGCAGCCTTTAAGGCCATGTTCTATGGCAAAAAGAAAAATCAGCAGTGCACGTGCTGGAGTAAAAGCATAGTAAGGATGGGTTATTTAAGGCATTAGCTTGGCTCTGTGTAAACACAAGTTCAGAGGAGTCTGAGGGGTGTTGCTTCAAGGAGGTGTTGTATGTGGCCTCCGAATAGGAGCTGGGAAAGGTAGGAGTCCAGTGCCTGAGTTTCTGTTCACTTTGCCCCTTTATAAATTGTCTGTACTGACAGGAACTGGGCCATGTAGGTGAGAGTCCATTACATGTAGCAGCTCTGTGGCACTGTAGGAGCAAATAATTCTGGGAGTGGTGTGGGTTGTCTGGGTTTGGAGTCAGATCTACATTACATTATAATAAACATTAATAAGTGTGCTATATGGGAAATGGTAAAAAGCTCCCTTGCTGAGGTGACATTTATTTAGTGTCCCAGCATGAACTGTGAAGTGTGATTGTGCCTGGATTCCTTGGGCTGCTCTTCCATAGGGGGCAAAAGAAGAAGCTGGAGTAGAAAGAGACTTGTGATTTCATTCTAAGAATGAGGTGATAAGGCTCATTCATTATAAAAATGTGAGCTGTTTGGAGTCTAAGCAGCTAGTTCATTTGGAAGTAGTTGTACTCCAGGACAGTTTTTGTTTGGGAGGAGGAAGGGTCACAGTTTCAATTGGAAGATTGTTTTCCACAGGTTATTGTCCCTCAGCAGATTATAAGGTGAATGCACTACTTCCTGTGTATGTATGTTATCTAAGCAGTGCAATCAGAAATTGAAATGTAGATTTATACTTCTTCACAGGATCTTCCTGAGTTTTTTGAAGATAACATGGAAACATGGATGACAAATTTTCATAGCCTTTTAACTTTAGATAATAAACTCTTGCAGACTGATGTAAGTACTGCATAAACCACCTGGTTTGCACCTGTAGGGGGGAGAGGGTGGACTGACAATTTAGGTCTAATTCTGAACAATGCAGTGTTTTTTTGGTTGGGCAAACAAAGGAGTAGAATGACTGTAAGAAAATGGAGTTTAAGAGAAGTTGCTCTGTGGTCTAAGGAATTTGAGGTTCAGTTCTTAAAGCTGTTTGACAGTTACAGGTATACCCAGATGTGCACAGAAATCAAATTACTAATACTCATCACTGAGTTGATTCTTTCAAGAACAGCTGCTGAAGTAACCTGACCATTAGCATCACAGGGCTCAGGTTTTCTGTACCTTTCAGCTGGTTAGAGCACTATGTTCTAGAAACAGGTTATCTTAAAGAACTTAAAACAATTGAACATAGAGAGCAGGACATCGCTAAGTACTTTAGCATTTGTTGTCTTGGTGTAGTTAGTTAAAGAGTCAGTAATTTCACTGGTGAAAGCTGATACCAGGTCAGCAAAGCTCCAGTTATTTTTGTGCGTATTTTCTCATTTTAAGTGCTGATGCCTTCCAGATACAGCACAGTAGTTTGCCACTTGATGGAGCCAAAACAACTCTGTAAATTTCTTGACAACACATTGGGAGGCGTATTAAGTGTATCTTGTGCTCTAGTTACCTTGCTGCTAAAAGAAGCTTTGCTGCTCTTTTGTCTTGTGTCTGTGGGCTGCTCCCAGCACAAGCACTGGTGCAGCTGAACTGGGACAGGCAGTAAAGCTGAAATGTGGGGTGGAGGGGAGAGGGGCAGACAGAACTGGGGTGGTGTTTGATTGAGTTGTTTTTATTTAATTCCAGCTCAATTTCCCAGTTCACATTGTGGTTCCACAAACATCTGTGCCGATGTGGGGAAGGGGAGGGAACTTGTACAGCTACTCCAATTTAAAGAATCATTACTTAATGGCTTCTAAGCATATTTTTCAATGCCTTGTGTTATCTTTTTCATATTACATATGTAAATTAATTCTGGGTGAACTATTGTGTCTGTTTTCAAGTGCATAGTACCTTGATTTGAAATGCAGGTATGATTTCTAACTTGAGGAGCAGTTTGGGTACAGATCAGCAAAATACAGCAATTCTGGGGACATGAGGGGGATTTCTTTCACCTGTTTAGAACATGATAAAATGGTGATGTAAATATTTCACTTAAATACATTGATACTTCTGACGTTTAAGTAGTGTAGAAGTTTGGATGTTTAAGTTCTTGGTTTTGTTTTATGTGAGGATGAAGAGGAAGCTGGATTGCTGGAGCTCTTAAAATCACAAATTTGTGATAATGCTGCTTTATATGCTCAAAAATATGATGAAGAATTCCAGCCCTACCTGCCACGTTTTGTAACAGCAATCTGGAATCTGTTAGTCACGACAGGCCAGGAAGTGAAGTATGACTTGGTGAGTTGCTAAAATCTGATCTTGTCAAGTTTAATAATGATTTATAATTGATCAGTCATGCTAAAGCTTTGTGTTCTGTTTGTGGTGCTGTAGCTGGTCAGTAACGCCATCCAATTTCTGGCCTCAGTTTGCGAGAGACCGCATTACAAGCATCTGTTTGAAGACCAGAACACATTGACAAGCATCTGTGAAAAAGTTATTGTTCCCAATATGGAATTTAGAGGTAACTTTTTGAGACTTTATTTTTCAAAAACACAACAAAAATCTAACTGATTGTCACGACGTGTTGCTTTGCAGGACTAAGAATTGAGGATTCCCTCTTGTGAACTTTAGTGCTAGATTCAAACCCAAGTTTCTGCAGCAGATGGCTGTCCTATGGGCTTTGTAGATTCTGTATGAATATACCTAAATTTTGGTGTTGAAATCCCAGTAGAGGAAGTCTAGGTTATGTGCCACCAATAAATTTCCACACTTAAAGTGAGTATCTGAATTATTCAGGGAGCCTAAATAGGCAGGAATATCAGGCCTGCCAAATTGTAGTGTTTAGTTCTCCAACTTTTGATGGGCTGATATTTATCCTATATTTAAAATGCAGTGAAAATATATTGCAGTGATAAGGAGCTTCTCTCTCTTAAGTCTATGACTCTGAAAGCCTATTCAAATACACCTGGCATTGAATATGTGTTAGAGGTTTTTCTTTGAATTAATATATCAGCCCATGGGTATGAAAGACTGGCTGGATATTTCTGATTAATTACTATTAATGTTATAGAAAAGTCCCTGGAAAAAATAGCAAATTGATAATGATGCACCCTCTTACCATAAAAACCAGAGACTTCAGTACTTAAACTTCTGCGTATTTTGTATTTTCAGCGGCTGATGAAGAAGCATTTGAAGATAATTCTGAAGAATATATAAGAAGGGATTTGGAAGGATCTGGTAATTCACAGATTTATACTAAGAATACTTGGTCTTTAAATATAGCTCTAAAGTGCTGAAGCAATTTACTGAATCTTTTATGACTTCATTTTGAAATTGGGAAGATTTCCACACACCACCCCCATCTGGATTTTATCCAGTCTGTGATCAAGTCTACTATCACAATAGGCTCGTCACAGTGTCTTTCTGGTTTGAACTGGGTTTTTATAGGTCTTTTTCCTTAATTGGATTGGTATGTCTTCTGCAGTGCCCACATTCTCATTTCAGCAAATACAGCCTGTAAGTCAATGCTGAGTAGTAGCCTGTTGTGTATTTAGTTCCCGTGTGTGGAGTTCTAAATAACAGGGAGAGATTGTGATGTTTAAACTGAAATTCTGCCTGGGGTTGCATACAAACTGTGCTCAGGCCAGCTGGACAGCAGCCAGCCTGGGACGTGGCATTAGTTCAGAGCAGTGACTGCCCTGGGACATGGCTGTGCTGGCCCAGCTGGTGCCAAGAGAGGCTGTGCTCTGCAGCCAGGCCAGAGCCCGAGTGAGCCAAACCCAGGTCTGCGTGACAGTTCTGGGCCCCCAGCAGTTCACTGACAGACACTTTTGAAATAATGGCATTTCGTAATAAATTTAAGCAATTACTGTAGGCTTGCAGTGGAGGACAAAATTGGAGGAAAAATTTTTGAACTTTTTTCAAGAAAACATTTTATCATTCTTATCCAAGAGTGGCTGCATTTTAGGTATTTGTGAAGTTTTTTACAAAAATGTCCTGTCAGAAGTGGTGGGCCAGCAGCTGGCTTGTGCTCCACCCTGCTGTAGTCTTATGGGAGAGAGAGTGGGGGGGTGAAAGTGAGAAGACTCATGGATAAAGGCATTTTAATTGAAAGAAAGAGTAAGGAAAGAGAAGTTAATGACTCACTACTGCCCACAGACAGACTTTTGCCCAGCCTGTCCCTGAGCAATGGCTACCTCCTCCCAAACCCTCTCCCATCCATTTTTATTGCTCAGCATGTCATATGGCATGGAATATCCCGTTGGTCAGTTTGGATCGGCTGCCCAGGTTGTCCCCTCCCAACTTCTTGCCTGCCCCAAACTACTTGCTGGGAAGGCAAAGCAGGAGGAAGAGGAAGCCCTGACACTGACAGTACTCTTCAGCAGCAGCCAAACCTTGGTGTTACCAGCAGCTTTAGTCACTGGTACAAAACATGGCCCCTTATGGGCTGCTACGCAGGAAATGAGCTCCGTCCAGCCAGAGCCAGTATCTTTGGGTGCATAGTGTCAAGCCAGGGCCAGCCCCCCTGCATGTCTGCTGCCACTGCTCAGGGGCAGATGTCCCTTCTTGGTGTACAAGTAGCCTGTTGTGACAGTAAATAAAAGGCTTACATGTGTTCCTACACATCAGTGTGGAGGATTGCAGTAATTAGCATGGGGTGTGGTTGTAACTTGATAATGCTGTTACTGTTTTGATTATTATGTTTATTAATATGAGAAGCTGTATGCTTTCTCATATCCAAAGAATCTTTGGTTCTCATGCAGATATTGACACCAGGCGCAGAGCAGCTTGTGATCTAGTCAGAGGCTTGTGCAAATTTTTTGAAGGACCTGTGACAGGGATTTTTTCTGGATATGTTAATTCTATGCTGCAAGAATATGCAAAGAATCCATCTGTTAACTGGAAGCACAAAGATGCAGCTATTTACCTTGTAACGTCTTTGGCATCCAAAGCTCAAACACAGAAGGTACTTCTATGTTCTGTTCATTGTAATCTGTCTGCATTCAGATGTTACAGTGCCGTTGGTTTTAAGCTGCTTCAGAATGGGAGTAACTGTGTGTGCAGTAGTTCATGTTGATGAGATTAAAAGCTGTCCTTTATATAATCCTATCACAGCTGGTGGTATCCGACCTTCAGGTAGATGGGGCACAGTGTGGCCAGCCTGACTGGCACGTGGGATCCAGCCAGACAAAGAAACAGAACTGGCTCGGGTCTGGAACCTCTAAGCTCTAAGTGGTCCTGAGGCACTCTGGAAGCCATGGAAGGCAAATAGAGCTTTACAGAAGATGATCAGATGTGTTAAGCAGACTAAAAAGAATTTAAATGACTCTCGGAGTTCTTGTCGTGATATTTCCCAGTGTCTCCTGCTACTTGAATGTTTGATTTGTAAATGACATGTGAATGCTAATGATGGCTGGAAATGGATCTCATTACTTGTTGGAGAGAAAGCAATTAATAGGCTGGAGTCACTGAAAAACCACAGCTGGGCTAACCTGTATTTGGAAACAGGAGCATTGTATCAAATGTCCTATGATACAAATTTAGATACACTCCTAGATTATTTAAATGCTGTTATGGTTCAAATCTCAGTTTCTTTACAAGACAGATTTGAGACAAACATAGTAAAACATGTACAGCATTTTATGCAATTTTGCTGAAGGTTCTCAGTCTTTTCCTGAAGCCAGATGTATACTGCTGGCCAGCAGTTGTTAGTGATGTGTAATGGGAGCCAGTTGGGTAGCATTTGTGGAACTGCAAAGTTTGTGTCTTTTTCTGTGCTATTTATTGGCAAATATGAACTAACTTAGAACACTTCACTGAAAAATCTCCATCTAAAAATCCTGGTTTAAAAAGAGGCTGAGTTTTTTGTAAGAGAAAACTAATAGTATTTAAAATGAGTAAGAAAACTAGCAGTTAATGTGTCAGCATATAAAAATAAGAGTTGCTTTTTGCTTTTTCCAGCATGGAATAACACAGGCAAATGAACTCGTTAATCTGACAGAATTCTTTGTGAATCACATTCAACCTGACTTAAAGTCTGCTACTGGTAAGTTAGTGTTAATTTTGATACAGTATTTTTGTGATAAATCATAACCTTGACAGTGACCATTGCTTCTGAAGTCTGAAGCACTCCTTTATCAGCATAATCTCTGAGACAGGGACTATTAACACCTGGCACAGAGTAATTTATTTTTGTTTGGCCAGCAGTGAAGGAGCTGTTACAGCAAGGTGGATTGCCACCTTAGCACTTGTTCTCTGCAAGATCAGGGCATGTACACACATGGTTGCTATCAGCTACATGCTTAAACCTGTTGAATCCAAGTAATTTGATTTCTGTATTTGAGACCTGATGGTAAACTTCTATGCTCTACAAAACCCTAAGAAGTTAAAATACTGAGGCCATGTTGTGACCTGTATCAGCCTTTATTGATGAGGTAGATGTCTAGATTTAAGCCACATAATTTATTTTATACTTCTACAATTATCTTACTATATTTGAAGCATAGTGGGTTGTCTCGAAATGTGTAATTGGAGGCTGCTAAAATTGAAGCCAGAAGATGAGATTTCATCTGAGCTGGACCATACTCTTAATGGTACTGGGTGTGATTTGTACCTAAAACTGATACTCTAACAGTGCCCATACCAAAGTGCAGGAACTAAGAAATATAGAAGAACATTGCCAGTATTGTTTTTTATGGGGGAAGATCATTACTTAGTGTCAAGTGGCACCTGTATATATATAGTACATGTTCAGTAATCACATTTGTATGAGAAGTATCAACAAAGTTTGCATATTTTTCTATTTCAGTGAATGAATTCCCTGTGCTAAAAGCAGATGGTATCAAATATATCATGATTTTTAGAAACCAAGTAAGTTTTTCTTCTACTCTCATGGTAGAAACATATTGTAGGTTGTTACTTTATACTTGCCAAGCCTAATTTATCACACTTGGCCATATGCTAAGTCAACAGGTGTTTGATAGTCGTATATAACACTTCATGCTGAATTTTTAGTTTAGAAAGTAAATGATATTGTTATAAATATCCAATTAACATGTAGTCTATATGCTGTCCATATGCTGTGGGAACACTGAATATGTTAGCTGCTTAATTCTGTGGCACACTCAGACGTTTGCAAGTCAGTGTTAGTCCAAATACACTTGACTGCTCGTATCATTGCAGTAGTTGTTACAGAGTACAGCAGTTTTGTCCTTTACCTTTTCTGATTTGTGAGATGGGGTAAGAAAATATGTTGAATATTACTCTAAATTTTAGATTACCTTTATTCATTTCTTATGACATATACGTGATACAGCTTTTTTAAACCTTGATATTTTTAATAACCTGTTAAGACAAAGTAAAATGGAAAGGGAAATACACATTAGAATTATCTGCACTTAGTGCTAATCAAATGTATCATTGGTGTTCAGGGGAAGTATATGAGCGATGACAGAAATAGGTACCTCCTGGTTGTCAAGGTGTGATGTAGCAACAGGAGGAACCTCCCAAGATTTCTCCCTCTGCCAAGCTCTGCTTGTTGCTCATGAGCTTGGTTGTGCTCTAGTGTTGAACCATCTTTTTTTTTTAACGTACATATGATTTGTTGCTCTATTTTTGTAGGTACCAAAAGAACAACTGCTGGTGTCTATTCCCCTCTTAATCAATCATCTCCAAGCAGAAAGTATTGTGGTCCATACCTATGCAGCCCACGCTCTTGAAAGACTGTTTACCATGAGAGGGACAAATAATGCCACCCTGTAAGTTTTCAAGCAGAAATAAATTCATTGCTACATAGATTTTGTGCATTAAGGATGAGAAATACCTGTAAGGGATCCTTCATGTCGTGTATTATGGTATTGTATAAGGCCTGAAGTTTGTGACTCTTTCATCGTTAATGAGCTGTGTTTCACTTAACAGCATTACAGCTGCAGAAATGGCACCATTTGTAGAAGTGCTGTTAACAAACCTTTTCAAAGCTCTGACCCTTCCTGGCTCGTCTGAAAATGAATACATTATGAAAGGTAAATGCCTAATGAAGCTTGCAATGTAAGAATAACTTGGTTAGCTTGAGGTAAAGGCTTACAGTTACAGGTTCCTGACATTTTTATCTGCAAAACCTATTTCATGCAAATGTGCTGAAGAGCCTGCCATTACTCATCAGGCTGTATCAAGTCATCTTTGCTAAACTTGTGGTAGCAAATAGAAATACTAAACATAATGGTACTGTGGGAAATTGTTTCTCAACTGGTAATCTTGTAGTCAGGACAGCTCCCTGGACAGTGTCGGGGGAAGATCTGAGCAATCTGGTCATGGAGGAGAGATGTGGTCGTGGCTAATGAGAGGATAGGTCTGATCATGGCTAAGAGGATGCTGAGATCCGAGACTCGCCTAGGAGAAGTGATGGTCTTTGTAAAGTTACTTAATCTTCTGTGTTCCATCTGTGGAATGGGAATAATGAGGCTTTGTTTTATGCTTTGTCATTATTATGGATTGAATGTTCTTGCAGCAGGGGCTCTGTCTTACTGTATCTAATTCCTTGGGATCCTATTTTAACAGTAAAAGGTAAAGGTTTAGGCATACACTGGGTGCAGAAGTGTATTTTGTCTTCAGAAGATAACATTTTCCATTTATTTGCAGCCATCATGAGGAGCTTTTCTCTGCTACAGGAGTCCATAATTCCATACATTCCTTCTGTCATCACACAGCTTACGCAGAAACTGCTGGCTGTCAGTAAGGTAAAGAAACCCAGCAAAAGAGTCTTTTACTTTTCGGAGCAGTCTTGCTGAGGATTTATGTATACCTTGTTGGTGGTGTTCCGTTAGAATACTCTAAATAGTTCAATATTTTCTGACTCAACTAAGTTGAAACAGCATTCCAGTGAGGTACTGCCTTTCTTTTAGAACATATATTCAGATCATTCTCCCTGCTTTCATCTGAAATTTAGAAGCAGCATATGAACTCTTTCTGTAATGCTAGTTTGTTGTAGTATAAATGCTTGTGCAGAGGCCACCAATACAATAATCTGGTTTTATCACAGCTTCTGTATTCTTTGCCCATGAAATGTCTGAAGCTGATAATAAATATTGGCATTGAAATGTAGGCTTGAATTAAATAAATGACCCTTCTGCTTTTGGTGGGTAAAGTACTCTTAGTTTTTTGTTTTGACTGGCCAAATTCTTAACAATGGATATAAGAGAATACCTTAAAATACTGTCATCAGCTGTCTGAAAAACTGCTTCTCAGTACAGTTGAAACTCAGCTGCAGCATATAAGAAGTGTTCAGTAGACAATCAACTGGACACTTAGAGGATTGAAAAATAATCTTTTTCTGTTTTTTGTTCTGTGATACTTTTACTGTTTGCTAGTTTACATAGAACTTTTGAAAAACACTTGTAGTCATAGAAATATTTGCGAAAAAACCCTCTCCTTTATGCCTTAGAGATTTTTATGTTTGCTTTTATCTATGAAATTAATTTCATAAGCATATGAAGAAATAAGTTACAAGTATCATTAGTCCCAAATGCTACTTTAGTCTTCAGTTGAAATAAAAAATATATATAGCAAAATAAATTACTTGTCTGCAAGTTTGAGTTGATTTATCTATTTATAACTTGTTTTTAGAATCCCAGCAAACCTCACTTTAACCATTACATGTTTGAGTCAATCTGCTTGTCAATAAGGATAACGTGCAAGGCAAACCCAGAGGCAGTGGGGAGCTTTGAGGAGGCTTTGTTCCTGGTGTTCACAGAGATCCTGCAGAATGATGTGCAAGGTAAGGACAGTCAGTGAGTGCCTCCACTGGGGTTGGCTGCTAGGATTTACCTTATGGCAGGATTTTTTGTAGCACAGGAAATGGAAAGGGAGAAACAGATTTTCACAGTCTGGAAGTGTTTAGATGGTTCCATAGGGTATGTAAACAGCATTCACTTATTTTTAACTTGCATTTTTAAAATATCTAGCAATTACTGTTCCAAAGCCTCTTATTATTACTCTTAATTCTATTGCCTTGTTTCTAGTAGTTTGTTTTTTGTGTTCTGAAACATTAACGGGTAGAGGAAATAAAAAGTGTATATATGCAATGCTTGCTAATTTTGGAAATAATTACATTTGGGAAGATAGGTTTCTTCAAAGTTTTATTTATTGAAATCTTTGTGATAACAGCATGAAACTGTGGCTTCAATCCATAGATATGTGGTTTCTGGAAACTGACAGTGACCATGTTGCCTGACTTTGTAAATGTCATTGTCTCTGTTCCAGAGTTCATTCCTTATGTGTTTCAAGTGATGTCCCTACTGCTAGAAATGCATAAAAATGAAATCCCATCATCCTATATGGCATTGTTTCCTCATCTGCTACAGCCAGTTCTCTGGGAAAGGACAGGAAACATTCCCCCTCTGGTCCGACTCCTGCAGGCTTACTTGGAGCGGGGTGCCAGCACCATCGCCAGCGCTGCTGCCGACAAAATCGTGAGTTGCTGGGGCTGAGTCACAGTGTTTGCCTCGAGACGTGGTGATCTGAGGTTACAGAGTATGAGCAACTTCAGCAAACAGCTGGATTTGTGCAGAATTTGGTGCTTACATAGAAGGACAAACTAACATTCTGAATGTAGCTTTTTGGGTGCTTTTCCATTACGTGGATAAGATGAATCCTAGGCTGTCCTGCTTTTGTCAACTGAGGTGAAAAATTCCTGCTCTTAGTTCTTGTGAGCAGATACTTTTCCACAGTTCTCTTGTCTTGTTTGCCTCATGTTAAACATGTGGATAATGAGATCTCTCAGGTTCTGTTCAGAACAGTCTTGAGAAGAGTGATTGAGAAGAAGCCAAAATATGTCTTCCTTGATCTGAACTGCAAAAAACAGAATCCTGGCTTAGGTTATGAAGGCTTTTGCCTTGCTATATGTCTTAGTTGGTAATGGCAAATTTTCTGGTAGGTCACATATGAAGAATTGTTGTCTAGGGTTTTATATTTGCCTTTCTTGCAGCCTGGACTGTTAGGTGTGTTCCAGAAGTTGATTGCCTCTAAAGCTAATGATCATCAAGGGTTCTATCTTCTAAACAGTATCATTGAGCATATGCCTCCGTGAGTATGAGCTGAAATTACATTTAAAGCTAACTTCTGTAGACTTTAATTATGAAGTGTATAAACATACCAAATGTTAATTTTTAACAACTGAAAAATTACATTTTTCAGTCCAATGGATTTTGACTGTTCTATACGTATTTTCTGTGAAGTGGCATCAGTAAAATCCTAGTGTGAATTGAATAACTATTCTTTTAAATTTCCAGTGAATCAGTTGACCAGTACAGGAAACAGATCTTCATTCTGCTATTCCAAAGACTTCAAAATTCCAAAACAACAAAATTTATCAAAAGTAAGTTCCTTGCTCTGTGAAAAGCTCTGGTGACAGCAGCAGTTCAGAGCGTGCAGCTGCACAGAACGAATGTCCTGTCGCGCCCCGTGGATACGTGGATGGAGGGGTGGCGGTGACTCCAAGGATTTAATCCAAATTATTTCTCATCAAGAGGGGTGTATGCGGCAGTCCCCATAGCAGGTGACACTTACTTCAGGAAAATTGAGGGAATGGAATTAAAATAATGGACCAGACTTGGTATTTCTCTTCCTTTCCTAGTGTGTGTGATGTCATTATCTGAAAATGTCTCCATTTAATCTCCAACCAGTTGTGGCAAACTTTCCCTCTCATGCAGCACAGTCCTGTAGTAACCTGTAGTTGTGTGTTAGGACTGTGAAATACTCCATGCTTTTGGGTCATTTTTGCCTCAGTATGACTAAATTTATTGATAAGGCTTTATGTTAAACTGGCAAAGCTGTGACAGATTATTGAAATACATATTCTGGTTGTTCCTGCTGTCACAAGAAGATTGTCATACTGATTAAATTATTTTAATGATACTATCACTACACAAATTATGCAGTGTCTATTACTTAATCGTATAAAATCTGGTTAATGCCACCTGATAGGAACAAGAATGATAGAATTGCTTATAATGGTGTTCCACAGACAAAGTTGAAGTGATGCTTTTAACACCACACTTGTGCAGAGGGGTTCATAGCTCACCTCAAAGTCTGTGCTGTGTGAAGTTTTCTGCTAAAAGTATTGAAGAGTTTTTTTGGTTCTTGATCTGAAAAAATATTGCAAATGGCTTTTCTAATGCCTTTATATAACTGCTATTAGGGGAAAAAGGAATGACTTTTGTCTTGTTGTACCACCTTGTTTTTGTGTTGTGCTACATGAAAAGATCGGTTTTTAGGCAAAATTCAAGGCAGCAAGTTCATGTAATTCACTTAAACCAAACATGTATAAAGACTGCCATTTCTATCGCCTTGAAAAACTTGTTAGAATGTATTGTGCTGCTGATTTTAAAGCTATTCTTTTGTTTTCATGTAGGGTTTCACTTTGACTTTTTTCTTGTTACAGGTTTCCTTGTCTTCATTAACTTGTATTGTGTAAGATACGGGGCATTAGCTCTGCAAGAAATATTTGACAGCATACAGCCAAAGTTAGTATGTTTTGTTTGTTTGGGTTATATTTAATACTGCTGTGTTACTTTTATCTTTTGAAGTAAAAAAGAGTTGTCTCTTTAGCTTAACTGTCAAACTGCATTTATCACTGATTTGACTGGCCAAATGTTTCTCTTAATGTGGTTCATTTATTTGTCTAGCATGTCTTCTTTTTCTGAATTTCTGACCACAGTTCCTCACTGATAATTCACGTTACTTACTAATCTAAAAAGATTTTAAAAAGGGAAGACTGAGTGGTTATCCTTTGTGAAAAGTTTGTATGTGCAAATGTCTGCTGCAACAGGCCAGCATCTTAACAAATTATCTGGTTGTCTCTTATTTCCTAGTGTTTCATATTGTTTCTGGTTTTCATTTGTCACCATAAGGCTGATAAGGCTTTCTAATACTTTTTCTCTCAACATCACAATAGGATGTTTGGAATGGTGTTGGAGAAGATTATAATTCCTGAAATACAGAAAGTGTCTGGACAAGTTGAAAAGAAAATCTGTGCTGTTGGCATTACAAAAATATTGACAGAATGTCCTCCCATGATGGACACTGAGTACACCAAGCTGTGGTAAATACCACCCTTCTTCAGGTTGTGCTAGTGAGGCTGTTTGAGTTACTGAAAATATGAACTCTCATCAAAATACATCCTTGAAGGAAACTCCATTGTGATCTCTTCAGATCCACAAGGCTGTTTTAGGTCTTTCATACCGCTTCTGTTTCGCAACAAACAAAACTGTATTTTCAAACCAGAATTGGGTTGAGATGTTCTTGATGGAGATGGCAAGGATTTGGCTAGCTGGAACTGCATTTAGGGAAATACACTCTTTTCCTCCAGCTTGTATTATTTCTGAAAAGCTAGGCCTAGTTTTGACTTATAACTGTTCTAGTCAGGAGACCTGAGCATATTCATAACTTGACAAAGAAACTGTCATATCTTAGCTTGAGAGTGGAATTTTGGGGAAAGGTACCTGGGAAGTTTGATTGTCAACCAGTCCAGCAGTCTAGGATTCTAAGTAATTTGAATTTGATGACAATAACTGGATCCCAGACTAGATCCCCAAACTAGAACTTTTTTTTTGATGTACTCCGAGAAAAGTGATCCAGAAAATCACTGCTCTTTTTAGGTATGTTTCGTAACAATTTGACCTGATAAAAAATAAATACATTGCTTATGCTGTTGATAGGAGTACCCCTGTAAAATATACAGACCCGCAGTTCTTCTGGTCCAGCTTACCTTGGGCATTTACAATTTCAGTAGCCAAGCAAGTACCTGCAAAGGCTAAATTATAGAGGGCTCCAAATAATTTGAGCATCCTTGTGAAATACACTCTGTCCTAACCTATTTTAAACACTCCCAATTTTGCCCTCCTCTCTTTGCTCCCAGGATTCCTTTGCTGCAGGCCCTCATTGGCCTCTTTGAGTTGCCTGAGGATGACACGATCCCCGACGAAGAACACTTCATTGACATAGAAGATACTCCAGGCTATCAGACTGCATTCTCCCAACTAGCCTTTGCTGGGAAGAAAGAACATGATCCTGTAGGTCAAATGGTGAACAATCCTAGAATCCATCTGGCACAATCTCTCCACAAACTGTCTACAGCGTGCCCAGGCAGGGTAGGTGACTTACACACTTACATGCTGATGCTGCATTCTGCAGAGAAGAAATGCCTTTGTGCAAATGGGTCTCCTTGCTAATGTTTGATAATCATCAAAATTAAGTAGGTCATAACTAGAATGCAAGATCTAGCTGTGTTTTATTCTTTGTTGGAATATAGCTTTTGTAAGGCTTTTCCTTAGGAGCCTTAGAAAGACCTTATTATCACAGTACTTAATTTTGTAATAAGCTTAAATATGCCGTTTTTAAAAAGAAAATTTACACACTTGATGGTCTATGACTAATATATGTCTTGAGTTCAATTGATTGCATGTATGTGGGGAATTCAGGCAGCTTACATAAAATTGGACAAGGTGAGTGTACAGTTAACTCTTTTAGCCCATAGCATCTTTGTTTTGTCCAAGGTTTTGGTAAGTAAAGATTGCCTGAGAGATCAGCTACTTTCCCCATGGATAACTGCTGCTCTGTATCTGCCTTTGTGGGATGGCAGGAGACAGCAGTGGGTTCACTGGCACCTCTGCTCCACCCTGTGCTTTCAGGTTCTGTCCATGCTGAGCACCAGCCTGAACGCAGAAGCATTGCAGTATCTCCAGGGATACCTCCAAGCTGCAAGTGTGAGTCTGCTCTGAACTGCAGATACTCCACAAGCAAGATCAAAAGCTGGCTTGTTATGCAGAAGGTTGACAATGACTTTTTTTATAGCAGAGCTCAGACAAAATGAAAAAGCTGCTTGAAATTATATTGCAGATTCCATCTTGTAAAAGATAAGTGTGGCTTTAAGCTGAAACTGAAGAATTTGATGGTTTGTGTACTCATAGATAAAGGTGGCTAACTTCCATTCCCAGTTTAATTTCAAAGGGAATAGTCATAGCGGTTTGTTACGGGATTTATTTGAAATCTGCATCTGCAGTGTTTGGATAATATTGGAAATGTGTGGAGAGCACTGGCTGTAGAAACTCACTTCAGTCACTAAAATTCCTTTTCATTTTAATGTTGTCCTTTGTATTTCTTTTGTCTTTCCTTAAACTTTATCTAAATTGTGAATAAATAAGAAGTACTTGTTTAAAATGCCTGTCACCGTGCAGTTACTGTTCTAGAAGAATGTAGTTGTTTTAAGAAAATATGTTTTACATTTGGGATAGAATATAAAATAGTGGGACCATTTTAAAAGAGGGATTTTCTTTGATAGTACAAGTACATTGTAAGATCATACAGAGCCGATCCAGAACTCTGGGAGAAGACCAGAGCTATTGTCACTCTTGATACTCACCAACAGGCACATCTCTTCTGGAACAGGTCATCTCAGTACCATGCAGTGAGGGCAGGTGGTCTTCCTGGGGGTGTGGATCAGGCTCCAGCTGCCGTTTTCCTGTTGTATTAAAACTGCAGCAGTGATCTTGGAGTTTAACTCGGATGTTCTCCCTGTCTCCTCATAAATGTACTGATGAGGTTTGGTGGCCCTGAGTTCAAAGTGCACCAGTTGAACTCCTGGTTGTGGCTGTTAAAGTGAGCAGGTAGCTGCCTGGGGTTTGCATGCTCTCAGGGGTCCTGGACACCAAGCTCCCAGACTGTGGGCTTTCAGAGCACTGGTTCTGCAGGGATAGAACCAGTCTGTTTTTGCAGTCTCTGTGGAATCCAGTTCCCTGTGGTCAGTCAGGAAATGCTGGGGGCTGAACAGTGGCAGAAATTATGATTGCAGTCGATTGATGCTGCAGGGGGTAAGTGCCACCTTGTGACTTAAAATGTATTTTTACCTATTGAAAAAGATAAAATATTTCTCGCTCGTCTCACGTTTCTTTCCCTAGAACGCACAGACGCAAGGAGAGAAGCGGTGATGCGGCCTCTCTCCGAGCACCGAAAGGCCGCGCGGGCCCCGGGGGAGCGGCCGGGGCGGGCCCGGAAGTGACGGGCGGACGCGGCTGTACCGCGCGGGACACGCCGGGATTTGTAGTTTCCCGCTCTGCGGCTCAGGCGGAGCACGCCGGGACTTGTAGTCGCTGCGGAGGAGGAGGTGCTCCCGGCAGAGCTGAGCGTCTATTGGCCAGAAGCGCGGCGGGGGGCGGTGCTGCTGGGGTCTCTCCCTCTGCCGATTGGCTGTGCGGCGGCACCGCCCCCGGCGCGGTGCCGTCAGTTCCGGCGGGCCGCACCGCCC
>VXAC01006219.1:387049-548108 GCA_013399225.1 Rhipidura dahli
GGGTGGCTGGGCTGCGGCCGCCCCGGCGCGGGCGGTGACAGCGGCACTCCGGAGGTCCCGGAGCGGGGGTACCGCAGCCCGGTGCCGCGGACGGGGGGTGCTCGCTCCCCGAAATCCCCGGCGCGGCTCGGGGCCGGGGCCGCAGAGCCGGGGCAGCAGGGCCCCCGCGGTGTGCCCGGAGCCCGACAGCCCCCCCGGGCTGCGCACCCCGGAGCAGAGGATGGCGGTACCGAAACTCCTGAGTCCGAACCGGGCTGGTCGGACTGTTGGGACAGCACGTGCGGGTGCGATGACAGCAGTAGGGACAGCGACAGCCCCTCCCGGCCGCGTTTCCCAGCACGCAGGCACAGCTGAACGGGCAGCCCCGGCTTTCCCCTCATTCCCAGCGGGTCTGGCAGCCGTCGCCTATCCCGGATCACTTCTCCCTGTTTCCTGAGCAGAACACTAGTTTTTCGGGAGATGTAAAGCAACAAGTTCCGTTTAAACCTTTCCAGTGCCTTTGTCTGTCCTAGAGATAGTGCAGGTTTGGCTTGTCCATCCAGGGGATGCTCTACTTGGTAATGCCAGAGCCATTTTTACGATGCATTCATCTGCTGGGTATTTTTGTCATTGCTTTCCTGGCAGGTTTAAGGCAAACCTGGGAGGAACATCCTTTGGAATGTCAGTGAAGGCTAGGTGTATAAATATACACATATACATCAGTGAAATAAAATATCTGAATGAAATCTGTTGTCTGCTTTTGGAATGGTATATTTATAAAATCTTGCTTCTTCTAACTAGAACATGCAAGTGTACTCCACAGTTCCCTTGCTCAAACTGGAGGAAATGTTTTGGGTTTGGTCTTTTTTTTTATACTAGTGGACATGAGAACTTGACTTCTGATTATGCAGCTATGGCTGTAATATAACTAAGTGATTTCTGATTTGTCTGTTGATTATCTCATACATGCAACAAATTTGTTTGTTCTAACTTTTACAGAGATTCACTGAAAGTCTATCACATCTTGATGAGAATGTAAAGAGCTGAATGTAAAGGGGCTGAATTTTTTACTATATTTTTTATTTTTTGAAGTTGGATCAGAAACTTATTTCAAAACTCTTCTAAAAGGATGTACACAAGAAACAATTCCTTTTTATATTGTTATTTCACACAGACATTCTGTTCAGAGTTTTTCATAACATCGTGAACCATGTTTTCACTATCGGTACAAGTCAGTCAAAATGTGTTTTGTGGCAAAATTATTCATAGGTTGAAATGAATTTGGAGTGGTGTGACTGTACAAAGTCAGAGCAAAACTGGAAACTTTGTGCCTTTCAGATCTTCCTGAAGAACATCAACTTTGTCTTGGAGACCAATGAACGTTCAAAAAGCCCTCTTCCTGGTTGCTTTGTCCAGGATCCTTGCCGGGGTTTGCTTATTTCACTAGAAGTGCTACAGATGCCCTGGGGCAGTGAAAGAGACCTGGGCACGTTGGTTCTCAGCAGTGTCCGTGGGTTTTGTTACCTGTTCTACTGCAGGGAATAAAATCCAAAATCCGTGAACGATTTTGTCACAACACTGATTGAGCTAGAAGTAAACTGTTAAATGTTTATTCATTGTATCACTTCCTGGTTGATCAATTTGCATTATGTTTGGAACTGTCTGATTCATATGTATGTTTGCTAGTTCTCTCTTTTCCTTCAGCTTTTACTTTCAAATTTTAGCTTTTCTTCTCTTACTAATAATCCATATCTTGGCTTCCAGACCACTTTGCTTAACATTTAGTGTTTGTGCCCGTACCAAAAAGAGCAGCATCTTTTTCTACACTGTTACTTTTGAGATGGACCCTGTCTTGGGGAAGTATTGCAGAAGGTTTATCTGAGAAGAAAACATTGTTCAACCAGTATTTTACATTTTGTGCAAATAGCCTTAAGTCTGTAAAATTTATTCATTATTTATCAAATTATAGTGAGTATTTATTTAGACTTTCCAGTTGTAAATAGATGCTCTTAAACACTGTTGTAGCAGCTTGAAAATTTTATGCTGTATGCTTTAAAGCTACCCCTAATGTGGGTTTTTCGAAGGTATTTTAGGTAACAAAGCATCTCAACAAATCTTCTAGAGTTTGTGGATGTTTATTTTTTGTACCTCAAAATAATTGAGTGTGATACAAGAGATTCAGCCACCACATTGGAGTTACTTAAAACTCCTTAAAAACAGGAGGAGAGAGGGAATGGTTCTAATCACTGTTTTATCTAGGAGTGAACAAAATTATGTATTCTCGGTCTGCAAACAAGGGGAGAAAATGCTGTTGTTCCCTAGTGGGGCTGTGTGTGGGGTGAGTGTGAGTTGTGGCAGGATGGGCCTGATCCTTCTCCCACAGCTCCAGACTGTCGTGCCTGGGGCTGGGGGTCGGGGTCAGGACTGTGTGTTGCACACCCTCTTCAGCTTTGTGAGCTGAACCCCCTGGGTACCCACACCCTTTGGCAGGGATGGGCTTGGGGTTCGTATTCTGGGTGCCCATCTGTGAAATGAGCATAAATGAACTTTCTTGCTTGAGAACAGCTTGTTGTTGATAAGGAACAAGGAACATGCCTTGCTCTGGCTGCCATGGGCTGGTACACTGTGTCATGGAGCATCTCCTCTTCAGAGAGGAATCAGTGCTTCCTTTAACATCTTGTTTCCTATGGCTAAACCTGTTTCTTGGATATTGTTTGTCACATGATTTTTATTTGATGATGTCAGGAAGCCCTTGTAATGTGAACTTGATGGTTGTGTCTGGCGTTTGTCCTGCTTCCAGGCTGCTCTGGCTGGTGCTGGTGGAGCAGGAGCAGTAAGTGTGCACACAGGGTGGCAGTGGGGCTCACGGCTGGTTCCTAACAAGAGGCACAAGAGCATTTGAACCTGTGACCTTCTGAGTCTGCACCTCCTGCAGAACAGGATGCTGGTCCTGACAGTGAATGAAAGTTGTTTCTTTGAGGGTTTAGTCTCTTGTATTTGAAAGTGGTTTCCCAGAGTTCAGAGCCAGCCTGTGGCAGGACCCACATGAGATCCTGTGCTGCCAAGCCCGTTGTGTGACAACAGCCAGGCCCCGGTGTCCCTCGGATAAGAGACAGAAATGTGCCAGTCCAGCCAGGTGCACAGAAGTGTGTTCAGTGCGGGGAATCCAGCCCCAGAGGGACTCAGAGTGAAGTGGTCCATGTGCCACCAGCGGGGAACCCCTCTGTCACTCAAACCAGGGTACTTCACTGTGACCATTACTATTGGAAAGGGTTTTCTTAATGCACTTTTAAGCCTGTTGCCTCTCGTTCTATCACTTTAACCATAAAGAACAGATTGTTCTTTTCCACTCCAAAATCCTTTTAAGTACATGAACTTCTGCTTCTCAGGCCCCAGCCAGCCCTCTCCTCTTCAGAATATACAAGTTCAAATCCTTTAGTAGTTTTCCTATAGGTTATATATCTCTGAAGCTGAGTGGTTTGGGCTTTTCCTCCTTTCTGGATTCTGCCTGGTTTCCATGTGGGTTCAGGGCTCCAGCTGAGGGCTCAGTGTCTGAGTAGAGAGCAGGACTAGTGCAGACCTTGCTCGGGCTGGTTCTTCGTTGCTGCATGTCAGCATGGTGAGGGCTTTTTCTAAAGCAGCCTGGCAGTGTCGACTTGTGCTGGGAAGTGGTGTTGGTTGTAGCTCTTGTCCACTCTGCTGGTGCCCATCAGTGGTGTCTGTACCATGGTATCCAGCAGGCAGTGCCTGCCCAGCCCCTTGTGCTTGTTCTGCTGAGGTTGAGGGGTTCATTCTTGGCAGGGCCACCAGAGATGGCTGGGGGAGAAAATTCCGTTGTCTTTATGCAAACTGGTCTTGACCCTGCCTGCAAATATTATCCATTTCCTTGTTTTTCAGGTGCTTAGCTTAGCCTCCAGAAAACCCTCTAGAAGATAAGTTGAGCCAACTGTAATCTTGTTGTGTTCCTTCTTCACTCTCCTGTTGGTAAACAACAGGTGTGATGCTGGCCTGTTTCAGGCTCTGCAGCCTCCTTTGTTCCAGCAGGAGAGCTGCTCACAGTCCCAGGAGTCATCCAGAGAGTTTGAAATGCCTGTCGGAAGTAAATTCAAGAGCTCTGTCCTCTTCTAACCTTAATCAAGATTGAGATCTCCCCCATTTTGTGGCTGGTAGTGATGTTGCTGGCAGCTGCCCGCAGTTGGCTTAGGCATGGAAAAGAAGGATTAAACACTTTGTGCTATATTTGTAAGCAGAATAAAATAGGTTTTGATTTCCATTTAGAGCAGTCCATGAAGTGACAGGTTTCATATGCAGCACTGAGATAATTTTATTCTAAAATGGTTTTAGCCTATTCGTGAGTGAAATCACTAGATTGGAAATGTAGCCAAAAGGTAGAATCTGTATCAATTTTTGCAAGTAATAGCTACAAGAGTTTCTCAGTTTGTGGCTTGCTTTTGGTTTGGCTTTGTGAATTAAGGTCTGGGTCTAATTTTGGGGCTGGTCTCTAGGGCTCTTAGGAAGAAGAGCCTCACTACAGAAGAACCGGAAGTCTCACTAGAGAAAGAAAATTGGCAAGTGACTCTTATAATTCTGCAAAGAACCCTGTTGTGAGATTCCACTGCTTGGGTGGGAAACATCACTCGGGGTTGGGAAAATAGTAAGGGGGATTCTTGGACCAGGTTGGAAATCCTGCTTGGAAAAGCAGCTGTGTTGAGCAGTTTGTCAGTGGTAATGGAAGGGTCATACAAGTCCTCAAAAAGTGATCAAATAGATGAGGCAAACTCAGTGTAGGGTGAGAGATTTTCTACAGATCTTTTTGTGCCTTTAGGAAGAAAAATGCTGACTCTCTGTTTTTTCTTTTAGGCATTGTCCATCATAAATATTCTATTCAGAACTAAATACAAATCTTCACTCTCTGGATCTCCTAAAGGTACTGGAAACTTACTTAAAACATTAAAGTTTCTTACCTTTCTATGTGCTTTGTGTTGAAAAAAATGACAAGTTGTGGCAAAACCCAATTATCCACAGGAAGTGTTTGATTTTTGTTTGGTCCTCTGGCTTGTATCTGCAACTTCTATGTTAATTATAACACAAAAAAAAAAAACAAGAAAACTTTTATCTAAAAATGCTGCATTCTTTTATATATTTATATGTATATATATATATTCTTTTTTATATTTATAGATGAAAATTTTAATTTCTTTTTGGCTGAATGGACTGGTGATGCTCTCATCTTTGTGCATTTCTTTGGCTACCTTAGTGACACCTGAACTTTACATTTTAATGTGTTCAAAATTTCTGGGAATGTTCCAGAAATTGATGCACCACAAGAAAATAAAAATCTAAAACCAAGTGATGAGCAGTCATCTGTCATCTGGAAATCCATTTAAGTTTAGTATTATCCATAGGTCACTGAGTTGTTTGATGGCAGCCACCCCCCTTCCCCCTGTGAGGATAACCTTCTAGTGCAACACTGTTTTGGTAACACTTCCAATACTCTGGTACCAGTTCACGAAAATTAACTGTGGAAGGCTGGGAAAGGAACAGTTCTGTAATGAGCTTCTGGCTCAGACTGTGTGAGTAAAATTTTTGTTCTTTCACCTCTCTTGGCTGTCTGAGTGGGCTTCAATTCTAGCAACACCTTGAGTACTGTGTAGGGATCAGTTACTTGTACCACTAGGTGTCTTGAAAAGTTTGAAGGCTTTAACTCCTGATTACATGGAAAAATCTCTTGAATTCCTGGCATCTTTGTTTCTGTCCACTGAAACAGCCTTTATGAGTTGTTAGCTTCAGCTTTCTCAGTTATGGTGCTTTTTTCTTGGATAGTTAGATCTTTATAAGCCTGTTAGAGGATAAAGAGCATATTTCTTTGTAGAAGTGCTGTAAACCCCTTCAGAATTCCCAAATAACCTGTAGTTAAATGTGCAATGATGAACAGTGAGTTCTTTTACCTGAGTGAAGTATTTCCCACAAATCAGCTGCACAGGTAGCTGTGAATGCAAACACAAATTCCAGTTTGTTTGGTCAGACCATTCTTTGAAGTTGCTTGTCTCAAGCAGTGGGATGTGCCTTTGAGTCCCCACAGATTGCTGTGAGTAGGGCTGCACTGTGTCCTGGGTGCCCCTGTGAGCAGGGAGCTGTGACAGGAGCTGTCCTGGGGAGAGCTGGGCACTGTCTGAGCTCTTCTCTGAGCTTCTTGGGGACACAGCTGGAAACAGCAAAAGCAAATTGGACTGTCCTTGTCAGGGACCCCCCTTCTTGGGCAAACAAACCCAGCAATTGTGCACTGCTCTTCCCTGCACTGTACCACCACAAAGCCACTTCTGCCCATGTGCTTTGAAGCTGAAACCTGGTTCCCTAAAACCAGGCAATGGCAAATATGTGAAAGGTAGTGCCTTTCTTTAAAAGCGAACTGCTTGTAGGAGTTTTCTGAAAACAAAGTCAGACCTCCTTTCCAGCATGATCTGAAACATCCTGATGTTTCTGACATCAAAATGACAGCTTTTGGTGTTGTCTTCTCAAAATGGGTGGCTAAAAACTGTAACTTCAGTTACTTATAAAGACATTGCACTTCAGCAGAAAAGGAGAGTTGGCTTTTTTCGTTGCAATATTTCATTGCATTTCTTCATTTGCAAGACTTTGGTATAGTCTTTGCCAGGCAATTATTATTGTTGTGTTATATCTGAAAATTTTCAGTGATTCTAGTGATGGTCTTGGGAATGAAACTTAGTGATCGTAAAGTTATTACCCTGGAGTCTTACTCTAAATACTTTTCTTCTTTGTCTTACAATTTCTTAGAGGTCCTTTAGGCAGACTCGCTAATACCACTCTCACAGTTGCAATGCACCCAGTGTGTAACAGTTGCAAATTTAGTAGTCAAATATAGGATTTGTTTTGAGTATAATCTGCATATGTGTCTTCTGGACTAATGAGATCTGAACTATTTTTGCTCTCTAGTAAAAGCAAAGCTATCCAGGTGGTAGAATGATAAGTCTGACATATTTATGATTTTTTTTCCAAAGTAAAAATACTCCAGATGGTAGATTTGGTGGTTTATCTGTTGTTTTCCAGTAGCTTCTTACCTCTTCTTTAATAAATAATTAAATCTTTCTGTTCATGAATGTATTGATCTAGGTTCTCCTCTTAGGCTTGTTTTGTCAGTAACTAGCTAAAAACTTCCCTCTGACTCATTGCTGCTCCTCTCACATTTGGAAATCCATTCACAGGTTCAGAATTTGAAGCTCACAGAGCACTAGTGGAGTTGTGTTGCTACTAATAGCCCCCCCTCCCGCCCGGTGGTAGCTGGAGCAGTGATTTCTCCTTTCTACCTATAAATTAGGAAGGAATAAACCTTTGTTTGCTGCCCTAATTAGATCTGTAGGTGACCAGTGCGTGTCTGTGTACATGTGAGTGCCTTTGTGTGCAAAATGGATTTACTTGGCTGTAAAATGTATTTTTAATAAACAAATTGATATGTGGTTTGTAAGTGGATATGGACAGCTGACCTGTTCATGTCTATTTAGGTTTCACTGGCTGAACATGAGGATAATTTTGCATCCATGTGTAAGAGAAATCTAATGCTAATTTGTCAGCATAGGAAAGTTCTGTCACAGCACTGCACATGGATTGGGACGCGTCCTACGCTCTGAGGGGGTTTTCATAAATGGCCATAGGTGCCCATGAGCACTTCCAGCACTTGTTTATAATGCTGCAAGGCCAACTGACTCTAAATTGATGCTTGAACTGTGACTGAGACATGTCCTGACTTCAATAGAAGTAATCTTGAGAATACATGTAGCTGATAGAGTTTATGAACTCTTACACCTTTGCTTTTCCCAGCCAGAGCTACTTCAGCATTTCCTGCTGGACTCCAGCTTCTTCCCCTCTTAAATGGCTTGGTGATCCTGGGGGAAAACCCTATGATAATAATAAAGGATGTATGCTCTAAACAGTTTTTTTTTGTAAAGACTGCATTTATTTCTTGCCCTCCAAGTGAAAAAGTTTAAGTTCAAATGGTAGAATGCATGAAATGTAATTTGTCTGTGGAAGTTGCTCTTTTTGTTCAGTGTGTAACCAGTGGCTCTGGGTGTGAGTAACAGGGTTTGCTTTCTAAGTGGATTCAGTGGTGGGGAAAAGAGATGGACAGTAATGAACAAGTATAAATAACACTTCTGTACTACTCTTCTATAAATGAAAGAAGTGTGAAACAGTGGGGTGTAGGGGTGGAACTGTGCTGTGCAAACTGGATGTGTGAGTGACTAACTGGACAAAATGGGAACAAAGGTGCTTGGTTGAACACTGTTTCCCCTTTTGCTGATGGAGGAGTAATTTCAGTAGATTGTTAGTTAGAGAATGCTAAATATTTAGTATAATCTGTTTTTCATCTTTACATTTTAGGTCAACAATTTGGCTTCTAAAATTGGAATTTATCTGCGTTCAAAGCTGTTTGCCTGCAGTAATCTGCTCTGGTTGGAAGTGAACATGTCCCAAGTTCAGATTCAGAATCCTTCTGGTGCCCTTGCAGGGAGCCAAATACTGAATAAAAACCCATCTCTTTCACAGCCTTTGAGTATACCTTCTACTACCAGTTCTTTGCCCTCTGAAAATGCAGGCAGACCTATCCAAAACTCTGCTTTGCCCTCTGCTTCAGTTACATCCACCAATGCAGCTGCAGGTAAAATAGAGGGCCAATAACTGTATATATTTTTAACTCTTTAGGCGAAGTTTGGTGTGATATATTCCTGATGCCTTGCACCTACACATGATTTAAAAGTAACATTTATCCAACTGCAGTAGCTTGCAATGCTTTCTCCCTATGGAATGAAGTCTGTTGGAGACAGGTAGAAGCATACTTTTGCTTAAAGTTCCAGCAATTAATTGATATGTTTGCAATAGTAAAGAATATTTTTAATTGTGTGACATAAATTTTTGAAATATTATTATCCATCTTTTCTACCAGTAGCTTGTTTTAAGTACAAAAAAGTGTTGTTTGAAATAGTTTTAGTTCTATTATCCTTAGTTCTTCTATGACCAGTTTAACGATAAATATAGTATGCTAACAAAATGCAAGAGAACAAATAAAGGGTAATAAAAATAACTAATAGGGGAAAACAGGAGGAGGGAAATTAAATTAACTGATTTTTTGAAATTATTCAAAGCAAGTGATAATGATAAATACTTGGAAGATTTGGTCCTTGAAATGTAATAGATAAGATGCAAGCTGTATGCAGGAGTCTTCTAAAAGAATACCTGTGGCTTGCATGCGAACCTTGAATTTAATGATGATGCTTTTTAGGCATGAGCATTGCTTGGAAATCCCAAATTTCAATAGACTGTTACCAGTTTGGCCAGTGAGCAAAGCTGTCTATTCCAGCATTGCAGACAACTAAACGCTAAGCCACTGAGATTTCTCTTTAAATTAAATTTGTAGTAGAGTTCACAGTTATCATTTAATTTATCTGATCTTATGCAACCTTTCAGCTCCTTCAAACATGGCAAACCCCAAAGAGAAAACCCCCATGTGTCTTGTGAATGAATTAGCCCGTTTCAACAAGATTCAGCCTGAGTATAAGCTTCTGAGTGAGCAAGGTCCAGCTCATTCTAAGGTAAAAGTTCATACAAGTTTCTTGTTGCTGCTGCTCATGCTCTTTCACCTTCAGGAGTGGAAAGGCAAAGTGTGTGATTTTGGTGCAAAATAATCCAGAGGAATGGAGAGGAAAGGGAAGCCCCCCAAAGCATCAGTGGTAGGGAAGTGTGAAGCTGGTACCTAAAAAGTTGGGTTCCCAAAATGTCACATGAGCTTCAAGGTGGGAAGGAGTTGGCCTTTACAGAAAGTATTGGCATAACATTCAGAACATCTGTTCAATTGTGTTTCATTCACCTATGGGCATGTGGAAGCTTTTATGGTAGAGAGGGAACTTTCTTCAAATTGCTGAAAAATATCTTTAAAAAACCTTTCAGAGGATTGAAGCAAGAGAGGAGTTATGTGTCACAAAGGGTGAGTTTCCAGTCTGCTATTCAGTGACATGGGCACAGGAGCTCCCCTGGGACTGTCACCTCTCCCCATACTGCTCTGAGATTTTAGCCTGTCAGGTCTCATGCAGGATATTTTCCAGCTACAATTGTTGTGAAATTCTTAGTTCAGTAATTGGGAAAATTCTGTTGATGTTCAAAGTGTTGAAATCTGGAGATGACATGGGAGTTAAGGAGAGCTTGGATTACCATGTTTTCAAGTTGTACATCACTGAATGACTCACTGTTTTGTGTAATAGGGTCTAATAAACTACATGAATTCTGAAGCAGCTTTTTACAAAATACCCTGTTTCTGGTTTTGAGGTGTTTACAGTGCAGCTGACTCTTGGGGACCAGCATTGGGAAGCTGAAGGAACTAGTATTAAAAAAGCGCAACATGCAGCAGCTGCCAAAGCTTTGGAAGGGACGAAATTCCCTAAGCCTACAGCTCGTCCATCTCGTAGTGAAGGCAAGAATCCAGGTATATGCCACAACAAACTGATTTAAAATAATTATACATAGAGAGAATACACCTTTCTGCTTTTGGTATGTATTGAAGTTGCATAAGGATGAATAAAAACTGTGATTCTGCCTGTTTAATAATGGAAATTGTCCGGTTTTGTGAGAACTTCATCTTGATTTAATCTTTGATTGTTGTAGGTGACGTGATAAATATAATCATATTAATAAGTTTAAAGTATAGTTTTTTTCCATCAAATCATTCTGGTTTGAAGAACCTGTTGCTTGACTTACTGTCTTGTATTGTAACATTCTGGGAAATCCTGAATAAGATGTTTATCCTAATCCTAAAAAAACCTAATTATAAAAGGACAACTAGAACAAAAAACTACATGAGGAATTTGGTCATAGCAAAGAATAATCTTTTGCATGGGCAGATGAATGACTTACGTAATTCTGACAGGATAATTTAAAAGCTGGACGAAAAAGACTTTTTTAGAAATGTTAATTTCAAAAAACCTAAAGAAGTTTATGTTGTGGGAGATGGGATCAGAACTTTGGGATTTGTGTAATTTGTACTTTAAAGATAAAGATATACATTGATTTGTATAAAAGCATTGAAATTGTAGTTTGCTATGTTCAGTGAAGTTCTTATGTTACTTAGATTGCTTTTAAGATCTTTTTAAAATGTAAAATTCTGTATGCAGTGTCTTCACATTTCAGCTGCACGCGTGGGTGCTTTGCATGTAGGCCAAAATTGTTGGGATAGCATTAGTGTGTTCAGCAAGGGTTAAAACTTCTTTGTGCCAGCTGTGTTCTGATATTACCTAAACTCGTTCTTTAGAAACACTTTGTACAGTCAACAGTGAAAATTCTAAAAGCTAGCAAGTACTTATTTTGTCTGTGCATCTGTTCCATAGTTTCATTTTCTTTTGGCAACTACCTTACATCTTACAGACCTCTTGTACTAGAGTACAACTGATTTCCAAGCCAGTGAGACCTGTGGCAGAAAAAATGGCACTTGACTGTTCTTTCTTCAGTGAGAATGGACTGGGAGTCAGTTCTTCATGCCCACAATACCAGCACTGAGAGAAATGAAATTTTAGCCCTCAGTAGCAGTTTACCTGCCTTTTGACAAGGCCAGTTGCAATTTGAAAGTGAAGAATCATAAAAATCCTTCTTAGGTCATTGAGGACAGAGAAATGTTTGATCATTCTCAATAAACAAGAGACACAGAAAGGACGTAGCATGTATATTTGGAGAAATTTCTTTTCTGCAGAAAATTCTTTTTCTGCACTTTGTTAGATACACTGTAAATGTAGGTAAATTAGCAGCTTCAGAAATTAAAAGCAAAATAAAAAATAAATCCAAAAAGAGCTCCCTGCAAATTCACTTTATTGTAACAGGATTTGTCACAACTGTACTAGGCTGCTGATTGAATGTGCGTGATACAGACTTATTCTCTTTCTGTTCATTAGCAGTTCTGTTTGGAATTCAGTCATTTAAGATACTGCATGTGGCAAAAGTTGAGCTCATTTTTCCCTGCTTTGAGCCAGCAAAAAGAGTTTAAATTGCCTCAGTTGCTTGTGACAGCTGGACAGCCCTTTCTATTCCTTTTTATTTAGACAGTGTAACCCCCACAGTGGAGTTGAATGCACTTTGCATGAAGCTGGGGAAGAAGCCCATGTACAAACCCATCGACCCTTACACGGGGATGAGATCCACCTACAACTACACCATGCGAGGTGGTACCTACCCCCCACGGTAGGTGTTGGCTCGGGGCATCGCAGGCTCCTACCTTTGAACCTCTGCTCTCACTGCCCTGTGCCTTGATGCTGGCTGCTGAAAACTGGCTGAAACACTCAGCTGAAACACAGCCAGCTGGCAAGGCAGGAGCTTTGGAGAAGTACACCCACCAATACCTGTAATTTGCCTTATCTCCAGTGCTTTATTTCTTTGGGGTGGGGCAAGGGAGCTGGACCAAAAATTGAAGTGATTTTGAGAGCATTCAGGTATAGCCAGCTTCATTGAGTAAATAGGTAAATCTTAGGTACATACTTCTTGCATTTCCTTTCTGTGTAAAAGTAAAACTGAAGGAAACAGTTTGATGCTTCTTCTGAAACTATTTAAATTAAAGTTACAGAATTTTATATAGGCGTAGGAACTTCGAATTCAAAACTTCCTGGCCTGCCAAGTCCATAGAAGCACAGTTACGTTGTCTTTGTGTAGCACTTGGTCAGAAATGTGTTCCTATTGTAAAACAAGGAATATCAATATTTGTTTCAAAGGTTGCTCACTAAATTCTTTTGGGCTCTAAATCAAAATTTGACTTTTTAAAATTTGTGCTTCAGTGGTGAATTGTGGTTACAGATATCCAGGACATTGACCCACATCTAACTTAGATGTCTGTTTACTTTGTGGGCCAAATCATTTGCTTATTTACCTCTCTCTTCGCAGGTACTTTTACCCATTTCCTGTCGGGCCTTTACTTTATCAAGTGGAGCTTTCAATTGGAGGGCAGCAGTTTCATGGGAAGGGAAGAACAAGACAAGCTGCTAAGCATGATGCAGCTGCTAAAGCACTGAAAGTTCTGCAGAATGAGCCCTTGCCTGAGAAACCAGAGGTGGGAATTAATCTTAGTGTTGTAAGCATAAATTGCTGGAATAAACTGGGATATTATTATGGATTTTTTTTCTTATTGAGAGGAAGGGGACAGTTGGGAAATTTAATTCTGTGTAGCAGTGGTGATTTACTTGTGTCAATAGAAACGTTTTGATTTAAAAGCATAAATTTCTATGGAACTAGAGTTTTCCCAGATGAAGTTATGTTAATTTTTTTACTGTCATATTTTTCCACAGCAATGCTGTAGACCTCTGTCAGATATGAGCACTGGAAGCATAGATAGGAATTAATATCTTACCAGGTACAGATCATACACAAACTTCTGAAGAAGTGCATAAATGTGCAACATAAAATTCAGGCATGGATTTACTTCCTGGGCAAAAGCCCTACATGATTTTGGAAAGAACCATGGAAGTTCTAGAAGAGCAGGAAATGCATGGAAGTAGTAAATTCATACACCCATTTTGACAGGAATATAAGAAGTCAGGTTTTATCCCTTCATATATTTATGGCTGCCCAGCACTTTCCATGTGTTTTTCATGCTTTTTTGTTGAGTGGCTTTAGGCAGAAGGCCTCCCTGTGGGCACAGGAGTTGCTTTGCTGCTGGGCTGGCTGGGAGCCTGCACCCCTCTGTGTCTGTTGGCTTCTTTGGCCAAAGACAGAACTGTAACTTGCAATCTGGGGAGTGTGAGAACTTGCTGGACATGGAGTCTGGCTGTGTGCTGAGAAAGAAGAAAAATGAAGAATTGGGTAAGAAGGTAACAAGGGGTCTCAGACTGAGAAAAAAATAGCTGGGGACTACTAGGAACAAGAGAGCAAGAGGCTTGAGGAAACATGTTGGGAAGCCGAGGGACACTGAGTTAAAACTTGGTGTGTGTGGGAGTGAGCATTGCCCAGGTAATTGGGCAGAAGCACTGGATCTGACAGTTCAGGGAGGAGGCTTGGGAGGTGCTTCAGGTAAGCAAAAGCTCTCCTGGAGAAATGCAGATTATTGAACGGTGGAGGCTCCTAGGGATTACAGATGCTGTTGGGAAGAGACTGGTGCTGGAACAGGAGCTGGGACTTGGGGTGAGCCCTGCACTGAAATTTGAACTGGTGACTGGCAGAGTGTGGGCAGGGGCCAGCTGGTCTTCATGCAGGAGGGGCCAGAGCAGAGGAGGATGTTCCCCTTCAGTGCTGGGAACCCCAAATTCTGGAATATTGTTCTGTGTCAGTGGTGCAGAACATTCCCTTTTTGCACCCACCCTCGTAACAGGTAAGCTGCTCTCATGGGCCCTTTTCCCCCTCAGGGAGCACAGACCCAGGGAGAGCAGCTCTGCAGGGCTCACATGTCACTGAATTATTTCTCTGTTCACTGTTTTAGAAATGCTTTAGTACAGGTGACTTTCTGAAAATGTAGGGAATTGTGTTTCGGAGTTGGATAATGTGAGGTCTTCAGAACAAGCACTGCAGTTGTTTTAGGATATCACATTCTGTGTGAGGGGTATAAATCCAGAGGTAAAGGAAGTAAATGATGCAAGAGACTGCAAGAAGGGAGAATTGTTTTATTAAGAAAACAGGACCTGAATGGTGTCTTGACCATGAGAAAACTGTATTTGTCATTTTATTTTTCAATTTATATTTTACGTGTCTGTAAAAGTAACAGTAGGAAATGCAGCTTAGGAAAAGGAGAGTGGGTCTTGGAACAGGGGGTGCTGCTTTAAACTTGAATAAATTGAGTTTTCCCTTAAGGTTTGGTACTTGAATTCATTGATATTTGTGGCTTTCAACAGTTGTAGTTTTAGGAAAGTCTGAGGGAATAGTTTTTGTAGCAGCATTTCACTGTAGCCAAGATGAAGGTAGAATAAGGAAGGTTGTGGTGCCAGGTGAACCCTGTTCAGTCCTGCATTCAGTGAGGCAGGGCCTGAAAAGATACAGGAGTGTAAAGTCATGAGAGGTGCTGTTAAAGATGCCTGTAATACAACAGAGGCAAATGAAGATTTCACAGACATAATCCTGATACTTCCTACCAGTCATTTGATGTTGCCAGTAGTTTTCCTTTTAAATGTAGTTATTTTGGTGTATCCTGTTTGTGTGTATGCTTGTGTAAACAGAATATTCTGAAGTTTGAACTAATGTGTTTTAAGGGGGAGTAATTTTCTACATTTTTTAAATTATTGGGAGATTTTTTTTTACAAATTTTTGTTTTTATGGAATTTTACTCTTGTATTTTTAAATTAGAAAATATTCAGTTCATAATAACAGTTGGGCTCAATGATCTTAAAGATCTTTTCCAACCTAAATGGTTCTGTGATTCTAAGAAGAAATCATTGAATGAAATTATTAGACTTTAAGGGAAAGAATGACCATTTCCCACACGGTTTTGGGCTGCAAATCTGGGAGTGAGTGGCAGGAAAAAAAAAGTAATAATATTGGCTCTCAGCTGGACCAATCCCTGCGTGAAGAAGTCAGTTGAATGTTGGAGCTCTCTCTGCATTGAGAGGGGGCTGTGGTTGGAGACCTCACAAGGACCTCAGTGTGGCTGGGGTTGGACGTGCTGGTGAAGGTGCAGGATGGGGTTACTTGGCATGTTCAAAGACAGATGATAAAGCATTGATTTAAAGCCTAGGACATGTGTAAAGCTGGGCTTCCTAGCCTGATTCTTAGGCAGGGATTCCAATTTTGCCTCAAAATTTGCTACTGTGTTTGTTGCCAACTCACTTGGTAAATATCAGCTGCTCTCAATACCCTCAGTGTGGAAGAACAGGCTTAGACTGACGGCTGTGATTAATCAGTGCAGTTCTGGGCAGCACCTCCTCGGGTGTTCAGCGTTTGCTCACAAGCAGTCTTGAGGAAGGGCATGTGGAAGGAGTTCCTGGAAGAGGGGAAGTCCCTCATAATTGAGTACAGTACTTGTGGAATTTGCTTGAACAATGTAATGAGAGCTAAGATTGGTAAATGCTTCGGGGTCTCATTCAAATTTAGAGGCACATAATTCTTGGAGAGTTCAGTCAATGCAAACATGCAAAATACTTCGAAAGCAAACTTTAGGCATCACGTGCATTGAAGTGTGCAGGGAACGGGGGAGAGTGTGTGTGTATGATTATTTTTGCTTTATAAAGTAAACTGATGCAGAACTCAAGTAGAGGCAAAATAATCAGTAAAATAGCTATAGTCTGTTAATGGTTATTTTGCTAATAATTCATTCTTTTAGATAAAGATACTGAGGGAAAGAACCTTCATTTTGCACTGTGCACACAGACTTGGAATGTGTTAAGAACATACAGTGCAATAGAGCAAGTAATTCCATTCTGTTAATTGTATTCTCTTGAGAGGGTATTAAGTGGCAAAAATATAATCCAATACAGAGAAGTCCTGGTCATCTTCATAAAGAAAAACATTGGAATTTGAAAAACTAGAATAGATCTGAAGTTACAAGGGAGAGGAAAAGTACTTGTGATTGAAGATGTTATGCAGTGTTGGTGCGTGGGGACAGTGACAGGCCCTTCCTGGCAGTGCCAGAGTGAACGTGGCCTTAGGAGTTCAAGTACTGCTCCTGGGAATATGCTGCTACTCCTCGTGAACTTAGCAATTGCATTGGCAGTGGGGTTTGGGAGATGATGATGGAGCCTTTAGGCTGCTGTGCTCGATCTCGGTTTTGCCCGTTTTTGCCTGTTTTGCCCCACATGGGGTGCAGTGCTGGGCACGGGGCTGTGCCCGGTGTGGCTGCTGCGGGCTCCGCTCTAGGACAGCTCCCCACGAACCTGCTCTGCCTCTGCCACTGGCACCAGCAGTGCCAGGGCTGTGCCAAGTGCTCCCCTGCAGCTCAAGACAAGGTCAGCCCATGAGAACAGTGGGAAGTCTGATGAGACAGTGGGAGGAGTGAAAACTTCACTAATTATTTTTTTTTTTCTGAGATGGGAAGAGGTTTAACTGATGGGATAAAAACATCCTTCATGTTTTAAACCAACCTGTTAGTAGCAGACCTGGGGGATGCTTGCTGCCATCAAACAAGTTTTAATCGAGGAAAACTCTCTAGCTCAGTTCCCCTGCTGCTGCTCGAATAAGATACTTAAATAATTTTTATTACCTGGCTGCATAACTAGTATTGTGGCATGATAAAATTGGTGATATTGTTGCTGTTCATTTTTATCATAATCTTTCCAATATCACTGCTGGGCACTTAGTCCTAAAATTTCTCTGTTGCTGTTGACATGCCTTAGCTCAAGTTGATGCCAGCATCAGTGAAGACATTTTTGGAATCCCAATCAAAGTTTTACCTGGAGATACACAGACATGCCTGTAGGAAAGCTTCACTGGCACTATTGTCCTAGCAGGTTTGAGTTCTCAGAGCTGGTCAGCATTTGATTTCGGGCAAGTTGCTGATAGGATGTTCTTGACATGAGAAAACAAAGCTGCAGGTGAAGCACTTACAAGGGAGCATGTGAAAAGACAGGATTGTGCCAGGGGCTCGTCAGCCATCCCTCATTCACATTGGTCCCACTCTCAGAATCTTTATTTTTCCTGCCCTTTCTCTAACCTGATCCTGTCTTAGTGCTTTTGGTGCAAATGTCCAATCAGTATATGAAAATTGTATTTCATAAAGGTACTTCCATTTGAAAATCACTTAGCACTTCAATTTCATTTTCTTTAAACACATTTTTAAATTTATTGGCATTTATTCCATTTGTTCTTTCTTGTAATGAACACATGAAAATATGAAGGTTTGCAACCTTTTCACATACATCTTAATGAGCTTCTTAAGATTCAGTTCTGTAGTATGTGGGCTGCATTTCTCCACATTCATGTAACATGGCAGTAAAGGTTAGAGTACTTAAAATTTGGAGAGTTCAGTAAAGTGGTTGAATGGATAAAATTCAATTTAATAGGATCTTTATTTTAAATAGAGTATGCTTCTTTTAGGTTAACGGAAAAGAACCAGATGATGAAAATCTCAATAAATCTGAAATAAGCCAAGTTTTTGAGATTGCACTTAAAAGGAACTTGCCTGTGAATTTTGAGGTATGTTTATTTTACAAGCTCTAGATTTGTTTTTATTAGACTATTAAGGGTACACATTAAGTTGAGTCTCTCCTAGATAACCCAAACAACTGACTTTTAACATGTCTTGTTAGTTGTGAATACACTTTTATTTTTGACAGTCACCCTGATTGTCTTGGAGTTTATATGGTAAAGGGAAGAAAAAAGAAAAATCTACCTGTTCACAAATTCATGCCCTCAAATGATCACATGGAGTGAACAGCTGTGCTGTGGTTGTCTGTGCAATCTTTTTTGCAAGCTTTTTGAAAAAAATGTATTACAGTGAAGAACCAAAACACAACCCTGCATTAATGGTTAGAACACGGAAGTGCAGAGTCAAGGCAAAAGAGTAGAGCTCACTCTGAAAGACACATATGGAAGTATTTGCTTAATTAAGCACTGATCTGGACTACCCATGAGGTACAGAATCTCACAAGTAGGTTTCTTTTCTTGCCATGGGGTGACCTCATGTGCATCTGACTTTCCTTTCCCTTTGGCCTGGCTGCTTGCTGCCCCTTTGTTCCTCCTTGATCATTTCAGTTACCTTAAATCAGGAGCTTCCACAGGAGCATCTCTGTTTCACTAAAATAATAATTTATCATGCTGCTTTCCTGAGCTGGCAGAGTAACATTTAAGCCAACTATCTGAATTATTAGAGTAAGAAAGTGCAATTGTGTGTAACTAAATTGCTTCTGAAACTGTTCTGTGAAATTTTACATGAAACTTTCAATTATTGCAGATCAGCCTGAGCATCACTGGTAAAAATACACTGTCACACAAAGCCAATTGTGGGTGGAAGCTCTTAATTCATTCTTACTTTTTGACTATATGGCTATTTTGGAGTATGATGTGTTATGAATGGAGTTAAAAGACTAAATCTGTAGTGGGCAGCTATCTCTTAGATGTCTTCAGAATTCTTCAGAACTTCAGAGTTCAGAAATCAGAATTTCTGGACTAAAATGCTAAATCCTAAAGAGTTGCTTTCTCTGTAATGGTTTATTACTGTACCATGATATATTTAATGAGGTGATGTTAACTGTGGGGAAGTACATACTGATGAAATGGAACAGTCATATTTTAATATTGAAACAGTAAATCAGTAAACTAAATAAGATGGGTTAATGACTTGTGTAAATACTGTTTACTGCTTGCTGCATGTGATCTTTTAAAAGTATATGCTTAGTTGGGTGGGAATATGTTATTAGAGTGGTTATGACTTACTTTTTGGATTGTATGAAAATCTAAAATCTCTTTATCCTTAGTTCTTGAGAGAAGTTTGCTATAAACAATGTGCCTTGCCATTTTTAATAAGTGTTTATCACGCTTTCACTCAGTTTTTCCCTCTGAAACAGGTGACCAAGGAAAGTGGTCCTCCCCATATGAAGAGTTTTGTAACCAAGGTATCAGTTGGAGAATTCATGGGTGAAGGTGAAGGAAAGAGCAAGAAGATCTCAAAGAAAAATGCTGCAATAGCAGTCCTAGAAGAACTGAAAAAATTGCCACCCCTTCCTACGGTTGAGAAAATGAAGCCACGAATCAAAAAGAAAACAAAATCAATAGTGAAGGTAAGAGAGAAAAGGTTGGAAATTTGACTGTGCAAATAATCATCAGAGAGGCTTTTCTGAGTCAGTTATAAACACTCTTCAGCTGCTCAGCCTTTCCCAACTGTCTGGTGCAACAAATGAGCTGCTGTTTTGCTCCCACTCTAATGGGGTTCTGACACCTCTCTTAGAGCACTTACCAGTAAATTCAGGATGAAAGAGAAACCTTGTAAAAGAAAGAGCAGCACATAAAATCAAGCTCTGAGTTTCAAGCCTCAGACTTTACAGCTTTGGGTTTTGCTTGATTTTGCTCATGCAAATTCTCTCGCAAGCGTGTCCCTCCTAATATAGCAGGATTAGAATTTGTAAAGCTATTAGCAGGGTAGGTTACATGTGGTCAAGTGTGACAGTGGAGCCAGATAAATTCAGTATTTCTCTTTGGCTGTGACAGTGTTTCATTAAGCAACTTTTATTTCAGTATTTTTAAAATCTAGAGATGAATTAATTCAGTGTCATGCTGCATTTTGTCTATTAAACCAAATATTCACAAAGTTTGGCTTGTTTCCTAATCACTATTCTATGTAGCTGCAAACAAGTCCAGAATACGGTCAAGGAATGAATCCCATTAGCAGACTTGCCCAGATACAGCAGGCCAAGAAGGAGAAGGAACCTGAGTACATGCTTATCACAGAACGTGGGCTGCCCAGGCGCAGGGAGTTCGTGATGCAGGTTGGTGTGGCCATTGCACAGATCTGGTGGTGTGGGATGTGACCATTGCACAGATCTGGTGGTGTGGCTGGTATCTCATTTTTTTTTCTTATGGCAGTCAGGTTGTCATGATGATATACAGAGTTAACAGATTTCCATGGCATGATTTAACAAAATATCTAATGGGTGACATTCACAGCCCATAAAGGTTTAAGAAAAGTAATCTGACTCTTGTTTTAAAAAAATTGCATAGGGCACCACACCAGTAGTCTATGTTGTATTAATGTTCTGCTAAGAGATACTAAGCTGCTTATATTTTGTAACATAGGATTTATTAACACTAACCTGGGTACCCAAGGTGAGATGATGAAACACATTTCTTTGTGTGACTTCTCTTCGGGTTATTTGTGCTTGAAGGCCAATGTCACTGATAATAAATGAGAACTTGCTTAGAATGATGATCACTTGAACTGTTTTGTGACTCACGGCATGCTTGAGACACAGATCACTAATAAGGGAATCCCCATACTACTGCTTAAGAATTGTGTTTTCTTCCTCTTCTGTCCAGGTGAAAGTTGGTATACACACAGCTGAAGGAATGGGCACGAACAAAAAGGTTGCTAAACGCAATGCAGCTGAAAATATGTTGGAAATTTTAGGTTTCAAAGTCCCTCAACCTCAACCTCCAAAACCAGCATTAAAGACAGAAGAGAAGGTGAGTCTTGAGGAAGCAGCAGCTGGTTAATGGTGCAGCAAAGGCTGAGCTGAAACCGGAGCAGCTTTGCAAGGCAGTAACAGGATAGGAAGTTCATTCCCTCTGCCCTAGCCAGGATGCAATGCTACTAAGAGGACTGATCTCTGAAAAAATATTCAAGATCCAATGTTTTGGATACATTAAGCGTTTGGGTTTTCAAGTAAATCAAAGTCTCATCAGAATGCTAAATGAATGTATTTCTGCTTTATGAAATGTCTCAGAACCTGTGATTAATCAATGTGTTGGTCTTAGGAACTTGCAGACCTATAGGTTACAGTGCTCTGATAGCAATAGTTTTACACAACCTTGTCACCAGTTGCAGTGTAAAGTTAGTTACAGGCTCCTCTGGTGGGTCCCTTAGCAGGGAAGGAGCCTTGTGTTCTGCTGGTGATTCAGCAGATACTGCCAGGGAGTTCTAACAGCAAATCTAGGGTTAGTTCTCTCCTTTTCATGTATGTGCTCATTTGTGTCCAGTATGCTCCTCTCAGCAGTACCAGTAACTAATGGCAGTTTAACTGACTCTGTTCTGGTATCTAGTTCTGAGAAGCTGTGTTCCTAATAACACTTCTCTGGGATGTGGTAGTTTTGGGCCTTCAGTGAATAAGAATCACTGAAATTCTCTTTTCTTGAAAGCAATGTGATTATTCATGTTTTTGAATAATAACTTTTTCATCAAAATTTTGGCTGGTCAGATCACCTGCATCTTGAATACTTGAAAATTTGGGAGGAAAAAAGTTTTAAAGGGACATTGTGTATTTGAGTTATTTTCCTTTTATTTTAAAGACCCCAGTGAAGAAACCAGGTGATGGAAGAAAAGTAACCTTCTTTGAGCCAGGCTCTGAAGAGACTTCAGCTAGTGAGTAACCTGGTGAAAGCAGCAGGGCCCTCTTGGGGGGTGTAATGTCTGTTCCCAGTCCCTTCAGCAGTGCCATTTAGCACTCTGGGATGAGCAGAGCTGGGCAGCTGCTGCCTTGCAAACCAAGTGGAGCCCTTGGAAAGGTTTGGTTCAAACCCCAAAGAGCTTATTCCTCTCAAGGCCCCTGTTCCTGGGATGAAGATAAGAAAGGGGTCAGTACTAGCTGGTCAACCTAAGGCAGAGTTGGAGAGGGAAAAAATGGCCTTGTCCAGAGCCACTTTTGTCTGTGCCTGGTCTCTGATGACTGACAGCAGGAGCTGTGCCTGCGCTTGTTTCAGGCTTGTTTCAGTAGTTGTGGTGGTCACACCCAAGGTGGCAGGATGGAACCAAAATGCCCCAAACCCGGCCACCCTGTACACAGGCATTGCTTTCTGGAATGTCATCTGGTGGGAGGAATCATTATGGAAAGTTTGTCTGTCACCACATATTGCTGTTCTGGAGAGCATGCTTCAGGTACTTTATGTGTTTGAGTATGACTTTGCTGTTTAAATTATAGTAAGCTGGGATTGACTTGGACTTTAGTACTATTTTACTGCATCCAGAAGATCTTAGATAAACTTCCTGACTTCCTATTCAGATTTTGCTATCCCTGTTTTCTTATATCTACAAGTTTTGGCTTTAATCCTTAGACTTGAAACAGCTCAGCCCTGCAGAACTTTATTAATCTGTTCTGCCTTAATAGTGATTCCTTGGTTTGTTTTGGTGACACTGTCTTCCCCACCTTTCTTAAGCACACCTGTGTAAGTTTCATCCATAGCTCTGGGTGAGTTCCCCTGAAAAAGCTGTTCTTATCCCTCTTTAATCTAACTTATACCATAATGTCATCAAATTGCTACCAATTGACTGTGACTGGACATTTGCTGTAAATAGTCTTGCCTCTTTGTGCTAACGTTCCATTTTACCTTTCCTATCTACTTGTTCTCACAATATACAGTTTAAACTTTGTGGACTGTCCCTCTCTTTACATCATTTAATGGTGGCTCTGGTCATTCTGTGGTTTCATTATTTGCTCCTACAGTTTAAATGATGGAATAAAAAAATGTGAAAGCAAAAGATACATCTAGAATGTGGTTGCAGCTGAGGTGTCTGTGAGCTTGACTGACCTGGAGAAGCTGCTCCTGGAGGTAAAGGGGCTCCCTTTGGCAGAAGCAGGTGTTGCACTGAGTCAGTAATTCAATAAACTCTGTCTTGATGATGCTGAAGCTCTGACTCTCCAAAGGCTGATTGAGCTTACCAAGTTTGTTCGTATTTCAAAAGTAGTTTGAAAGGAATTATTTTTTTTCCAAAGTGACTTTTGGTGCCTGTGTGCGCCTGCAGGAGGACTCACAAACGGCAGCTCTTCAGTGTGCACCTCTCTCCCCCCAGGTAATAAAGAAGATGAGTTTAGGATGCCTTATCTCAGCCATCAGCAGCTTCCTGCTGGAATTCTTCCCATGGTCCCTGAGGTTGCACAGGCTGTAGGAGCCAATCAAGGACACCACACCAAAGAGTTCAGTCGGGCAGCTCCCAACCCTGCCAAGGCAACGGTGACGGCGATGATCGCCAGGGAGCTGCTCTACGGGGGCACTTCTCCTACTGCTGAGACCATTTTGAAGAGCAACAACTCCTCAGGCCACGTCCCTCACGGACCTCTGACCAGGCCCTCCGAGCAGCTGGACTATCTTTCCAATGTTCAAGGAATCCAGGTAAATGTTCAGCCTTGCAAGACTTCTTCCAGAGCTATCCAAGCTGGTCCAACTTTTTGTTTGTTCAAAAGCTTTTCAGTTCTGCTGGTGAGAGATGAGTTCTGAGCCTGCTGAAATTCATATCACAGTTTGACTTTGCCTATGACACATACCAAATTTTACAGCTTTTAAAATTTAATTTTCAAATGCACATTTCTGTCCCATTCTCAGCCTCAATTCAGTGCTACTCTGAGGTCTTAGAAGAAGAAAATTTAAAAAGTATTTTCTGAAAATTGTCCTGATGTAGGAAGACAGTGTGGACTTGAGCTTGGCTGATCTGAAATCAGGTTCTTTCCCTAATCTGTCGTATATTAACGTTTGCTGTAAGCTCTGCATTTTAGGTCCCTTTAATGAGAATTGCATTAAGTTCCTATATTCATATGACAGATGAGCTCAGTGGATCAAAAAGCATAATAGAGAAATTTGAAATGCAGACAGCAGTGATCAGAATAAAGGTTCCAGTAACAGTCATTATTGAGTAGCCACTTGCATTCAGGAGCCTTGCCAAGCTCTTATGAGTACTAAAAACATTGTAAGTGAGGTTAAACTTTAAACAGTGGTTCTGCTGGCTGATAGAATGATGAGAAGAAAAGCTCAGCTTCATATATAGGCAAATAATCTGTAGCAGTTGTGATATACTTTCTGTACTTGGTTGACAAAAAGAAATAAATCCTTCTCTTTTTTTCAGGTTGAATATAAAGACTTTCCAAAAAATAACAAAAATGAGTTTGTATCTCTTATAAACTGTTCCTCTCAGCCACCACTGATCAGTCATGGGATTGGAAAGGATGTGGAGTCTTGCCACGACATGGTACGATGAACTTGCTGAAAGGTTGCTCTTGGGCCTTCCCTGAGGGGAAACCAAGGTTTTATATCACTGCTGGGAGCAAGGAATTAGATGTTGTACAGTTCCCTGGCTAATTTTTGTCTAATATTTCAGAGGTTGTGGAAATAGTGATTAATAATATTAGAATCTAATCTAAATAATGTTTAATATGCTGAACATATGCTCACAGTTTTGGTCTACAAAAAGCACATTTGCTTCATCTTGATAGTATCTGCATGAGCCTATGACAGTAAATGCACAAAAAGAAATTTATAAACCATGAGAGCATCTCAGTTTATTTTCTTACTATGTCAGAATGGGCTGATGTTTCAATGGGAACTGTGATACTTGGGCTCACGTTCCCAGACTTGCTGCAGAAGTGGAATCCTCTGTGGAAGAAATGCGGTTCAGCATTGGATAGTAAGAGACACTCTAAACCTGTTCAGCTCCCTTTATAAAATGATTTTTATTACCACTGGCTGAAATATTTCTCTCTGAAAGAATGAGGCTGCTATACTGAAACCTACAGGGGATTTTGGCTATAAAAAACTTTATGTGGAGCTGATAGGATGTTCCCAGTCTGCTCCCATTCAGAGGAATTGTTCTTGTTCTTTTGGGCTCCAGAGAAGCAGTGGCTCGAGTGCAGCAGCCTGAAGGAATAGTTTGCAATATGTGAATACACTTAGGAAAACCTGATTTTGCTGATCTTTATACAAAAAACTGTTGCAGCACTTTCCTAATGGACATAATTTGATAACAGATTTCATTGGTCTCTGTCACTTTCTTTGGACATTTTCATGCCCATCTATACATTCTGCTGTGCAGAGCTCTTCTGTCAGACTGAGCACAGGGGTCAGGACAAGGGGGAGAAGGGGAAAGAGCAGCTGGTTCAGAGCTTGAACACTGTGACTGGGGCCACTGTGAGCCCCCACCTCAGTTCAGGGTTCAGCTGTCACTAAGGCCTGAGCCAGAGTCAGGGACGTGCTGGAAAGCTGGACCTGAAAATTGTCTGAATGAAGTGGGAAAAAAGTGTCAGTTCTCAAAGGAGGTGACTGACCTTGGCCTGAGCCATGTCACACTGATCCTGTTAAACAGTCACATGGGCCCCACCTGTGTTGTATTTTTCATTCTTGTGTAACTTGTTTTCTTTTTTGGAAAAGGACTCTGGTTCTGTGTATTTTTCTCTTCTTTGTCTTAGGCTCCACACCGTTTGAGCTGTTAGTAATTTACTGTCTTTTTTTCTTGCTGTTTCTAGTCTGGTGTGTTAGTTTTCCCCCAGTGCTGAAACAAGTGCAGTGGGAATCCCCAGTCACAGCACCATCCAACTGTTTAATGAAGCACGATTAAATTCTATGTTTGCATTTTCAACCATAATTATACAACTTTAAAAAATTCTTTAAAAGTATTGCCAAAATAAGAACATTTGGTTGGGTTAAGTGAGTGCTTTCACTAAATTACTGAACTGGCCAGAGGCTGAATTGCTGAGTGCTCTCTCTTCTCTTTAGGCTGCACTGAATATTTTAAAGTTGCTGTCTGAGTTGGACCAACAAACCACAGAGATGCCAAGGACAGGAAATGGACCAATGTCTGTGTGAGTGGTTCCCACCGACTTCCCTTGCACTGATGCAAATTAACCCTGTGAGAGTTTTTAGACAAATAACATGAGGGGTTTTATTTGCCAGAAAGGTTGAAATGCCAAGGGCTGTTTGCCCTCCAGCAGGGCTGGGAGGGGGGGTTGGATGATCAAGATGATCAAGCCTGTCACTTTCATGTGTCAAAGGCAAAGCACTGAGCAGGAGCGAGTGGGTGAAGTGTTGGGGCTGTGGTGTGAACCCAGCCCAGTGTGACAGCTCCAGGCCCTGGCAATTCTGGCCTCCCTCAGCTGCCCCTTCCCATTGCTCTGTAAGGAGTGTGACATTGCAGTGGGCTTGGGGTTCCAGCTGCTCCTCTCTCCCTCTCTCTTGCAATCTTGTGTGTCACAAGTAAAGGGATATGCAGGGGTCAAAGCTTGTTTTCAGCAGAAACATGGAGAGGGTGCAAATTATTCCCCTGGCTGGGTTTGGGAGGAGAGAAAGTTGAGATAATAAGCTCTTAAATCAACTGTGGTGGGATTAACGAAATGCTAATTGATTAAAAATTGGGACAGTTATATGGTAACAAATTGTTAAATGCACATCAAATTATTTGTATCCAATTTAAAGCATCTTATTCCTGGAAATAGTGTTTTGCCTCCTAAGTAACAGGTGTTTTATCATTTTAGATGTGTGAAACAAGAAATGGAAAGTGACCCTCTCCTCAAACCAGCGAGCGCAAACCCTTTGGGACAAACACTGGACAGCACTGCCTGAAATAGGCTCTTGACTGAACCCAAACCTGAAAGCACCAGAGAAAATCAAATGCTTCCTCTTAATGTAACCTAACTGTTGGAGTGCTACAGTCTCTACAACCTACTGTAGTGTCTAAATCATAACTGTTGCTTTTTCTTCAAACAGTGATACATTTTTAGTTTCATTATGTTGTTTTGATTGAAATGACACTATAAATTTTTCATTTAAAAGTTTCTTAATTGTATCTAGAACCATAGCACAGTTTAGAAACTTTGTCTTCTGAGACTGACATGTTACCTGTGAACTAACTTGGGAAGATCATATCCCTGTATGTGGTTATTTTGGTTTTATTGGAATAGCAGCGTTTCACTGGAAACAGGCTGTGTCCCACCATTTTAAAAAGCCCCATATTTTTGCAAACCAACCCTAATTATCCAGTGACTGAATGAATTTAAACACTTTAGAAATTTTAAACTTGGTTTGATCATTTTTGGTTAATTTCTAGTTTTCTTGAGTGTGGGGTATGGGAACTCGAATGCAACGTGACTTTCAGTGATCTCTGAGCTGTGTGACTTTCAGTGATCTCTGAGCTGTGTTTTAGGGACTGTGTGTCGGTGGCTCACAGCTCACTACAGTACAGGATATGATCTCAATGTAGTGCATATAAAACTGCAGATTGATTTTCCTTGAGTGCTTTATACTGTTTAATTACATCTCCATGTAGGGCTGAAAAAAATTACCTATGTTTATATATAACTGTGTTGCTTTTGATGTTGTGTTCTTGCGCACGGCCGGTGCGCGATGAGGTTTGCATTGGTCCAGGTACAGCACGATAGCCGCGCGAGTTCAGTACTGCTTCCGTTCATTGTTTACGCTGGAATTTTTTCTCCCCATGGAATGTAAGTAAAACGTAGTGTTTGTCACCAATAAATGGTAATACTAAATTTTTTTGGTTAATTTATTCTTGTACACCACCACAGGGGCTGCTTTTTTATAGATTTGTAATGCTTGTGCTCTAGTCTGGGCAGTGTGTTAAGCTGTGCAGTAACTTCCAGTGGTTCTCGAGTGCATAGAGAATGTTCCATGTTCTGTGCCGTGCAGGGTGTGCAGACCTGGCAGGGCAAGGGAATGCAAAGTAATGTGGGTACGGTTTGTTATTTGTGCCACAGTGTTAGTGCAGCTGTGTTAATGGAGCTCAAGCTGGACTTCTAAGTGGAACTTTAAAGTTATACGAGGAACCTGGCACAGCGGCTGGATGGGACTTCTTCAGAGTAGAGACTTAAACTGTGTTTCCTTGTTTGCTTGTAACTTGAGCCACAACCTTGCCTTGCCTCAGCGATGTTGGAGGCAGTGCTGCAAACCAGAGCTTGGCTCCTGCTCCAGCACTGGCCCCGGCACGGCCCCACAGGCTGACACGTGTCATGTCTCGTTGAGTGTGAGCTACGGTCAGTGTTTCCTTACCTGTGACCTGCAGGACCAGTTCCTACACCTGTGTGCAGTGCCCGCAGGAACTCCTGCACAGAGAGCAGTTCCTACAGGTGCTGTCTCAGCTAAATGTCTTGGCCATTTTATTTGCATCATCCAAAGCAGTCGGGCCACAGGAACTGCAGAACAGATTACATTGAATCACGTTGGGTGTGATCATTATAAGCAAAAAAAACCCCAAACATTGTAAAAGTTTTTTGTTTTTAAATTTTTTTACATTTGTAGAACTAAAATGCTGTACATTTAAAAATTAAAAGAAACTTGCTAGGCTGAGGCTTTGTATTGCAAATTTTTCCAATTCAGAAGCTCCTTACTAAACAATTTCTTTTGGAAGGCAGGGAGCACACTGACAGCAGCGGGCCCGGGTTCTCCCTACCTTCATCTGCTGCTGTTGAATTTTCTCCTTGGATGGGACTAGAGCCTGCTCTTGTGACTGTTCTGCAGCAGTCACTTGTGGATAATGCTGTGTTTTATAGGAACCTGGATTAAGGCACTTTGCCACAGGAAGCTGTTCAATGCTGTTAAACACCCTGATCCCCTCTTGGGGCTGTGGAAGAGAAGTGTCTCCTCTCCCAGACCCTGCTGCAATCACAGCCGCCTGGTGGGAGACTCCATGGCACCGTGTGGATTCTGGGTAAGCTGATGTGAGCTCTGGATAAAAGTGGGGCTTTGCCTGAGTACTGCAGTCCCTTGCTTTTGCTGTTGTCTCCTCTGTGTGTGATGCAGCAAAGGCAGGAGACACAGCTGAGACAGAACTGACCCCCTTATTGCCCCAGCCTTTTAACCTTCCAGTCATTCTGCACGCAGGGCTGCCCAGGGCAGAGCAGGGAGGGCTGAACTCACCAGCTTCCAAATGTCAAGAATATTGTAGGCATCTGGTGCTGGTTTTGTAGTTTAGGTAATTATGTCAGGAAAGCAGAGGTTGTATCCCAACTAATGTGTGGATTTCTTCGTGTTCAGTTCTGCTTTTAGAACCCTGAACATAACAATGTAACAGTGAGAGGATGGCACATGAAACATTTAATCTAACAAGGCCTTGTTTAGCAATTCCGGAACATTTCATCTTTTCCCAAGTCTCCCCTGCCCAAAGAATGATTCTATGCTGGCTCTTGTGTGCTGGCACACAGTCTGTGTGCACTCCTGATGCGTGGGAGCCTCAGGGAGGCAGAGAATACAAATACATTCTTCCGGGGCTGTGGTACTTGGTAAAAAAAAAACCAAAACGTGACTTTTAGCCATTTACCCTAACCCTGGGCACGCCTTTGAGTCTGGACAGGGGCACGGGAGTGTCCCCTGATGCCCCGGGGTGGGCTGTGGGGCACCAGAGCTCCTGCTGCAGGGAAACTGGGAGAACTGGGACTGGAGAGACTTTTGCTGCCTCTTGAGGAACTTCCTGAGTCCAACGAGCCTGACTGAGCTGAAGAACTCATTTAGGTAAAGACACTTTCCACTTGGTTTTGCCAAGGAGAATAAAACCCAAATATAAAATTGAATAAATTTTATACTAAATTCTGCTGCAGCTCTTGGCTGTCTCAGACCTCCCCACTTTCCCTTCCTTGCCAAGCTAGGCAACACAAATCACATTTACATTTCCTTTTGTGTTGTGCATATGACAGGGGTTTGCAGTGTAACAAGATTTGGTTTCCCTTGTAATCCTCTTAAAATGTCCTTCCTTTGATTATCTTTTCATCTTTTGGTATTCTGGAACTTGGATTAACAGCATTGAGATTTATTCCACAAGTCCTGTTTGATAAGCTGCTTTCAAAAATTAGTTGCCTACAAACACACTTAAGTTGGAAAAAGCATTTTAACAGGCCCTGAATTAAGCAGTTTCTGCCTGACATCCTGTAAGGCCCATTTATCTCCCTGCAGGATGTGTAGACAAGAAGGAGAATATAAACCAGCATGCTTATCTTTCAGTGCATCTAAAACACCTCCTGTGACAGCCCCAGGTATTTGCAGAGCCCTGGCTCTGTTTGGAAACCAGCCAACAAGTTCCCCAGGTGCCTTTTCCTGCTCTCATGCATTTTGCGCACTACGTGCCCCTTCCACGGGTCCCAGAGACTGCACTCAGCTCCCAGTCAGCTTGGTGAGGTCCCCTTGTGACCTGATGAGGTGGTAGGACCTGGTACCAAGGTAGTGTCTGGTTTGTGAAGTGCTGACAGGACAAGTCACACACTGCCGACCCTTCTCACGCCTTGGAATGAGCGACCAGGTGGCTGTGCCTCGTGTATGGGTAGAACCTGTGTGTATTTTACAAACAGAAAAATACAAAGCATGGAGCCATGATGTGATTCTGGGCTACTTTCACACTCTATTTCCAAGGTCCATTTTAATCTATAAAAATCACCACTCGCGGCAGTTCTGGGGTTCCAAACTGAGCTGTTTTCAGTCAAGATATATTCTTTGTTGTCTGTTCCATTCCTCACGTTACTCAGTGGCAAACTATTTCATGCAATATAATTCACCTGCATAAGTCCCCTAAAAGCCAAGTACCTGACTCTGCTGTGTACCCCAGAGAGGAGCAGGGTTCCCCTAAGCCGAGCTCCGGTATAGCAGCAGAGGCTGAGCTAGGGCTGAGCGGGCAGCACCGAACAGGCTGCTGGCCTGACGGGATCACGGGCGGGATGGACGCTGTGCCCTTGGACCAGTCACTGAACATCTCTGAACTGTTGGTTGGTGGAGTTTTTTTTATTTTGTAAGAGAAAATTAAATGTCCAAAGCCACTCTCGCCCATCCCAGCAAAGAATACCAGACGTACGGATACCCCGGGTTCCGCTGCTCGCCCCATCCGCCTGCCCCCGGCCGCCTTCACCCGCCCACAGCGCAGCCGGGCCTCGCCATGCGGCGCAGCGCCCGCCCCGCGCGGCACCGCGAAATGGCGAACCGCCCCTCCGGCCGTGCCCCCACCACCTTCCCCGGCTCCGAGCTCGCGGCAGCGGCGGGAGGATGGCCCGGCCCCCGGCGGGCGGTGCAGCGGGGCGGGGATGGAGCAGCCGCGACCCGCAGGGCCCCCGCCACACCGCCCGCCATGGCGGCGCCGGCCGCCCCTCAGCGCGGGCGAGCAGGGCGGGCCCAGGGCGGGGCCTCCGGAGCTCATAAAAAGCCTCGCGCGGGCCCTCCCGGCCTCTTGTTCCGGCGCGGCCGAGGTGCGTGCGGGTACTGGTGGGCTGGGTGGATCTGGGGTTCCCCTCTGCCCGTTCCTGGGGGCGGCGGGGCCTCTGCGGGCGGCCAGGGGCGTCTCCGAGCGCTGAGGCATCCGCCGCGCCGTGTGATCGCCTCGCTCCCGCTCGGCCTCGGGGCTTTACCCCTAAGGGCCCCTCACCGGGCTCCGGCCGCTCTCTCCGGGAAGGTCACATGGAGCTTCCCCGGACGTATCCAGGCGTTCGCTGGTAGAAGTGATGACTCTTTCCCCGTCAGAGCGACAGTGTTGATTATCGCTGTCCAAGCCAGGTCGTGTCTGATGCACCAGCGGAGCGGCGCGGGCCGGTGCTCAGAGTCCGCTGCCCCCGGTGCTCATTGTCCTTTGTTTCCCCGCAGGGCGCGGCGGAGCCCCGTGCCCGGAGCCAGGCCGGCCATGAGGGCACTTCCGCGGCGTGCGCCGGCAGGCCCGAGCCCCCGCCAGGGCCAGGCGGTAAGTCTGCAAAATAACTGTTCCATACTGAAATAAAACCATGTGTATTTATATTTGCTCTTTCAAAAGAGTTACTGAATTACTGGGGCCGCGCATTGCCAGAATGGTGTCGCTGGAGAGGTGCCAGGTGCGGGTCCCTCCCGCAGGATCCCCGCGGGCAGAGACTGCAGCCCGGGATGGGCGGTGCGTGGCGGCTCCGGGCTCCCGTCCTGCCGCGGGCACCGCACGGTCCCGGTGCTCGTGGGCTCGGGCTGCACGGGCAGCACGGCGCCTGCCGGCGGGGAACAAGAGCCTCACATGGGCACTAGACCTGGGGCTGCAAAAGACAAAAATAATCTGTTAATCTCTGCCTGATGCCTCTTTCTGTTAAGCGTCTTGGCTATCTTGAAGAACTCTGCTCCGGACCCCCCATGCATCAATGTTCTCCCTTTTTTGGGGAAATATTTCCCCATCCTGCGTACCTGTAGAGCATGCCAATAAGCCACTTATTTTGGGGAAAGGATTTACATGAACTCCCTCATTGCCCATGGTTCTGCCAGGGATGGTGGCAGTGTGGCACAGCTGCCATAGGTGTGCAGCTCCAGCTCATAGGGACTTGCTGGTGTAAGTGATGACTAAATTTTTTCCCCATCAGAGAGACAGTGTTGATTTCTTGCTGTTCAAGCCAGATCGTGTCTGATACACCAGCAGGGGAGTGTTGCTGTGTCCCACACCCTGGTGTTACCAAATGTCCAAAACGTTGGAATCAGGGTCCTGGTGCTGACGGTTCCCTTTGACTTCCCCCCTAGGGCACTGTGAAGGCAGAAGTGGGGGGTTGAGCCTTGGGGGGACCTGAAGTTAAGGCTGCAGCTGAAGATGTGTGTGATGTGAGCAGTTGTCCGGTTTGCTCCATCATCCCTGAACCTCAAGCATATAATGGTAAGTCTTTAAAGTGAATCACACATGTAAATTAAATATAAGAAGTAAAAGGGAGGGGAAAAAAGAATAGGGGAGGAAATATCTTTCTGCAAGGGAGTTGCTTCTGGTTTATCCCTGGAGGACCAGACTGAGGAGTGTTGTAGAAATAAAAATACAGGGATTTTCCTTCTGCAGAAGCATTTCATTCAGGGCCTCCCATTCTGGCATGTCCAAAGTGAATAGCAACCAGCGGGCCAAGGAAGCTGCAAGCTGCCCCTGTGTGTGTTGAGCTGGAACAGCATGGTGGCTTACAGCTCTGTCCTGTTTGCGTCCCTGCTGCATTGTGTTCAGAGAGGTCATTTTAAGGTCTCTGTGAACAGGGATGTGTGGGTGATGGGCTGCTCTGAGTAGCTGCCCCAGTAAGGAACAGGAACCATTTTCGCTGAAGCGTGTCCCTGTGAGAGGTGCTGCTGGCAAGGCTTTTCTGCCCTGACCCTTGCTGGCCAGGTTAAGGGAGTGTGAAGGGATTGCAGATAGAGGCATGGCTCTGCCACGTCCTCTGCTATTAGCTCATGGTGCTTGTGGCTCTGCCAGGGAAGGTGGGAGTGTGGCACAGCTGCCAAAGGTGTGCAGACACAGCTCCAGCTCATAGGGACTTGCTGGTGTAAGTGATGACTGATTTTTTCCCCATCAGAGCGACAGTGTTGATTTCTTGCTGTTCAAGCCAGATGGTGTCTGATGCACCAGCAGGGGAGTGTTGCTGTGTCCCACTCTGGCAGGGCCTGGTGCTGACGTTCCCTTTGGCTTTACCCCCAGGGCACTGTGAAGGCAGAAGTGGGGGGCTGAGCCTTGAGGAGACCTGAAGTTAAAGCTGCAGCTGACAGTGAAGAAGTGTATGCCCCTTTGTCAGGGGAGAATGGTAAGACTTGAATTCACCTATCTTCACTGGCTTTAATAAAAAATAACACCTTTCTCCAAGGAAGTTGCTTCTTGCTTCTGCAGTGCCTTGACAAGGTAATGTCCCTGGAGACGTGGTAGAGTGGTGATTAATATTGCGGAAGGGGCCCTTGTAAGTGCTAAAACCTTAGTATCCCTGTATAAATACTCCAGTTTCCTGCAGGGAAGTTCCTGTTAGCTGAAGTTCTTTCAAAAGATCTCAGATTAGTGGCAGAGAAGTCTGAAAGGTTTTGATTCACATTTAAGGGCATAAATGTAATATTTTTGTCTTGTTACATTTAAGCAGTGCTAAAATGAGGTACTTTTTGCAGTCTGGGAGCTTTTGTTCTTCACAGTTTTTGGGTTTCCCACACCTCTGAATGGGAGGTTCTCAATGTCTTGAGAAGTGGATAGAAGTCATGCTTTCAGCAATGTGTCTGTTAGCAAGAGGGAGATTGCTTTTGGTGTTCTTTTTGTTGAGTGAAGATCAAATGTCAACTGTGTGACATTTGAAAACCTGTCTGGTAAGCATTTCAATAATGTTTTAGAAAGTGTGCTTAACAGAACTTTACCAGATAAACTGCTGTTGCCACTGGCTCATCCAGTTCCAGCCTTATGTTGCTGTTCAGGTGCAGCTGCTCTGTCTCCAGGGAGGCTGAAGTCTCTGAAGAGCAGGACTGTGCGCTCCCTGTGTGCTCCTGGATGCAATAGGACACAAGTGCTCAGTTCAAATGGTGGAGCTGGTGGAGCTGACTGTTTCTCTGGCACTCTCTGCTCTGTTAGATCCCCCAGGCTGATGGCATGTCCTGCTCTAAAAGCTCCCACAGTGCAGTTTTAAGTTCACCCTCTTTGGCAGGGAGGAAGCTTCTGCTCATAGCAGAGCAGCCCTTGTCTAATGGTGGTTTTTATGGGGGTTGGGGTGATTAGAAAGCTGTATATTTGCCTTATTTGTGGTGGAGTGGATAGACAAAATGTTGGCTGTTCTCTTGACAGGTTGAGACTTAAAAGAAGTTGTCCTGGGCCCTGCTGGGGTTTCAGTGTTCTGCTAAAGAAGATGGATGGTTCTGCTGCTCCCATGCTGCTGTCTGGGATCCTCATCTAAGCCACAGCATTAACATCACCCTGCAACAGCTCTGGCCTTTCCTCAGAGCTGTCAGGCGTGATGAATTTGTGTCCTGCCAAGTTAGATGGAGGGTGTTACATTTTTGTCCCCTGGGTACAAGGCATGTAACTGGAATGTATGCTGGAACTTGCTGCACGTTTAATGCAGTTGGATGTTTTTGTCTGCAGGGGCTGCGTCCCTTGCCTGGCAGCTCTCGTTATCCTGCCACAGTCATTAAAGGCAGGGAAGCCTCTCCTTGGAGCAGTTGTCAGGTTGCGAGGATGGCCTTGTGTGTAAGGAAAGGAGTCAGGGCTTGGTTCTCACCTGCCTCCCAGAAAGTTTTAGTGGTGTATCCCTGGCAGCCTGTGAAGAGGGCAAGGGTTGTCTGGGATGCTGCAGCACAGTGTGTTTCTGTACTGTTGAGAGCCTGTTTTTAATAAAATCTGAGCACTGGGTGAATTTGGCTGGTGACTGAAACTCTCTTGACCCACATGTAACAGCTCATTCCTGGATCTCCCAATTGTTAGGGGACTTGGGGAGCACAGCAACAGTGTGCTGCTGTTGGTGATGATGAAGCTGCCTGCTGCCTCAAGCCAAGAGACCAGGCATGATCTCACGGCAACAGAGCTCCACCTACCCTGGAGTAGAAATGCTTGGCTGAGGCTTGTGGCTGCGGCTGTGCTGAAGGTCTGGGGAGAGGTGCTCAGCCCCTGGACAAGGGCGGTCCCTCAGTACAAATAACAGTTTCAGTGATTCCGGGAGGGGCCTTTTTTGGTGTCTGAGTTAATAGTGGCCTTCAGCATGTATGCTTGTTACGAAACAGCAGTGATGGAAAGTCAGCTGCTATTCAGCATTCAAAGCAGTCTTCAATTTAATTGAGTAGAGATTTTTCTCATTCAATTAATGTAAGCAGCATGATCTCTTGAAACTATGTATTGATAAAGGACCAGAACTGCTGCTAGTATAATTACTGTCATTAATGTAACACGCAGACCTACCAGCAAACATTCTGTAGAGAGGAGACTGCTTGTCCAGTGGGAACTGGAGGCACAGATGCAGCTTAAACATGTTCTTGGCGTGTTTTTATTACCTCTGCAAGAACAGTTGCTCAGGTCAGGTTTCAGACTGCTGCTATTGCACGCAGGCATCTGGATGGAATTTCATACTGTTGGTAGGCTAGTAATGCCAGGCAGCCCCTGACTGCTGGAGGGAGGGTTTGGGTTCTGGGGCAGGGTTTGGGTTCCCGGGCAGGATTTGGGTTCTGGGGCAGGGTTTGGGTCCTGCAGCCCGCCGGGGGCGCTAGGCCGGGCCCGGCCCGCAGGGGGCNGCCGGTGCCGCCCCTCAGGGCCGGCGGGCACCCAGAACCCGCCAAAGCTGCTCTTCGTCCCCAGAGGAGCCGTGGCAGAGCCTCCCGGGCACGGGGAACCGGTACACACACTGCTTGGGCTGTAGCAGGCACGGGGGCGGACAACCCCATTTGAAAAAATCTTTCTACAGTGCTTTGATGAGAGGTAGGGATGAGGAGGTTTAACTCTGAATTTAAAGCAGCCTGGCTTTTGTTGGCCCTGGCCAGCTCTTAAGTTTGTCTATTTCGATGACTTGAATGAGATGGAGGTCAGGACGTGTTTTCTGGATAAAGGCTGACTTGCAGCTCTTCCTGTGCAGAGAGAGCTCCCTTGCAGCTCTCGGCAGCCTGCAAAGCAGAACCACGGCGTGTCCATGCTCACCACAGTGCTGGGCTGGGCTGGGCTATGGGGGCTCTGCAGGGCTCGGCCAGCCAGAGCTGTCACTTCCATCAGTTGTAGCAGAAACAGACCTTGCTGTAGGTACTTGTGTAACTTTCTAAACTGAAACCTGGAGTCACTCACTGCGCTGGTATGTTTAAGCAAATGTTTACTTTTCTCAAACAGATCTGTTTCTTGGTGCCACAAGCATTTGAGGGGAAAACAGCACATATTATTTCTCTGTTTGATGTTGCTTTTAATAGAAATTTTCATACACAGGGTGAGTTTTAACATTTGTATTCCCAAAGACCCAGGCATATTTTGACTGCATGGTGATTATTATATTCTTTTTAGACACGTGTTAGCTGCTGCATTATCTTATAGCAAAGCACAGTCCATTACTTATTGCTGCTTCTACTTGCTGTGTTATTTCCTCTGCTTCCATCTCTGTTCAGTGATAAGATGTGCCGGTTTGGACACTTCTGGCAGATGTGGATCAGGCCCTGGACACCACCAGTTCAAAGCAGTCTTTTCCTCTGAGTACTCGCTGTCACTTTTTTACAGCAGGATATTTATGGATGCAGTTTTCTTGGAAATCTACAGAGGAGGACTGGAAGTTACAGAGAACTTTTTCAGTCAGCAATTTATGTTCCTGAGAAAATGCCTTAGTAGGGTTTAGGAAAAATGCCCGGGAGAAAGGGTGTTTGCCAAAGGTGCCAGAAGCAATGTGCATCCCCTAGTGGTTCCCAGCTTACCAAAACCAGGACCTCAGGCACATGCTTCACAGCAGCTGCTGCTGTGTCATATGGGTGACATACTTTGTGCTGGTGGTCATTATTTCCTTCTGTAAGCCCTCTCTGTCACTCCTCTGAACTATGACCACAGTCTCACCAGTCAGTCTTGCCTCTGGGACCACCAGAGTGCTGTTGAAGTTCTCCTGAGTGAAGGTGCAGGCTGTAAAGGTAAATATCAACATCAGCAGGAGTGAAAGGGATGCTGGTGAGGTCTCACCTCAAAAAGAGCTACAGTGACTTGGTGAATGTTTTTGCATGCAGACTTGGGTTTTTGTTCTGACAGAGCTGACCAGGTAGACCTGCTGTTCCATAGCCTTTTGGCAAGTTGAAGGCTTGGGTGAGGAGGGGACAACTGCTGAGTCATCTTGTTAATTTATAAAGCAGTTGCAAATCTCCTGCTTACTGTTTGTTTCCTGCCCTGTAGAAAAGTACTTGCAGGAATAGTGCAGAACAGGGAGAAGACTGACAGAGAACAGATCAGGTCTGGGTGCAGGGTCGCCAAGCTGTGTGCGCTGGATGTGACAGGCACAGAGGATGGCCCAGCCTGCTGCCTGAGAGATGTGATGAAGTCTTCCTTTCAAGTGGTAAATGGGTGCCTCTATTAGCCTGTGTTGCAGGCTGCTGGAAGGGGCATTGGTGGGTTTTCCCCCTGCTGTTTTTCCTTTTTTTTTTTCTTTTTAGCCAAAAGGTAAAGGTCGTTGTCTCCTCTGAGCTGCCTTTTCCCTGTCTGAATTGTGACAGGGAATCTAACAGAGGCATCTATCCATGGATGAGTCTAATGATTTTCCCTCATACTGAAGAGGAAAGTGCACCGTTATCTGGCTGTTGTCAGATGTTCCCTCTGTCTAATGACAGGAGTCTGTCCATCAATCACAGCATTGCTGTTTCCCCAGCTGTGGCTCGAGAGCTGGGAAGAGGAAGATATAAAGCTTCCTGGGAGGTCTGCAAGGCTAACAGAAGACAGGATCTCTCAGGCCTTCAGGAATGCAGCACTGGGTTCAGCCACGGGTGAGCTTTCCTGTAGGTTTGCCTGATCATTGAAACTATAGAGGATTCCTGAGAGATGGTGAGGCTGGTAGCCCTGTAGAGAGAGTTGTAGCAGTGTTTGTTGCAGGGTTTATTCATCTTTATTTCCCTCATAGTGGGGGCAAAGACCTCAGGAACTAGAAGAGCGGAACAGTGCCCTTGTCCTGTGAGAGCTGTATGCATGCTGCCCAGGCTCTCTGATTCTGAACCTGTAACTCATGCCACTTGCTGTCACAGTTAGCTTTGAGTTGTTGAGAGCAGAGCAGTTGGCAGCCTAACTTTTCTTGTAGAGGAAAAAACTGATCTTGCTCCCTTTGGACCATGTTGCAAAGGACTGTGCACATCTCTACTATGCACATCTGGATTGTGCAGTGCTGGTAAGAGATTTTATTCGGGTCAGTGCCTGTGGTTTTCTGTTAATGTGGTCTAGATGTGACCTGTTTCATCATTCAGATGTCTGCTTCTGACTATTTTCCTCAAGGCTCTGAGTCAGACACTGCTGATAGCAGTGCCGTGCTGCAGGTGGAAAAAGAATATACAGCACTCCTAATTTTTAATGCAGGGTCACACAGGTCTATGGAAACCCAGTTTTGGAAAAAGCAACCAAAAAAAGCTCCTAACATGTTTCTCTGTAATGTGTTAGGATAAAATCCAGGTCCAATCCTGTTCAGTCCTGGTCCACAGCTACTAAACAATAGCTGTGAGGTCTATAGGCAGCTTTGGTCATTCAGCCAAAGGCCTTCCTTTATCATCCACAGCACAAGTCATCTGACTTGTCAAAAATTGCTGGTGATCTCCACACTGTAGAACATGTGTTGGGACTCCTGGGCTGAGTTCTGCAGGCAGCAGAACAAAAAGTGATCCTACCAGAAATCCCAGGGAGCTGGACTTGGTTGTCTGCCTGTGTAAACTTGTTGTGAGGTCCCAGGGCAAAAAAAAATTCCAAAAAACCTGGAGGAGAAGGTGCAGTTAACCTGTTCTCCTTAAAGGTCACCATCCTCTGCTTGTGTTGCTCTTAAAACTTCTATGGTGACCAATTATGCTTTTCATCAACAAAAGAATGCCCCTTTTTATACAACAAAGAACACCCATTGGTGTTCCCAAGGATATTCCTGCAAGCTGTTTGCTCCTGAACCTCTCCCTGTATGACAGACTAGCCACATTTCCTTTCTGTAAAATCACACTTGCTTGGCTCCAATACTGCTCACAGGGCCAGCAAACCCACCCAGACCTGGCAATTGTCTTGCAAGAAATCTGTTGCTGGGCTGATGTGGTCCAGCATGGCTTGGGCCATGTTTCCTGGGCATTTTAAGAGCTCTGTTACTGCCCCTCGGGGAATTGCACAAAAGCCGCACCCACCTCTGGTTTGTGTGAACTAATTAGCTGAGTAATGCAATCTCCTTTTGAATGTCCTTCCTGTTCTAGATCAAGAACGAGACATGCATTGGTTTAAATGACTTACCCGAGGTCACACAGTAAGTGACTCATTGGCAGAGGCAGATATAAACACCTGGTATATTTAAAGTCCTACTTCCTAGACCCCATAGCTACTGATTTCTAGTGCTCTTCTCTTTCCTCTCCCAGCCTTTTACGCCTCTTGCTCACTGAAGGATTTGTTACATGTGCGATTTCCAAGGTGACAATATCTGGCCACTGCCAAGAAAATGAGATGCCTGTTCTTTGCTGCAGACGTCTAGTGATATACAAAAACACTAAATTTCTTTTTATTTCTAATTTTTTTTGGAACATTTTATCATGTTATGTCCAAGCTGATGCAGTGACAGCATGCCTCCAGCGTTGTACATGCTGAAGGTGTTAACCTGTTCTCTAATGTTATTTTCTGTTTTTCTAGAAACATCTTTGCTGCATTTTCCCTGAAATGGGAACACTCTGTCCATACCCAGTCTTAGTACAATAGCATAATCACTTGCAAAAAAAAAAAAAAAATATCAGTGGGTGGGTTTTATAAATCCCAGTTCAGTGTTCAGCAAGGTATAACATCTGTTGTGATCAATATTTTAGAGCAAGCCTCTTTGATTAAAAAGTTACAGTAAAGCCTTTTGCTTTGTACTGAATAGCTAAATAATTCAGGAGTGGCTGTAATCTCTCTAAATTTCTTGCATTTCGAATTAAGAAGATATTACAGGGTAATTCTGTAGAGAGGTAGCATAGCCAGCTGGATCGTGCTCCTTAGGAGCTGCTGTACTGGCAGTGAAGTACTTTCTGTTTTTTAATGGCTCCTGAGGCATGTTGGAGTCAAATCCGGCGAAAAAATTGGTCGCCTTTATCATCTATTTTTGATGTAATCTTTCGATAATCTGGTAGGTAAATGCCAGCAGTCAGGGCTGAAGAGTTTTTGGTTTGATGAGTCCACAGAAGGGGACTGTCGGGTGCGCGGCCAGCACGACGGGCCACAGAGAGAGTGCGGCAGGAGATGAGGATATTGGTATGAGCAGCACCTGCCGCCTCAGGGCTGCGGCTCGGCACCGGCCACAGCCCGGCACGGCCCCGGCACGGTCCAGTACAGCCCCAGTACAGCAGGCACAGTCCCGGAACACCCCGGCACACCGGGCGCGGCGGGTTCTGCCCGGACCGGGGACGCGCTGACACCGCGGTCCCGGGGAAGCAGCCGCCACAGGACTCGCCCCAGCCCCGCCCGCCGTGGCCGCCTCTTGCTCCGTCCGGGGGCCGGCCCGGGCCGGCTCCTCCGCCCCAGCGCTCCGCTGCAGAGAAGCTCCGAGGCCATGGCCGGCAGTCCCTGCTGGTTCCCGGCGCTGTTGCTGCTGCTGCCACTGGCACCGCCGGCCCTGCCCCGCCGCGCCTCTGGCTGTGCCGCCCGCGGGCTCTGCTGCCCCGGCCGCGACCCCGCCTGCCTGAGCGCCGGCCGGCGGCCCGACGGCTCCACCGGGCCCTGCTACTGCGACCAGGCGTGCGCCCGCACCCTCGACTGCTGCCACGACTACGCCCAGGCCTGCACAGGTGAGGGACTGCGGTCGGGGCCGCAGCCGCTCCCGCTGCCCCCGTTCTTAGTCCCCCTGCTCGCCTCGGGCTCTGGCCGCCTGTCCAGGTACCGTCGGGCTCAGTGCATTTTGTGGGGAAGGCAAAGGAGCTTGGAGGAGAACTACTGAGAACTGCCCAAAACAACTATGGGACATGTCTGAAATAAGGAAGGTTGTACTGAGCTATGTCAAAAAGTGTTATTTCTGGAGCAGGCATTTCAAGTGGCATCATTCCTTTAACATCCCCATTTGTTGCTCTGCTTCCAGTTATCCCCTGTGTCGTATCCCAGTGGAGTGCCTGGAGTGGCTGTGCAGAGCCTTGCAAGACAACCTATCGTGTCCGGATGAGGCACATCATCCAGGAGCCCAGGAACGGGGGAGAAGCATGTCCTGCTCTGGAGGAGAGGGCTGGCTGTGTAGAGTACTGGACTCGGCAAGGAACAGAGTGCCAACAGTCCCTGAGTAAGTCCATTGAAAAGTGTCCGGGTAGTTGTGGGGAGGACTCTGGTTTGGGTCAGCAGAGCTGATTTTTACTCGGTTTGAAGAATTGTTGTTAGACACTGGTATGTTTGCCATGGGCCTGCCTGGGTTAATTGAGAACTGAGCTCTTCATACAGGGGCTTAGACACATCCTTCCCAGGACAGTGTTGGAAGTGGTGCCTGCCATTTACTGTGATCCACTGTGTCTCAAAAGTTGTTACAGGTCTGCAGTGCTTTCACTTATACAAGTGTAAATCTATGGAAATTTTGGTAAGACTGGCAGATTTATGTCTGTTTAAAACTTCTGTAAGTGGGTGCTGAACACTTTTTTTTCCATTTATATATATGTATTTTTTTTATTTTATGAGTTATCTGCAAAAAGTCACAAAGGAACAATACCTCTAAAGGTCAAGATACGCCTTCTCTGCACTGGAGCAGAATCCAGGCAAGGGAGACCTCCAGATAGTTTCTGGAGAAAAAGCCTGGGTTTAGTTTGTTCAAATCAGGTTTTCATGGAATGCCTTTACTGATTCTTTTAGAAGAATTGCTTGTGTTTTGGTTGGTGTTTTGGAGTCAAAAACTGTCCAGTGTGGATTACAGCTGCAAGTGACTTCTTCAAACCTGTTGAGAGCTGGCATTAAGTGAATATTGCCTCCCCCTGTCTTTGGGTGTTCCTATAAGTAGGCTTACTCTGCTCAGGCAAAAATCTGGCAGCTATACAGATTCTCTTCTCAGTGGAATGGTTGACAGTGATGGATAATATGAAAATACAAACTTAGAATTGTTTTTGTTGCCTGCTAAAGATAAAACCCTATGATATTAAAAGCCTATCTTTTCTGTTTTGCAGACATAAAGAGCCTTAGAGCAGCATTGCCACTGATGCTCTGTACCTTTCTGTTTGGTATACACAGTCCCAGCATTAATAACTACGGGAGGGTTTGGAAAAGCGAGGAAGAAAAGAGCTGCAGCTGATGGCAATGAAAGGGCAGGGTAAGTTGGAGGCTCAGCTCAGGGACTCAGCCATGCTCCGCCGACAGAGTCTCTCTGGTTGCAGGAGGGAGATCATCACAAGGAAAACTTTTACAGACGAAATCTTAGCTCCTGTCACAACTTGTTCTATGAACCCCATTCTAAGTAACTGAGAGGAGATGATAGAGGAAATGTGGCTCAGCAAGTGGGTACCAGACTTGGAATTAGATTAGTCAAATGCTTGACCAGTCTGTGTCCCTATTGGTAAAACCAGATGCCAGTCATACCTGGGTTTTTTTATATGTTATCTGAAAGCATCAGCAGAATAGTTTTATTTCCTATTTAACCTTGTCAAAATGCAGGTACGCCCCATGTTCTGCTTTTAATGACCTTGGATGGGGGGATTTTTTGGTTTGGTTTGTTTTTTCTTAATTAGTGATCTGTAGTCTCACAGAAGTACTCATACAGGGTGTATGTACTCATATAGGTGAGTGTGGCTCTGGCAGCCCCTTGCAGGGCCTCTCCTGGTTTTTGAGCTGACCCGCCGTTGTTTGGTTGGCAGGTACTGTGTGGAGTTCCAGCTCGTGGCCATCACGCCGGGCTGCCTGCACAGCCACCACTCGTACACTCGCTGGATGCGTTACCTCAGGGAGGGCCACACCGTCTGCGTGGAGTGTCAGCACCCGGCTCTGCACTCCCCGAGTCAGCATTGCTATGGCGATGGTACCGGCAGCCAAAAGTAAGAGTTTTAGCTCTTGTTTTCATGTTGAATTTTTCATTCTTCTCCCTTGATCCGCTTGTTTCAGGGTCGCAGTGCACTGCATGCAGCTCTCTGGAGCACTCTACATATATTAACTGCTCCTTGTTGCGTACCATGAGTTTCTTGCAGAAATGAAGTGACATGGTGAACCTCACGTATTAAACCAGGGGCAGCGCCAGGAGTGCATGTGGGAGTACCTGCACTTAGTCTGCTAAATCTCACTCACTTTAGGGTGGCACAGTTGTGGAGTGTAGACACTCCAGCCTTAATTCTAAGGTTAACAGTCCTGTCAGATGTCAAATAAAGCAAATTCTATTTCTGTTTTTTTAGCACTGGGGATTTTGTGTCTATGTAAAGGTTGAAATAAGCATGTTTGTTTGAATTAGAAATTCTAAAGTAGGATTGTCAGGCCTCAGGCACACAATGTTGCACTACCAAGACTGCCAGTGATGGCCTTTGTGAGCAGGATTTTTTTCAGTCTTTCAGGAAGAGGAAGTCACATTAGAATTTTTCCTTTCCTCCTCAGCTTCTTATGTAAACAACTCCCAGGGGTTGATATCATCCCAGATAGGAAGATTTTAAGGAAAAAAGATAAGGAAGGAGAAAATCTTAACTGCTGTGGCCAGGAGTAGCTCTTAACTGCATTCAACATGTAAATTATTCTAAAAGCTTGCAGTTATGTTATTTTAATAAAACTCTGGAACCAGCCAGGAGCATCAGATGAAGTGAGATAAAAGATATATTCAGGAATTCATTTCCTCATTGGGCTGCAAATAGAGGGGACATTGTCATCCACCTGATCTGCTGAACAGCACTGTATATGGAATGGAAGCCCCCCAAAAAAGAGCACTATGTCCTGTGGGACTGATCCTCAGATGTTGGCAGGCTGAAGACTGAAGAGAGGCAGCAATAATGGAAGTGGGGCGAGTGGTTCACTGAAATCAGGACTCAGCCCACATCTCAGCAGATATTTTAAGTCCATCCCAATAGAGCAGAACCTAGAAATTGTTCCCAGAGTCCTGCTGTAAGATGAGCTGGTGGGTCCATGTCATTATAGACCTGAGAGCCAGCAGGGAAGCCAGCTACTTGTGAACTCACATGTTTAAGGAGTACAGGTAAGGCTGCCACCCAGAGTTTTGGAGGGTGTGGGATTGCTCTGTGCACAGCCAACTTTATTCCCTGTGAAGATTCTGATGTTTTGAAATGACTCTAAGCCAAGAGGAAAATACAATGAGCCTTTTCCAACCATGTGTGATGCATGAATCCCAGCTTTCAAGCATGACACCTCATTAAGCCAAGGGCAGGCATATCTGGAGCGGAGCAATAATTCCAGTTTCCACAGAACTATAAACCAAGCAGAAGTTAGGGGTCTTTGGGCTATCTGTGGGCAGCTCTCTGCATAGGACAAGAGTTGATCCAGTTGTGGTAGCTGTGCTTCTCCAAAGGTCAGGGCTGGGAGATATCGATATGAGGAATTCCCTTAAACCACTGAATGGTAAAATCTGGGAAGGGGCACAGTGCTACAGAAGAATGTCTGTTTCTGTCACTGTTAGGTTTTACTTCACACCGGTACAACCTGTGGTCCTTACTGTGGCTGCTGCTGCTTTACAATGCTAGAGAGACAGAATCGGGCCGATGGAGTGAAAATGGATGTTCTCAGACTAAATGGGATTTACTGAGTGATTTAAGCCTTATTGTACCTCGTGGTGGCTGCCCTGCAGTGGAGGTGCAGCTCATTTACTCTCACCTTCTCCCTGTAATGATTGTGTTTCAGGAATCAGCTGTTGCACTGGCAGGCGGTGGGGAACCATCGATGCAAGGGAACCTGGAGGAGAATTCGCCAGCTGGACTCTTGTTCTTGCCCTTCTGTTCACAGCTTCTTATTCATCTGACACCTCCTGGCAGTCCCAGCACGCCCCAGTGTGCAGCAGCAGCAGGAACCAAAGCAATGACTTCTCCATGTTGGAGGCTTTGCTTTCACTGCCTTTCCAGAGATTGCTGGCTGTACAGGGGCACCTGGAATCCTCTCTGTCTGTGTGTGCTCCTCAATTTCCAAAGAAATCAGGCTGGCTGGGAAATGCTGATCTCTTTCTTCCCTGAGAGAATCTTGTCTGACCTTGATGACTTCTTGCAAATTCCTCTTTTTTTGAAAGGAATGAGAACTTACCAAATAACAAATCAGGCAAAAAAGGCCATAAGAACTCAGGTTTAATTATTCTTTTTCTAAAGTCTCAGTGAGGAATCAACAATGAGCGCCTTCTTTTTGTGGCAACAGCACTTTGTGGATACTTCCTGCTTGTGCTTGTGTATATGTTCCTTCTATTTTCACCCTCCCTGGTCTCATCATTTCATTTGACCCTGTCTTACAGAGGGTTGATCTTGTGCTGCTGAGGTAATGACAGAACCTAGAAATGTGCTTGTCAAGTCTGAGAATAGGAGGTACCAGGGACAAACTGGGCCTTGGACTTCAGGTTCAAGAAACATCCCTGAGTTGGCCCAAAATGCAATGCCATCCTGGGTTCTAAACAGGAAGTCAGCTCAGCTGTACCAGGAGGGCTGAGTACAGCCTTGTGGTTTTGACTGGGCAATACTTGAAATATTTTCCTTATATTCCGCTGATTAATATTCATACTTTTCTATAAATTAAAATAAAGAAGACTGGAGACCTTCTCCCAATTTCTGTCTGTTTGATTAATCTGTGTGGTGCCATCTCTTTAGCTTCTTAACCTGTCTTAATTGTTCCAGACAGGAACTCGCTGTAGGGTGAGATTGAGGTCATTCCATTTGTCACGCCCAGGTGAGTGGCCAGGGCTGGCTCCAGCACAGAGTGTCAATGCTCAGCTCCAGCTCTTGTCTGGAATTGGATCACAAACCCCTCTAATAACCATGCTGAAGGTCTTGCATGGAGACATCAAGGGGCATTGTGGGCTTATGCTGCAAATGCTGAGGTGTGTGGTGGGCCATGAGAGGTCTGGAAGCACCTGCTGCCTTTGGCCAGTGCAGCAGGGATTCGAAAGCAAAGCTCTGCTTTTCATGGCTTGCTACAAGCTGTCTGTGAATTAAAGACTCCCAGGGGTTGATATCCCCAGAGTAGGAAGATTTTAAGGAAAAAAAACAAAAGGTCTTCTCTGTTATTCAGTGTTAAACACTGTTACTTCATTGTGTAACATAACCTGTCACTAACATGTGGCCTGCTCAGGAATGCTTGCTGTTGTGTGGGTGAAAGGGTGTGATCCCCAGAGATGGGTTGGGAATAAATCACTGGAGCATGTCATTTTGGTATTTGCAGTGAGGATCTCTGTCAAGCTGAAAGCCAGTTTCATTTCTTGGTGGTCTTTATTCAGAGTAGCATTTTGTCACTGGAAGGTTTTCTTTGTCCTGCAGAAGCCCCTTATTGAGCCACTGGATCCTAAAGAGGCAGGTGGTCATTTCAGCAGCAGAATGGAGCCAGATACTGGAAGAGATTTTCATTTTCAAAACCTACCCAAACTATTGATCATGGGAAATCCTGCTTTTACCACATTCTTTCAGAATTGAGTACTGAAGCTATAAAGGATGCAGGTTTTTTGTAGTAGTTCTTAAAAAACTGAAGTCTTCCACGAGAGTTTTTTTTTTGCTGCTGCCTCATCTCTGAGAGCTGATAACATAAGGTCTTATCAAGAGCTACTGGTGGTGGCATGGTAGGACTGACAGGCCTTTCCTTTTGTCACTGTAAGCTGGAGATGCAGGAGTATGAAAGATTTAGTCCCCGAGGGACCCTCACAGCAGCTGCGTTTCTGCACAGGCTGTCACTTGATGACACAAGACATTGCAAATGTCTCTGCATCAGCACATCCTAAAAAGGGCTGGCTTCACCTCCACACCTTATGTGACTGTACAAACAAATCCTGTTGGTAAATTCTTGGGGGACGCATGTGTGTGAGAGAGAGCAAGAGAGCCTTTTGAGTAGAAGAAGGTAATGAAGTTGTCAGATCACTTTCCCTACAAATCAAAATTAGCTCATGGTTTTGACACATACTGGGTCCTGCCTGTTTCCCTTTAGGAGTTTTATCACCATTCATCATTATGATCTCTGTAATTTCTACTACCTGGGTTTTGGAAAAAGTGAAACTATTGGAAATCCAGGGCAAAATACTCCTGAAAATTGGCTTTGTAGTGTAAACAAGCAAGGCAGCCTCGCATGGAGGAGAGGCTGTTCTCCGAAGATGACAGCTGTTCCCATGACAACGCAAAAAACCTTTCACCACTGGTTATCAACAGGAGAACATCTCCCTCAGCAAATACACAAAGCCAGGAGCTGAGTCCTCATCTTCCATAAATCATGCCACTGGGCTCCAATAATGCCCAGTTGTGCCCAGGCAGCTCCACCTTCCACTCACCTGCCTGGCTCCACAAGAAAGGAAGAGCAAATAAAGCCAAAGCACCAGTGAGTCGGATTTATGTAAAAGCAAAATTGAGCTCAACTGATGTTCCTACACTTCCCCCTGCTCTGCAGCTGAGGATCTCAATTTTTAATGATGAAAAGTCAAGCAAAAAATCTGGGTCCTTTTACAACCTGCTGAAGAACCCACATGATTTTCTTTTGTAGAGAAATCTTTCACTGACATGGGATTGGGAAAAAGAGAGGGCCTGGGGGAATTGTGCTTTTCCTCACCCTAACCCTGTAATGACCAGTCTGGGATTAAGCAGTTTTCTTCTGCATTTGAAAGAGTAGGTGTCAAAAGACCATTTTTTACATGCTCTCTTCATGAGCATGAGCTCCCTGAGTGTCCTGATATGTGGGATTGCATTCATTTGAATATATGAAAATCTGCTTCCTTCCATAAAGAAAGAGCCCTTGTGCATTTAGAAATAAGAGGCAAAATATGCCCAGAAATGGAACCAAAGGTAAAGAAAAAGAACAACAAAAAAAGTAATTTTCTTAAATAGCTGTGTTGCTCTAAGGACAAACCGTTACTTTTGCAAGTTGAGCATGTTCTGCTGGAATGGTAGGAGTTAGCAATACTTCATAACTGAGACTATTCTATTATCTCTAGCTTTCGAAACATTTTTTTCCTTTATTCTTAATTTTGAGTATTTTGAATCTTTAAATGTTAAGATCACTAACTCTCTTTTTTCCTGCCTGGTTTTTTTTTTTTTTTTTTTTTTTTTTTGGTGAGGACATTTATAAGTTCTTTTCAGTTATAACATTAATTCCTTGATGATAGTTCTGATACTTGCAAGAGGAATATAGGTGAGAAAGGATCCTCCCCTCACCTGCTGCTCATGCTGGGGGGGATGAACCCAGGAGGGTTTCTGGGCTGCCAGAAGTGCATGTTGAGCTTCTTGTCCACCAGCCCTTCCAAGTCCCTCTCCTCAAGGCTGCTCTCAATCCATTGTGCAAACGTATTTGTAAATATGTTTGTTTTATGGTAGAGCATTTCAGTAAAAATGGCTTAGCGAAGTGTAGTTCACTAGGAAATGTGGAAGCCAGGCAATTAAGCAAATGCATTTTCCAGGATTGTGGTCATCCAGTTTATTATAGATCCTGTGTGCCTGCAATTGATTTATTCAGTCCTGTGCACCTTTACTAAGAAGTAGGTAGATGGAGCACAAATATGCAGTTTTATTTCTAGCTCATGGATGTGCAAAAGCAATTTTATCTGTCTTCAGTTTGGAAGGTAATCTCACTTTCATGGAATAGTGCATGGCAGGTTGAGGTGTCTTTAAAATCAGTCAAATCCTTTAACCCTCTTCACAAATGCACAGCCTTGGGCTGAACTGCAAGACAATGCACGGGAAGGGCTCCCTCCTTCATCTGTATCTTCTCATTTGCTGTATGCAGGGCTTGATTAAAAACCCTACCACTGCAGTAGGGTCTTGCAGAGGAGCAGGAGAAGCAACCCTGTACTTGAAACTGAGGGAAAATCTTATTTAGAATCGGTGTGACAGGTGGATGTTCAAAGTTCCTATTAGTTTCAAGTTTTCTTCTTTAATATCAATCTGTACTGTGCTTCATGTTCCACAACCCCACCATTCTCAGGAGAATCTCAGTTGCTTGGATGAGAGGCTTTCCACAAAAGTGGGTGGAAGGGTCTTTTTCAGAGGCTCTGAGGGAGTTGGGTGCAGCTGAATGTTTGGGTGCTGTCAATGCGTTGCAGAGCTCGCTGTTGCCATGCAGGTGGCCACTGCGGCACAGCGTTCACAGCCGCGTTGGACAGGCCTCCAGAACACAGAGGTTTAACTCTCGCCCCTTTTGTACTGTAAGTTCCCATGCTCCCAGTGGTTCTTAGTTTACATGTTTTAAGTTTATTGGTTCGGGAGTTCTGCACCCAGCTCTATGTATAAGTTCATGTTTATGCATTAGCTCTGGAAGGTTCTCCCATGTTCGATGGCCCATTGGCCGGTCCGTGTATCTCCCTCCCCGGAGTTACCCCGTTGGTTATTCCCCTGCTGTTCCCTCCTCCTCACTCGGTCCCCATTGGTTGTTTCCCCTCTGTCCCACCCCTGTATAAAGTGGCTGTGCTCGCTCTCGCTCCTTTGTCTCTGCCTCTGAATTCTCCACCTGCTGTAAGCCGGCTGGAGCCTACACAAAGAGCTCTCTCTCGGTCCTTTGCCCCTGCTGACGCTTTTACATCATCTTTGTTTGGGGCTCGCTCCTTGTGAAGCTGCAGCTTTCCCCGCAGCTGCAGCCGACACCCAGCCGACACCTGAGTGCAGCTGGGCGCTGCAGGGAAGCGGGGATCGCCAGGGGGCCCAGATGGCTGCACGGTGGGGCCGGTGGTGTCCACCCTGCACTCAAAAGTGTCTGGAAGGGTGTAAAATGGCCAGATCAACAAAAGTCTCCCAGGACAAAGAGAAACGTCAGCTATGGAAGGTTTTTGTCTGCATGACTCCATCCCATGTTGATCAAAGGTGAGAGGGAAGGGCCATCAGAGGTGATTTAAGATCCCAAACTACAGTCAGACCTGCTTGCTCTCAGATGTTCGCCTTGGAGCACAAACAGGGGAATCAAAAGTGGTTTTTTAATCAGCTCATGTTTAGTCTGCTCTTTGGCTTCTGTCATAGCAGGGAGATAGTAAATCTGAATGCAGTAATCTGTTTTACCCAAGATCCTAGCCCTGTAGATCACTGTGTTATAATTGACTGTTAATTTGTGTGCCTAGTTTGCTCATTTTCTTAATCTTTGCATCTATTAATTATTGCAGAACAGTTCTTGCTGATAACTCCCCGACAATTCGCGCTGCTGCTCCGAAATTATAAAATGATATAATTGGCAGAATGGGTGCAGACATGTGCAGTTAATTGGCTTTTTGCAGAAGGAAATTGCATAGTAGAATAATATGCCCAGGGTGCCATGGGAAGTGCAAGTTCTGACTGTTTCAGTAAATAGGATTCGAGAATATGAGCTCTGGATTGTATATTGTCTTGGAATTTATTCCAAAGTTGGGGAGGATTTCAAACCCCTCTCTGTGAGCTCTGGAGTCACAAACTCGTTGCTGGAAGGGCTCCTGTTGGTTTTCCTCAGCTCTCTCATAACAGGTAACAGGTAACAGGTTTAACTGGAGAGAACTGGGGTTGCTGCTCTGGTTGGGGGCTGTCCCTGGAGTCACAGGAATCGTGTGATGGGAAAACAAGTCACCACTGGTTGTGGGGGCTTCTGAGAGGAGAGCTGGGAAACCCAGAGCTTTGCTGGAAGGGACAGAGCACTTCTTACCTCTTTCTTTAGGAAGTAGGATTGAAATCAAGGAGATTTTTCTAAGTGAGGAAGATTGGTGAGAATGAATGTTTTTTGTTTCCTGTTAAATGCAAGTCTCAAAACCAAAGCTTTTTTATATTGTTTGGGGTTTTTTTCTCCTGCACGTGAATGCACAATCTTGGGTTGATGTGGAAGATGTTATACAAACTGGGCAGTTTTGGTGTCTGCAAAGATTTTCTTAGATAAAAATACATGAACAATTTCAAGGAAATTCAAAGGATAAACAGAGGTTGAAAGTTTATTTCTAGTAAGAAGCCATTTATTTTGAAAAGAACAGCTCATCCCCCAAAAGGTTTGAGTATCAAATGTTCATTATTGCTATCTGGCCTTATCTGAAAATGTCAATAATCTGATATCAGGCGCAGCACTTTGATGTCTCACAAGCAGTGCCAGCTGCAGTGGGGTGGCAAGGCTGGGATTCTGCTTGTGTTCAGCTCCTGGCCTCTTAAAAACCCCTAGGACTGCAGCTCTTCTCTTTTATCTTCTCAGCTGTCAAAGAGGGAGTGTAAACTTCTCCATTTCTGTGAGGGGCTCAGGGTCCCTCAGCAAGATGCTCTGGATGCTCATCTCATCCTATGTGTACGTACAGCAAGCAGCTCCTCCAGCCTCTCCACTGTTCTTACTAAAACTCTGGTTTAGCAGTTGGGGGATTTGTAATTTTTTTGTTGTTGTTGCTGCTACTGGTGGTTTTCTGCATCACCACTCATTCTTATAATTAAAATGACGGCTCTTGAACTAGTGTGTCAAAACAGCATGATTTAGTCAGAAAAGTACTGGGAAGATAATCTCTAATCAGACAACAGTGATTCATGTTTAACTAGGTAAGGGTAAGCCCTAGGTCCTGCTGGCTCCTGGGAAAGCTTCCCCAAGGACAGGATGGTGGTAGGAGCTTGCACAACTGGGCCCCACTGCTTGGGGTTTATGATGGAAACTGTTTAACACATGGTTTGTGTCTGTGTCAGGGCTGCAGCTGGACCACTCTAAACCTTAGCAAAGCTTTTCAGACTGATTTTCTAGAAGCTGTAAGGAAAAAAAAAAAAAAGAGATACATAAAGGAAATTATTTTGGTTTGAAAATTAGTTGATATTTCCAGCTTGGCTAGAAATTAATTGTTTCCAGGGGTCCCAGCTCTTTGTTCCCTGACATCACAAAGCAGGTATGCCAATCCTGAAGGAATCTCAGTGGAGAAATCCCAAGTGTGGGTGATGTTTGCAGCTACAGGAATGTGCATCTCCCCTGTGGTGTGTGGGGCAAGAGGGGCACAGGGCTGGGCAAGCATCCTGAGAGCTTCTGACTCACTGCTTGCTCCCACTCCCAAGCTTAATCTCGGTCAAGTTCTCACCCTTCCTTCTGCTTTTTCTGCTCTACACTCAGCTGGTATCAGTCCTTGGGGCTGTGGATACGACAGTATAGGTATGTGTATCTATGTGTCATTTCTGTTTGTGTAAGATGCCCTCTGACTCCGCCAAGAGACATCATGACAGCCTGCACTTGGGGAGGCCTTTAAATCTATGCTGCTTACAATGGCTGCTCTCCAGCATCCTGGTCTGTAGTGTACAAGAATCCTGGATTAATGGCAATATTTTTATATTGCCTTACATAAACTTCCATTCTTGACCGGAGCGTTTTACTTCATTACACAGGAATGTTAAATGCAGCATTTATCCACAGAGCTATGCAATCTTACAATAACAACATTTGAAACTGCTTAAGGTTAAAGGGCTCCAATTTCAGTAGCAGAAAGGATTTCTAGCTGGAAAGAACCAGCCCTTCAGTGCTCAGGTACCACATAGTAGGAACCTAAGCTTCCAGTTAATTTTCCAGGAAAGTTTCTATTGCTGAAGTCATCGACCTTTGTGAGAAGGTCACTGGAGTGACAGACTGGCACTGGTCCAGCAGGCACCTCTTGTGCTCCTCCTACTTCTGAGACAATATCCTCTCTACACTGTGAATAATATCTTTGATTTCAGCACTTGTGACCTGAGCTGAGAAAGAGGAGTGAATGGGGGTGTGCAGCTGTTCTTTACACACATGCTGCTCTGTGAAGGTCACTGAACTGGGAGTTTGGTCCTCAGGTGCAACAGCTGGGATAGTGCAGTGGCTCCAGGAGTGGCTTTGGGCAGTCTAAATGCTCCTAGGATCTCTGCCAGGATGGAGGTGAATATACAGGACACACTTGTGAATTGCTCAAAGAAATTAGTGGGTGGGAGAGGAAAGAGAAAGGGGAGGTAAGGATGTCTTTTTCTCCTGTGCTCTCATACAGTGAAAAGCTGGTGACTGGGAGCTATTGAAATGCTTGTAATTGCCTCATTAGAGACAGAAAATGTAATTAAAAGGGATAGCAGTCTCTCTGCAAATTCAAAACATTGCAGTCGATCTTTGAAAGCAATTTTGGCTATTAGGACAGGTGGTAAAGTCCCAGCAATTTAACCCAATCTAATTGCTGTGTCAAACCACTAAGGAGGAAAAATGAGTTCCCTTCCAGATGCTACTGGCCACATCCACCATGTGTGGAGGCAGCAGGAGCGTGGGGTGGGGGGCACAGGCAGCCCGAGCACGGGAGCCCCGAAGGGTTGGCACCCACCAAGGAAGAGCAGCAGCCACTGTCTGTGCCAGAGGTGCTCCCCTGGCCCTGCGGGGCTGGTGGGACACGGAGCCCCCAGAGCAGCACCCGGCAGTGCCGTCTGCAGATGGCATCGAGAGCACTGACTTTGCTGGGGATGAGCAGTTCAGCCAAGTGCTCTCTGGGACAACAAGCAAACCACTCATATTTTTCATGTTTTGCTTCGATGTTGAAGTTGTAATTCCATGTCCACGGAAAAAGAGTGTACCTTAAATTTGTCAGCAAAGTTGAGATGTGTATGAGTGAGACAGCTCCCACTCACACCATCAGCGGGACTCTTCCCTCTCTCCCTCTCTCAGCTGGGCCCCTTCTATGCAGAACAAGGGAGGTTCATCCAGGGTTGCAGTGAGCAGCAAGGGTAGGTGCAGTTAGAGCTTTTGGTGCTCTTCAAGACTTTCAGAAAGGCCTTCAATTCTTCAGAGCTTTACAGAAATTACAAGAAATTTAGTTTTGCATTTCTCAGACATTGTGAGGTTGACCAAAATATTTGGCACATGAAGTTGACTTCATCCACTGGTGTATTTTCTTTGAAAGAAAATCTACAAAACTCTCTTCTCTTGCTCTCTCATTCAGTTGCATGTATTGCTTTCTTCTGGGACCAAAACCAAAAGCACTAAAGTGCAGGGGGAAAAAATCTTCCTGGGTCTTCCTCACCCCATGAGAAAGGGAGCTGTTAGAGCTACTGGGGGTGAAAGCAGTCCCTCTCCCTCGGTTTCCCCTGGCTTAGTGCTGGCTGTGTCGCTGCTGGGAGAGACTGGCTGATCCAACCAGTCCTTTTGTATCTCACCACGGAACTCTGGTAATCACTCTCTGGCAGCCAGAGGTCACCACTGACATGTCCTACTGCTCCTCTGCAATATGGGGTCAGGCAGGTCAAGAAACCCTGCCCAGAAAACCATGAGTAAAGTATTAGAACTGGTGAAAGATACCATCTTGTGGTACCTGGCCAAGAGTTCACCTGTGTCTCCATGGTCTCTAAGACCTCATGTCTCAGCTCTGCAGCTTGGAGAGTGCTGAAGGAGATGGAAAGGAAGGAATTAACAAGGAAAGTAAAACAGCTAATTTTTTTGTTTCATTTCCTGAGAAATAAGAGAAGATTTTTGCAGCTAATGAATTATTTCTGAAATCACTAGTAATAGCTGCAGGCAACATTAGCTGCAAGTTTTCCAATGAGCAAGAATCACTTATGTACTGTTTTAAAATTCTAATGTATTTTCATTTGCTGTAGCTCAACTCTAACATGACTAGGGGTCTGGAAAGAGGCCAGAAGAAGTAGCCATGTTTCCAACAGATTACTCTCTCCTCAGATGAAGCAGTGGAAAGCAGTTCCTGGATCCTATTGAAGCCTGGGGCTACCAGTTATCTCAGCAGAGAGGCTCCAGAGCCCTTTGTTAGCACTGGGGATGAGCAGTCTTGACTAAGCAGAAAAATTGGTTGCCTCAGAGGTTAAATAGCTCTGCTGCTGCTTAAAAACAAGTTTGCTCTGGACTTCAGAGGTACTGGGGTTTCTGCCTCCTTTTCAAAGAAGCCCTATGGCAAATCTGGAGGCAAAACCCAGCCAGGAATGTGGACTGGAATGTAGTGATCCACCAGCACATGATCCCCTCCCTGTCCCAGGGGGGCAGGTGGTGGTTTGAAGTCCAACCTCCCACCCAGAGCTGAGGTTGGGGCACAGGGAAGAGGGAAGGGGCTGCTCTGGCAGAGTCTGCAGGGTTGGGTTGGCTTGCCATGGCACTGCTCAGTGACTGAGGGATGTGTCATCTCAGAGAAAAAGAGGAACAGATGGTAGAGGGAGTTACAGTGGGAGGAAAACCCAATTAGAAATCCCAGCATGGTTTGTGTTGGGGATATGGATCTTATACCTTAAGTAACAGCCAGGAAAAGAGAGATACCAGGCTTTTTCACCCATGGTGGAGAATATTCTTGTTTCAGGCAGAGAATGGTAGGAAAAAAACTTCGGTAAATCTTCTGGGAGATTCTTCTCTGATGGGAGAGTGAATGAGGGAGATATACAGTAGCAGAGATGGACTTAGTATGTCCAGTGTGTAGGCTCAGTATTCCAATAGAGAGGTTTTTTAACTTCCCCCTCCTGGAAGAATGTTTAATAGTTAAAACAGCAGCCTGAGAGTTGGAAGTACGTAATCCCACCCCTGGGAATACCTCCAGCCCCTCCTGGCATAAGCACCTTGGCATCATTCTTGGGGGGATCACTCGCACGCTGTTTTGGCCTTTCAGAAGTTAATTTTCAGATGGGCTGGACTCGGGAAGTGGCACCTCTCAGCCTCAGCTGCTGTAAAATCGCTCATCTCCAAGACAGAGTTTGCAACTTTTTGCCATGGCAGGGATGAGGGTGCCTGGGAGACACTCCTCCCTGGGAGGGGGCCAAAAGCACTGGCTCTTGGAGTCCAGGGATTGTGAAAAGGCCAAAGACAGCACATTTAATGCTCTCAGCAAGCACTTAGGGGATGCTGGACTCAAATTCAGCTGGGACAGTGTCTGTGGGAGGGGGACTGTTCTGAAGAGGGTTTATGGGCAGCTCGCTGTATCCAGAGGGGGAGAAAATGCCCCAGCCCTGCTCATTCGCTTGCAAGTACAAGCCCTGAAGTGCAGAAAGACCCGATCTGTGTTTTGCAGCGCTGCTGTTGCACTGCCCCCTCTGTGCTCGCGTGTGGGGCCGCAGCCCTGCCCAGCCCCGGCTCAGCGGGAGGAGTTTCACCCTCCCCGGCTGCTGCCGGAGGCATCTCCCCTCCCGCAGCTCTGCCGCGGGTGCAGGTGATGCTCTGCAGGTGAAGTCCTCAGGGGTGCTGAGGGGAGCTGTCAGGAGGGCGAGGAACAGGCTACGTGCTCTGGGAGCACGATGAGGAAGAGGGACTGAGTAAGAGTGAGAGATTTCTGGTTTTATTCTCTAACAAAAGGGCTGTGGAATGAAATTTTAAAAAATAATTCCTGAACAACATGAGATATGGGAAAATTAATGTATTTTTGCTCATTCTTTCTCAGCATTTTTTTCCCAATCAATTATATTTCTGTCTGGTGCTACACTCTTAATAACCTTGCTGAATACATCATAGAGGTCTCAGATCACTGACTAATGTTGATAAATCATTCTTATGAAATAGCTTCATGTTTTCTGAGGGGTGCTCAGGAACAAAGGGTCATAGCTAAACACAGGACCAGAGCTCAGGCATTCCCAGGCCTCACTGTTATGTTATGATCATCAAGTCAGCCTAGAAATTAGTGGTGGAAAGGACTGCCCATCCTTAAAGCTTTTTGTTCTCTATAAAAAAGTCCAAGAAATGCTATTATTCTAGAAATTATGAGAGTATCAGTTGCACAAACTTTTCCTGATGTAGGTATATATTAATAACAACACAGTATGGGGTGCTTGGTGTCCTGGAAGTTCTCCTTCGGTACCTCAGTGTCTATAAAATCTTCTTGCAGCTCAGGGTATGGGCCAGCATATCCCATCTCAGCTTCCACCCATCCACCCTGACACCAGAATAGCAAAAGCATTTAGTCGGGAAACAGGCACTTAAAAAATCCTTCCTTCACTTTCTCTTCAATTCTGTTACATAAATTCTGTATTTCCTGGAATAGAGGCTGTGAACTGCTGAACTCAGTCTGAAGGCAACCCAGATAACAAGCTCATTTACATTAATAAGAAATCAGCTGTTCCTTTTTGCTCGATTCCCAGGGGAGCAGCTGGTGGTCTGCTTTTTCCATGCAGCCATTCTCCTCCATACTGAAATGCCTCAGAAATACTTGTTTGCCTGAAAATGTTACTGGAAACCAAAATCGCTGATGTGAAAAACAAATAGAGAAAACCATGGATTGTTCTGGTCAATTAGACCTTTGAAGAGTGGTCAAATATTTGTATATTATTTGATACCTGTATTCAAGCCTCATGGCTCTTAATTTGCACTTTCTCATGCCTGGATCAATCTTCATCTCACTGTCCCCAAGCCTTCGCCTCTTCACTGTTCAGGACAGTGCTAAAAGCTGCATCACTGTGTGCTTCATTTTAAGACTAATTATCATCAAGGCATGAAAACTGCATTTTCACTATGTAATTCATTTACACTATGTAATTTTTGTGTTTGCACATAGACCTATTCATTTTAGTGTCAATTATTACTAACCATGTCTGCTGATATTAGAAAAATGGTACTGGGTATAGCAAAGTGTAAACTATTAGGGTTTTTTATAATCTAAATCTGTTTCCTATAGATTTAGATGTATACCTTTTATATATCTATATATATGTATCTATAAAACAAATAGATATAAAAACAAATGTATATAGATCTATAGATACAGTTAAAAAGATAAAAACCTAAAAAATTAGATAAGCAATGTGGGTTAATTCTTTAATTATATAAGGATTATACTCAGTGATGCAATGTTGCACATACTTGCTTTTATTTTTCAAAACTCAGGTTAATGTTCAGTACTTGTGTTTCCAACCAGAAACCACAAACTTTCATTGCTGTGATACATTAGTCTCAGCTTCTGCCTGGATGGTTGAAAATGATACTCTGGGGCAAAGTTACCTCTAAATGCTCTTGCTTGCATAATGATGTTGCATCTCTTAGTAGCCCAATTTCCTTACAGAAAGTAGGAAGGAAGGTAAGTAAGTAGAAAGAGGCAGTATGGAAGAATCTAATCCATATTTTATAAACCTCTTGTAAATTATTTATATTATTACTGTCTCTTCTGAAATGATCAAAATATATTGAAAAGCTCACTCTTTCCTCACGTTTATCTGTGCTGAAATGCCTAAACATCCTTTTTGGGTTTGGTGACACAATATGATGTACAAACATCCCTGGAGAGGGCAGTGACATCCCTCTGAGTGAGGCTGTGCTGCACTTTGAGCCCAGCTTCCAGCAATGCATGCCATGTTAAACTCTGGAAAAACTCCACTGGCTTTATTAAAGAAAGAATTAAGAGTAGCACAGTTCATGAAGTGCCCATGGCTGCTTTTCTGGGATCCCTCTGCCCTGTGGGGTGATGGGATGAGCCCCAGCAGTGCTTGGGGGAGTCGCTGGGACTCAGTACCCTGACTTGGGTGTGCACTCCCTTGCCAGATGGTTGTGTTTGATTAACCTTTGGGATTGTTGGCTGTCTCCTGGCTTGGTGTGAGGCAGACATCACCCTGCTGTGGGTGCTCAAAAACCAGATATTTTGGGTTTGTAGGTGGTTTAGAGGATGGTGTGCAACAAAGAAACAAAAAGCTTTCCATTTCAACCTAAATAAGAACAATCAAAGGAAAATCCATTCAGGTGGGAAAGGGCTGGTGAGGTTATTTCTAACAGAGCCAGAGAGAAGAGGTACCTGAGGATGTGGGCTGGAGAAGGAGGAGAGGAGTGCAAAAGCTCCTGCTTTTCACTGATCTGTACAAAGCCTGGAAATGCTCTGGTGTCAATAGAAAATGAAATACAAAGGTGATGGCCCCAGTAACTTCTGCAGCTGGTGCTGAGCAGGCAGAGACCACGCTGCAGAGCTGAGCTGCAGGTGGAGACTGGGCTGGAGGCCTCTGCTTTCCACAGGGGATCACTTTAACCTGCTCCAGTCAGTGCCTTGGCTTGGCATAGAGCACGCACGAGTTACGAGGCTGAGGGGATGTGGGATAAGGGGCCCAGACAAGGCAAGGCAAATTTCTGTAGTATATGCTAACTAGGGCAAAAAAAGTCCTGTCTATACATTTGGGGCACAATAATGAACCACCACGCCTCAGGAGATAGGCATTGTTTTAATTGACTTGATAAAGTAAATCAACTCATAGAGAAAACCTCCTTGGACAGTATAATTACAGATACTGGATTATAACTCATGAGCTTGCGTGCTCAGGCTGGCAGGTGTAACAAGAGAAGTTATTAGCAGAAAGTGAAAGAGGAAGACATATGTTACGGGAATTTCTCCACTTTCTTCTTTGTAAACTTCCCTTCAAGTTCAGTGCCTTGGTCTTCTTAGATGTCACTGCCATTGCTTGTGATGAAACAACTGCTCATTTAGATTTTTCTTATAAAGACCTAAACTGAAAGCAGACACAAGCAAATGCAGAACCCATGTCATTAAATGTATGGACTTCTGTGATATTTGTCCACTTGCACATTTAACTTCCTGGTTTTCTTTTGCAAATGTATAAAATGAGATGTTGAACTGCACTGTGCACTTAGTCTTTTTCCTTGGATTTGTATGTGCAGGAACCTGTAAGGGTACATGGAGTGCAGAACTGCACAAACAGGTGGATGGTCTGGGTGGAACATGTGCTTACTTGGTCTTTGTTCTTCTCATTTTTTAATGGCCATAAATCAAGGTCTCCATAAATTAGGGCATTCACATTAGAGCTTTGAAGACTTACAGAAATATAAAACAATATTTAATGTAATAAACTTAGAAAATATTCCTGAGCAGTTTGAATTACCCTTGCTCTAATGACTTGCATAATTTAACCAACGCAATCTGATGGAGCAGAAAACCACAGTGACTCTCCAAGAAAGGCCATTTCTGTCTCAAGTAGCAGCCAAAGCAGCCTGTTTATCTAATTTTCACACCCAGAGCTCCTTGTCTCCAAACATCAGCTGTTCTCCCATCTGCATCTGGTTTTGCATCTGCACAATTGTGTGATCGAGATGCTAGTCTCCTGGTATGGCATGAGTGCCAGGGAACACGTGTGTGTGCCAGGGAACACAGGTGTGCAGGGATCATGTGTGTATTTGTGCAGAGCCCACGTGTGTGTGTGTGTGCAGGGATCCCGTGTGTGTGTGTGTGCAGGGATCATACATGTGTGTGTGTGTGCAGGGATCATGTATGTGTGTGTGCAGGGATCCCGTGTGTGTGTGTGTGCAGGGATCATACATGTGTGTGTGTGTGCAGGGATCCCGTATTTGTGTGTGCAGGGATCCCGTGTGTGTGTGTGTGTGCAGGGATCATACATGTGTGTGTGTGTGCAGGGATCGTGTGTGTGTGTGTGCAGGGATCATACATGTGTGTGTGTGTGCAGGGATCGTGTGTGTGTGTGTGCAGGGATCATACATGTGTGTGTGTGTGCAGGGATCGTGTGTGTGTGTGTGCAGGGATCATACATGTGTGTGTGTGTGTGCAGGGATCATATGTGTGTGTGCAGGGATCATATGTGTGTGTGCAGGGATCCTGTGTGTGTGTGTGCAGGGATCCCGTGTGTGTGTGCAGGGACCCCGCGGGTGCTGCCCCTCCCTGGGCTGTGCACAGAGGAGCTGGGGTTGTTCTGGCCCTGGGCCCGGCCGTGGTGCCCCGAGATGTGGATGGATTTTGTCCACATAGGGTGAGGACTGAAGGTTTATGCACTGAACCTGTGAGACTTGAAACAGGAGGTGTCAGGCTTGGCACGGCTTTCCTGAATCATGGCCTTAGCCATGAACAAATAACATGTCTAAACCTGCTGTCAGCTGCAATGAGCTGAAGCAGAAACTCAGTGCCAGCCAATGGGAGTTGTATTTTTGGCCAGTATATGTGACTGTGAAACAGAGCAATAAAGGCTTTAGGTTTTTCCATTCCTTTTTATTTATTTCTGTAGGCTGTAGTAAGGGACCATTGCTTTAAAACCCTTAGACATTTGGACATATTTTACAAGACAGTACAGTTTCTGAATGTCACACATTGATCACAGTTTCATACTACTACATGCATATAAAGACGGATTTTTTTTTTAATAATTTGTTTTACAGAAACAACTGGAGAGGTCAATAAACTTCAACAAAGAATGACTAAATCAAAGTTACAAAAAATGTAAGACTCTAAGTACATGAGTATATGGCTAATGTTGCTGTAATCACCCCAAAGTCCCCAGAGTCCCAGGGCATTGAAACATTTCTTAAAAGGGAAGAAAACATCTGCTGGTGCATTGGACAGTGAATTCCAATATAACCCAATGAAGAGATTGTGCAAGACATGCAGGATCTGCTGGGCCATTGGGCACAAGCACTGCCCTTCCTTACAGACGTGCTGAACTGGGTTCTCCATTGATTCCCCATTGCGCAGGTTAAAAAATAACCCGGTGCAAGGCAATGGAGAAACCGGTCCTAGTCTGCCCTTTCTGGGTCACAGTCAGTTTCAATTTCCAGCTATAAAAGCAATTTGATCTACGTGTACCAGCAGAGCCACAGGAAACACATCTTCCAGTTTTTATTTGTTATTAAGTATCACTTTCTTTTTTAAAAGGACCCCCACAGGTTTCCTGTCCTTCAGTGACTACAAATGCTTACGGCTGCCCTTGGGAGATGTCACTGGGAAGCCTTTGCCTCCTGGGCTCAGTGGCCGTGCAGGTCCTGGGCTTCTGGAGAAGGAGGGCCTGGGCTGGTCCCCGCCCTGCGGAACGCGGGGAGCCGCGGTGGCAGCGCAGCCCTGGGCACGGCGCATCACTGAGCAGCACTCACAGCATGGCCTCGCCAAGGGTTCCTCCCTTTTCCGAAACTGCTTCGCTGGCCTGATGAGGGAGCAGGATTCTGCTGCAGGAAGTGGGGGTGTATTTTTTTAATGCTAATCTAGTTGGAAAGCGAGTTTGGTTGGTAGCTGTGGCTGGCCTTTCTGAGTACAGTATCATGGCTTCAAAATTCAAAGTAAAATGGAGATGCTGCTCCCCCACCCTCCCCCCAGACACACCAGTGGGGAATGGTTCAATGCAAAAGTAATTTTCTGCACTGACCACCAAAAATCCAGAGAATGGGGAAAAAAAGTTCATCACAAGCCAACAAAACTGACATAAATAATATAAATCCCAGGGGTTGCAGGAGCCAACGTATTGCTAATGGTATGTGGAAGCAGTAAAGCATAACAGGAAGAAGAGTCATAAATGGTAGAGCTCCCAAATGAAAAACACAGAGTGGAGAAGAACAGATGAATGGTCTTAAATATAGACTACCAACAGGACCAGAGGTTGTGCCACAAGTGACCAATCTGCCAGTAGTGTCCTCCCAGCTTCAGTAAGCCCCTGGACTGAGGGCTGAGAGCACTGAACTGTGGGGCTGAGGTTGGGACCCTGCTGTAGGGAGAGTCAGCTGTGAGTTTGGGATGCTGCTTGTTGCATCGAGTCCTCAAAGAGTGAGGTGACATGGAGGGATACTCAGTCGTGTCTGGAATGACTGTCACCCTCTTGCCTGAAGGATTTGCCCCTTGCCCAGGCTTCCACTGAGCTGCCTCTGTTTCTCATTCCCTCACCCCACTGATTTCCAAGTAGGTGCTGTGGGCAGACACCTCCAGCCCTGAGGCCATACAGAGCTTATTAATTTTCCATTAGCTTTTAGAGATATGGGTCCAAATTCTTTACCGGTCTAAATGGGGCACAGCTCCATTGGTCTCAATGGGGTTTAACTTACAGCAGCAAAGAATTTGGCATTTCATATAAATCTGGCTCCCTGGCTTTCATGAGGCTCTAGTTTTGAGGGGTCTTTGTACAGCGTTTAGCCTTATTATTAATTTTTGAAGGTAGTGTCACTGCAGTCTTGGAGAGACCCCTTTAAGAATAAAGGTTAATCCTTGTTCAGTCCTACAGAGCATCAACAGTATTATTTCTAGTTAAAAGAGAAAAAAGGAAGGTTTTGCTTTCTCTTCTAAGCCCCTAAGACTGAAAACTTCTTGTGCGATGAAGCCAGAATCAAGCAAAGCAAAAGTCGTAGTAGTATTTACAGATATGAACACCTGTGGCACCCAACTGTTGGTGTCAAAGGACACTTACTGTGGCTTAGGTAACACCACCAACAAACGGGATTCACATCCTGGATGAAGACCCACTTTTCCTAAGGTTTGTCTGGCTGAGACAAAGTTTCAGTGCAAGAGCCTAAATGTGATCAGCATAGGGTGTGAGATGCGTGCTGGAAAATAAACCTCTCTTCTTTAAAGTGCAGGGTGGTATTTGGGCCGTTCCTGTCCTGGTGTGGCAGGGCAAAGTTGACTGGAAGCTTTCTATGGTTTTGTTGACTATGCTCTAACAAACTTGCTGACATGGAAGGTGCCTTTTGAAGGGATCGGATTGATCACTGATGATAGATATGGCAGCCTATTGCATTAATTGCTTCCCTAGAAAAGAAAAATCCCACCCAACTTCAATACCTTCATCTGTGAACTGGTCTTGCTAATAACTACATGCAAAACTAGGTATACTGGTTATTCCTTTCATCTGAGGGATACCTAGACCTTCTGAAATACATACCCTTCCATACTAAATCTCTTTCAGGTTTATTGGCTGTCGTGGTGGGCATGTAAGAAAATCTCACAAACAAAAGGAAGTGGAACCAAGACTCCATCTTTGGCAAAAGCATGGTCACTGACCAAACTGCTGGGCAGAATTGAAAGGAAATGTCTGTACAAAGCTAGAGTGGGTCTGAGGCTCTTCATCGTGCTAAACTTTACCGCGCCATGAGATAGCTTCAGGATTAATGTTTATCTCATGGACTTTTTACTAAATTTCTGTGACTATAGCTGTGGTACAGCTATAAAAGAGCAAGGAAGTACCTGCTTACTTACTTATTAAGTAAGCAGGTACTTCCTGCTTAATAGGTAAGCATCTGTCCATGTACCTACTTACTTATTAAGTAAGCAGGTACTTCCTGCTTAATAGGTAAGCATCTGTCCATGTACCTACTTACTTATTAAGTAAGCAGGTACGTGGACAGATTTTACCATAACTAAATCAAAATCTGGCCCTTTCTGAATGTTTACGTTGCTCCTCCATAATTTTTCCTCATTTCCTGATTTTCTCTGGGATCAAAAATAAAAATCCCAAAACTCAGTGAGAAATGAAAGTCTGGACACTTCTGTTTTAATCCAGGAAAAAACTTCTCTGAAGGTGCCTGAGCACTGTCAGGTCACTGCCTTGAATAAGAGCCTAAATTTTGATGCTTATTCCAACTCCATCATGTCACTATTAGGGCAATTAGATTCAAAACCTGTCTCTTCTTTCTGTTCTCAGCTTAATCAATATAAATCTGGAGAAACTGCAGTCAGTGGTGCTGGGTGACCTTTCTCCTGCTGTCACCGAAGGCAGGCTCTGGCTCGCTCCATGTTTCTCAGCAGGAACATCTCAGTTTCTACAGCCAGTCACTGGTTTAGTACCACAAACAGGAAAATACGAAAACACGACAACATCAGACAAACCCCATGACCTTTCACAGATGCACTTCCAGGAGGAATGTTGCAGGTGTTTATCAGATAAAAAGTAAATAACAACAAAAAGGTTGGGGGATCAGCTGTGTAAATGAACACTGAGAGAGCGTCTAATATATTATTCTGTAATACAAAAAGAAGAAATCTGACTTGATTGCCCTATTATACATTTGCTAAAAATACAGATATATATTTATATTTTTATATATATATAATTTTTTTTTTAAAATCTGAACAGAAAAATAGACTACTCTGGAATGCATGAAAGTCACATGACTTTTCCATACATCAGATACTTACAAAGCCAACACAATGGCAAGCAGGAGGTACAGAGGTAACAAGAACATCTGTACTTTATTCAGGAACTATTTAAAGCCATATTCTCCCCAAGTGAACCCAAGGTAGCACTAGTTCTGTCTGATTGCCATAAGCAGAATTGGCTGACTAAACATGGAGGAGTTGGGGCTGATTTGGAGCCCCAGGGAAGCCCATCTTGCTCGGCTGTGCAGGAGGGCACGGGCGCCACACGGCCTCCTTTGCTTGACTGCTGCACTCAGCAATTGTAGGATTTGCTTTAGAATGAGGTGTTCTGTGGAGCTTACCAACAGAGAGAACGTGGCTTTAGAAACCTTGTCTTTGCAATGAGTTATACGTAACCTTGTTATTTACTATAAACTGTACTGGTCATAATTCTGTCAAGACATAAATATACAATAGGTACAAATATTAACAATACATTACAATTTTACAGAAGAGAATACTGTTTTCCTTAGAAATGTGTATCTTATTAGCTGCAAGGGAAGAAAAGGCTACAGTTTATCACAGCCACAGTTGCCAAACAACCTGACCGCCTCAGATGTGTTTCTCATGATTCACACACGCAGATACTCCCCAGCATTTGACACACGGGCATGTTCAGGAAGGGAATGTGCGTTCCATGGATTTCTTTTCCTCTCTCTTGCTTTTTTTCCCCTTTCGTCTACCTTTTTTTTGACTCTCAAACCTCTCTGAAAAATGCGGATTTCACAGGAGACTCTTTTGTTTTGGGTTGGGTTTTTTTCCATAAGTGTGCTTAGGTGACATTTTTAAGAAAAGGCACTGAGAAATCTACTGCAAAGTCACTGCTTTGTTCCTCTGTTCAAGGCTGAAACTCAAAGAATCTTTGCCTCCTGGTTAAGAAAACTGCACCCTCTCCTTTCACATATATATGTATATATGTATATGTATATGTATATATACGTTCTGTATATATATGTTCTATATATATTTATAGGTATGTATTAAAAATGATGTTGATGGCGTAAGATACAAGCAAGAGCAGACATCACACATCCAGAGAGTCCTTTCAGGTATGATGCCTTCTGCAACAGCAGGTGAGGCTCTGTCAGCTTGCTTGATACTTGGTGCACAGTAAATTTGCAGACCTGAATGCCCAGTATCAGTGATTAAACCACACGCTTTAGCTTGATGCAAGAGAATACTGCCTGTTTCCCCCAGCTGCTGTGAACTTTGGGAAACATCTGTCAAACAAACAAAAATTAAATTGTTCTTCTAGGATCTATAGGATTTGGTGAGCATTATGTTTTCAAAGCACTGCCTTTCCTTTGCAATGAGTACTTAGCCTACCATAGCTTTAGGTTAGAGTAGATTTCCCAGTGCTTACATTATATATATGTGTATTATGCACACACACACATATATAGATACATACTTTGTATTCGTACTTTATTTCATTAAAATAAATTCAACATACTTCCTTTTTAATTGGGCACAAAATGAGAGCTACATATTCATACAGAAATAAGAAAGAAATGCTCTTCAAGCATATTATGTGCTTAATTTTAAATTATTTGCTTTCTATAAGAAATCTACAGGACTTTGGCTATTCAGGCTTAAAAGGTAGATTTTTTTAATGATACTTTTGAATTTGACTTTCAAAAGTGACTCAGTAAAATGCTACTTTAAAGGTAGGACTAAATAGATGACATAAGGTGTGTGTCATGAGCAATCACGCAAGGCAGACAGAGGGCCTTTGGTTACAAGGAGAGTTGCACCAGTTGACTATCAGATAAAAAATGATAAAACTGTTGATTTATACATTTTTGTCAGTGCCATCTATAAACCAAATACATCAATTTGGATGAGAGTGTGGTAAATACTACACTATATGGCTATATTTAAATATGTTCACTTTTGTGACATGTAAAATATGACTTTTTTTTCCACATGAAAGCATCAGCTCTAAAAATATTTAACTTGGAAATCACTATTACTTTATTAAAAAAATTCCCTGATTTTTCTTCTTTTTACATTTGTGCTGATGGCAGACATGACTGATCACTGAAACATAGAGATTATATTAAAACTGTTCTCTTTAAGGTTTCTCATTGCTGCTCTGTGGCCTCAGAAAGCCACAGAATAAACCAGTTTTTAAAGCTTATCTGCTGGAAAGTTACTTTACTTTTTCATGACGACTCAGTCTTAACTAGTATCTCAGCAATACTAGGTCGGTTCCTCTAAGTACACTTCTATTTACTATGGCCAAATCCTAAAGTCCTTCACCAGGCCAAGAGCCCACTCGGAGGAACGGCGGTTTCGGCTGAGGGAAGGTGGAGTAAAAGCGAACAAACCTCAGGAACTGGCCCTGCGTAAATACCCTGGGGAGTCTGGCCTGCACAGCGGTGCTCGGGCACCTTGCGCGTCTCTCTTTGCTTGGCACCAGGGCTCTCGCTGCCCTCAGGCTCCTTCCTGAGCTGCTGGCTCAGCTCTGTCCCGCTGGGCCAGCGGGGCGGCTCCGAGCGGGTCCCTCGGCCAGCTGAGCAGAGCAGAGCCACTGCACGGCGGGCACAGCTCTGTGCCAAGGACACACCTGACAGAGCCATCCTCACAGCCCATGTTAGCTCCTCAAACAGATAGGTGCTTATTGCTTTTGTCCGTACATGCTGCATTCACTATTACGGGTTACAGACAGTGCTGCACGGCTGGGACGCACACACGGCTACATTCAGGACTAACCAACACTTGTTTTTTACAATAGGAAGGAACAAAATGCAGTGGACTCGAGTGGCTTCGGGGGGGTCTTCCTCCCACGTGTGCCCCTCTGCTCCCACGTCCCATGTCTCAGCTCATCCCTGGACCCGCTGCCTGCAGATTGCTACACACCCCGGCAGGAACTCAGGGACAGGTCAGGAAACACTCACTGACAGAGTTATTTACAACTGAGTTTTACAGTAGAAACAGAGAACAACATAAAAGGTTACCATCACAGTTAGCACAGGACAGGTTGTGACTTGCTACAGGTGTGTAACAAATCACAGTCACAACAAGAGGCACAAATTAAAGTAGTGCTTGGTTAAAGTGCTTGATTGTTACACTCTGCTATCCTACGCCAGCATTGCAACGACAACAAAAAGTCAACGTAAAGTGCTTTCCCCCCCCAAGATTAAAAACCAAAGACAAATTATTTCCTACACAATTTGACATAACTTTATTGAAACAATAATCTTTTAAAAACCTAGGCTGGTGGCTGCTAGTACTGTTCACTTAAAATGGTCAGATTTTTTTTTTCTCCTCTTTTTTTCTTGTTTCATTTAAAAATGACTGGATGTTATTAAAACGTCAAGCCCGATTCTCCTGCCTCTCGCAGCTGCTTCGTGCCACGGCCCTGCAGGAGCCTGTCCTGCCCGACCTCCTGGCGAGAGGGAGCACAGCCAGGCCTGGGACGGGTCACTAACGAATCCCTCTTTTTGCATATTTATGTAACACTTGCATATCTTTCACTGCGCTGCTTGGGCGCAAAAAGCTTCGGACCAGCCTGCTCCTCTCCTGCGCCACGGGCGAGCCTCGGCTGCGCCTGGAGCCGGCGGGAGGGGAGCCCAGGGCAGCGCCCGAGCCCCGGCAGCGGCCACGGCGTGGCACGGGCAGGGCAGCCACGGCTCCCTTGGCGGGCGGGCGGGCAAGAGCCGCGCTCTCCCTGCAGCCCTGCACTCCCCGGCACCGGGAAGGGGCTCTGCCTGCGAGGCCTCGGAGAGTCCTGCTTCTGCATGGCTCCTCCACACCTGCCCAGCGTGGGCCACGCGCTGGCCCTGGGGCGGGTACTGGCTTCTAGCAGAGGGTAAGTGCAAGTCTCACTATGTCTTAGGGCGTGTTTGGAATTAGATACAAGTGGTGCAACTCACCCTGCTGATATTTCAAAAGGAAAAACATCAGGTCCTACAGGATATCAGATTGTTAAACACACAAAGAGCATTTTAAAAATTGGTTTCTCTAGACCATTATTTGTTTCAAATGCTTTTCACTTGGATTTTCCAATAATGCAAGTGTTCCCTGTTACCTTTAGACATAATATCCATCAGAGAAAGCTGTAGATGGAGAACAGCTGCCCTGAAGCAGTGAGCATTGTGTTTTTGAAAGCTTTATACCAACCCCAGCAATTTATTCCAGAGTTCAAATCTGGCTGCCTTGGCATCCTTTATGGAACTAATGCAAATCAGATGTTACTATTTCCAAAAGGAGCTCTAGCGTTCAAGGGGAATGGATGGATATTTGGTCACATTGGCTTCACTGGACAACATGAAAGGAGATCAATGTGTGATCATGATTTGCAATCTTTTTTTTGACTGATGTGGGCAGTGTCTTTAGAGTTGTTTCAGAGAAGGACATTTTCACAAACCCACACTGGACCTCCCCCAGACTTGTAGAAACAGGTGGCTTGTTTCAGCCAAGTTCATGCCATGCAGAAGCTCTTTTGTTTGTGTTGACTGTGAAGATATTCCTTTAAACTCTCAGTAAATTCCTTAAGACCCCACCTCAGATGCTTTGATCATGTGTGTTAGCATGTCCTCCGCTGCCTGGTAATATGTGGACTTCTGGGGAAATGTGATTTTCTAGTCTGATAGTCTCCTGATTGCCCTGGGTTCTTCCAGTGATACCTTCCATAGAGTAAATGCAGTTCTGCCCTATCACCTTAGGGGAGGTGGGTAAAGCAGCAGCTTCTAGATGGTTCTTCTCTGTTCTATAAACATGGTCCTTTTGCTTTAGATAGCCACTGTTTGCAACATTGTACTTGGGACTCACATTTCCAGGCGGACTTGAATCATACATCAGCTGACCTTCATCATCAGTGTCAGCATCTATGTATTTGTGTATACCAGCATCATGGAAGTTGAAAGCTATGGCTGCCTGCGGCTCCGGTGACTTTGGGGGGGTTCTCGCACTCGCAGTTGTGTAGATGGAGGTTTCTGGGCTCATGAGAGACCTGTCAGAGAGTAAGGAAGTGTCTGCAGCACCAGCAGCAGCTCCCCGGCTCTTGAGAGGGTCTGGATACGCTCTCAGTACATGTGATGCTGGTATTAATGTGCTGGTGTCCTCTTCCATGAAGTTGACTTTCAGAGATCTTAGTTTTAAAGGGTTACTGGCCTTTATGGAGCTTTTGGGGCTTTCAATGAAAAAAGCAGAACAGTGGCTGCTTTCGGAGCTTGGGTTCACTTCCACGTACCTGGCACTGCTGCCCTCGGGCCTGCTCTGCTCCTGGACGGCGCTGCCGCCGCCCTTGCAGGGCAGGGCAGTGAGCGGGCTGTGCGAGAAGCGCCCGCAGTCGGGGAACTCGGCTGCACAGCTGATGAAGCTGTCGATGCTGGACATGCTCCTCATGTCAATGATCCCATCAGTGCGAGTTGCCAGCAGGGGCACCATAGGGCCAGGAAGTGTTTCCATTTCCAGCTCTTCCTTTTGCTTTCCTGATTGACTTGACTCTTTAGTGTTAAGGTTTGGCTGGGACTGAGTTTTTGCCATTTTGTTGTACATGTCCTCGAGCTGTTGGACATTCAGGTGCTGGGGACTTGAAGATGACCTGGCTTTTTCTGGGGATCCTCGTTCCTTAGTTTCAAAAGATTTACTAGAACTAGTTTCAGATAGTGTTCTCTTGGTCCATTTCCATTTGCTTGGAGATAAATGATTGTCCTGAACTTTATCCTTTTTGGCTATGCTTTCTCCGTTCTTTTCAACCACAATGTCCATCAGTTCTATGCTACGGGCAAACGCATCCTTCATGTTCATGGAAACAATACTACCATTCCTTTTTGCTCTTTCAAGAGCTTCCCTGCGCTTAATGGCTTTCTCCTGCCTCTTCTGCTCTTTGTAAAACTCGGAGAAGTTATTGACAATAATTGGGATGGGAAGAGCTATCACCAGCACACCAGCAATGCAGCACAGTCCTCCAACTATTTTACCCAAAAGAGTTTTGGGGTAAATGTCTCCATAGCCTACTGTTGTCATGGTGATTGTTGCCCACCAGAAAGAAGCTGGGATGCTCTTGAATTTTGTATCATCCTCATCCTTTTCTGCAAAAAACACTAAACTGGAGAAGATCATAATGCCCATAGCCAAAAACAAGATGAGTAGTCCAAGTTCATTGTAACTCCTCCTCAGTGTAAACCCCAAGGACTGTAAACCTGTTGAGTGCCGGGCGAGCTTTAGAATCCGGAGTATCCTCATAATCCGAAATATTTGGACCACTCTTCGTACATTTTGGAACTGAAGTACACTTTTATTGGATTCTGTGAGGAAGATAGTAACATAGTAGGGTAAGATAGCCAGCAAATCTATAGCATTCAGTGGGCCTTTGAAAAACTTCCATTTCTTGGGTGAGGAGAGGAACCGCAGGAGGTATTCCATTGTAAACCATGCAATGCACACCGCTTCCACGTGGGCGAGCTGGGGGTTGTCTGTGGTCTGCCCAAATTCATCCACGCCTTGTAGCTCAGGAAGTGTATTAAGGGACAAGGCAATTGTAGATAGTACAATAAACATGATGGAAATGATTGCCAAAATCTGGAAAAGAAAGAGGAAACAGTGAGTTAATCTTAGAATACACTACGCTGTCTCTCGCTGCTGTTAACACATGGCTGTATTTTCACTCACACGTTGCAAGACCCATTTTGCTCAGTACATGGAAGTCGGATAATCAATGCATCCTGAGCTGAGTTTATTTTGGAAGCTGTTTTAGTTATGGGAGATGCCTAAAGGAGATAAAGCATCTACTTCTGTGCTTTCATCTCTGTGCAGTCAAGGAACTCTTTAGAACAGCTAGGATGCCAGGAGGGCTGTGAAGCAGTTCACAGCAGGAGCTTTTGATTAACTACTAATTAGGTGCCCAACAAGGCCCATCTGGACAACAGGCTCTGAAATTTGAGCGTGAAGGAATGCAGTTGTGAATACATGATTCTGTCAGAGCGATATCCTCCATTTAATGAATGGTTACTGCTGTAATTTGGGGTGCTGATGGCTAATTACAGAGAAGTGTGCACAATTCTACTACATAAGCACACAAATAATACACTCTTGTTTAATGACTCATCTCTAATTTGAAACTTGATGGTTGTGGAAAATGTGAAAACTTCACCAAGCTTTCTAAGCCATTTTAAGTTTTCCAGAGGAGAGAGCAAGCATCTGAACAAACCAAATTGGACAACATGGAGACAGCCAAGGCAGGGCAGGCCCAGCCACTGGAGACCTCACACATTGTCAGAAAACAGCTGAAGAGTGCAATGAGAGGAGGGAACAGTGCTCTGCAGTGAAGCAGCCTCTCTAAACCCCACGTAAATCTGATCAGAGTCTGGACAGCCAACTCTGTGCAGTGTGCAGTGCTGCATTAGTGTTTGCAGCTTTCTGAGGCATAGGCAGGCTGTCCTTCTGTGCCTGTTTTATATGGACATCAATGCTGTACATTCCAATTTTCCCTTATTACATCTCCTTTTAAAGCCATTGGAACGAGGTTTTAGAGCTGACCAACAATTTGAGGACTATTTTTTCTACTAGTGAATGATTTTTCTAGTTTATTAATTGGGTGGGATTATATCTAGTTTTTTAGGTAACTGCCAAAATACGATGATTTCAAAACACACACATATGACTAATATTGAGTCTTCAGTGTAAGCCAGTCTCTCACATTCACTTTTCTCCTACGTGACAGAAAAGCAGCCTGAAAGCGATTGCAGTGTATATGCCTGATGACCAGATACACAGCATTATGCAGTGAATTATAAAATGTATGACAAAAGTTCTGCATCCCAAATTGCAAATCTGATGCACTCCTCCCTTGCCAATATAATGAGAATTTAGGTTTCCTCACAGTGACCTTTCTCAGCCAGCTTTACACCACCAGAATATCCAATTACCACCTGAGGCACTGGAGAAAGAAATTCTTGATGGATTTATTTTCAGCCAAACGCAGCACTGACATCCAACAGTCTGGAAATACCAAACTTCTGAACATTTATCCCCAAACAGACAGTTGATGCAGTGGAACAAGTCTTGTAGGAGAAACATGCAAGTCCAGCACTGTGGTCTTCTCAAGAAGGACCTCACCCCTTCTCCATAGCTGAAAGGCAAGGCTGGAAGCTTCACTTGAATCAAGTTCATACAGTAAACTTAGGCTGTGGTTTTAGGAGAAAAACCCATATACCTTAAACCTCCCCAAATTTAAGGCAAAAGTTTCAAAGTCTAATTTCAGTAAGTGTTTTAAAATCCACTTGCTATTAAGAAAATCCCTTCCAAATCAATGTTATAACACACACACATACATATATATATATAAAAAACATACATATATATATGTTTACCTTTTAACTCACTAAAATGCACTGTGTAAGTGTGATTTGCACATGACACTGCAGAGCTAATAATTTAATCTGAAGAATGAGATTTTACTAGAAACAGAAATGAACTCCATAAAACACTGTTTCCATTGTGTAAGTTGGATTAAGTGGAAGTGGTGCATGGTGTAAATAGCCTCCTATGCAATGCTATAGCACAGGAATTTTAGAATAGCCTCACTTGCAGTTACTACATTGTTGTTCCAAGGAAAAATGCTGTGAAGATTCCTTTTCCTTTTTAAACAGGCTGAGTAAAAGGTTTGTTGTTCGCTCTGCCGTGTGCTCTCCCATGAACCTTCTGCCTCCTTGCTATCTTCTTCTTCCCTAAGTTTGCTGCTGAAATACTAACAACCCATAAGAACTTGTGCAATGGGGGTTTGACTCATCGAGAGGCTTCTCAGGTCAGTGAACCAAAGAAGCTCTGGGAAAGACCTGAGCGATGCAAAAATGCAGTAAGAACCATGGGATGAAGAGGAGCAGAGAGGGACATGGAGAAGTGCTTGAACTGATGCCTTCAAACTCAAGAGAATAAAACACAAGTGTCTCATGGTGAAGTTTGGGGAAATTTAGATGTTAATTACTTCTGTGTGGTAGCTTGTTTCAAAAGACCATCTCCTGGAGACCAGGCACTACCCCTGAGAAGCAGAGAGCCTGATTTGCTTTCCTAGAAGGCTCTTTTGGTGGTTTTGCTGTCATTTCTTTGCTTACAACCCAGCATTTCTGAAGGTGTTTGGGATGTTTGCAGTGGTAATTTCAATTAGTTTTGCTTTGCTTTATCTCTGCCCACTCACTGTACACAGAAGGGCTTATTTGTAGGCTTAGATGTATGGACCTGTTGGGTTTTACCTCCTTCACTTTCAGTGTGAATATTAACACTCCATCTTTATTCAGTGAATGGCATCCAGCAGCAGTAATTGGTGTCAAACCTTCTGTATCCTTTGATATACCTTCCTGCTTTGAAGATCAAGGCAATGCCAGATGAATACAAATAAATAAACTGGGAGATCCAAGGGTAAGATTTGATTTTGGTTTAGGAGATTTAGCCACGAAGCTAAGCAATAAACAGACATTTATCATTTCTCCCACAAGTTGCAGCAAAATGTTACTTGTGCTCCTGAGATACAGATTTTCCCCTTTTCTTGTCTACTGCAGCCACATCTTTGGGAATCTTCTCAGGCTAAGAAAAACTTCTAAATGTGAGTTGATTGTCCTCAGGTATTCAAGGCACTTTTCAACTGGAAAGTACATAAAACTGAGATGGAATATCTCCAGCAGGGTTTAGAAGATCCTTCTTCTGTAAGAGATAGCTTGTCCTGGTAGCGTCCACCATCCACTAGAAGCCACCCAAGGAGCAGTTGTGCACAGAAAACTGGATCCAGCTGCTGCTGTCTGGCATTAGCACTGTTCAGTTGTGCAGGGCTCTGTCCCAAAGTATTTACAGTCTGGGATTTCAGATTATAGAAATCACCATCTGTCTCTCTATTAAGGTTTCCCATCTTGGCTGTACTGAACCTCTGGCTTGGCAGCTCTTGTATTTTCCACTGTCAGTAATGAGAGATAGAAAGCTAAAGGAAAGACATTTGCAATCCCAGGGAGGCCTCTGGGGATGCTCTGCATCACAGGCAGCCTTTTCATTCCATTCCTGGCCTTTCCTCCTCCCTTTACGGGGACCAATGTGGACTTGAGCAGTCACTGGGAAAAAGTACCTGCAGTCCCTGTTCCAGAGCACTGACCCTAAATCTTGATGCTTCTCCAGCTTCTCACTGCGGCATGAAATGGAAGGAAGCATGGGAGAGGGCCTCCTCCTGTGGCACTGATCTCCATGATTCCTTAAAAGGTGTAAAACATGGCCTTGTGCTCTTGAGAACTTTGGATGGGCACTCAAAGAGCTGAGATTGAACAGGCTCAGGGACAGAAATGTCCCTAGAGCTCAGACTTGGACTGGCAGAAGGAATAGGGAAGGGAAAGTTCAGCATCAGAGGCCTGTTGGATTTTGTGAGTGCTGCTGGAATGTTCATGTTCCCACTTACAGAGCAAGCTGCACCTCTCCCAGGTCTGGCTGCTGGCCTATCTGGCCAGCATTGAGGTTTGGTGATATTTATTGCTTGGTTATTTTCTTCACACTGCTAAAGACCCTAACTGAGATAAAGGCATAAGACAGGAGACTTTCAAGGCCATTAAAATTCATGAGAACTGGCTGTCCCAATCCCATAGATGGCTCTAAAATCTCAGGGTAAGCATCCGAGATCTCTCTGCTTGTGGCAACATTTCCTATACTTTTTCTGTCTTCATACTCAGTAATGAAGCTGATATAGCAAGGAGAAGGGGTGGTGTGTGGGAGAGAGTAGGAGGGTGTTTGAATATAGATTTGATATTCTTGGAAATACGGTGAGGAAATTGTTATGTAATCAAGAAGTTCAATAATGGTTTTGTCTAATGCACTTTTTTAGCTCCATCAGGGCCTGCAGAATAAATCTGGCATCAGGACCAGGTTTCATTCATATGCTCCATTTACTAAGGGATTTTTCCTGCAGCCCCTCTGCTTTCCCAAGCTACAACACACTTTGAGTCAGACTGTCCAGCTCCATTCTGCCACGCCTATGCCAGCCTCTGTCTCCCCAGGCTCTGAGAAACAGAGAGCTCAGTGTATTTTGAGCGATACCCCACGTGCTGCACAGTGCAGAAACAGATGGAGAGTTCCTTAATCTTCTCCCCACTTGATTCTGCACAGGAATAACATCTCCTGCTCACAGCAGCTATACATGTCTGTGGTATTTATTGACAGGGCCTTCTTTTGGGAAACATCTCTTCACTAAAAAACGCCTATTTATTCATAAACTGAAAGAGTTTGCAGAACATAGTCACTTCTGATGTCAAGATTCTGACCACTGGGCTTGCAGGACGTTTTTTCTAGAAAATGCTGAGGCCATAATGAAAGGTAACGCTTCTTGCATCATGGCAAGTTGAGGCCAGAATGGGGGATATGGCTGCAAGGGAAGTACAGAGAACCTTTAATCCGCTTTTTTTACGTGGAATGATGTTAAGATGCAACGTAAGACCTTGAATGTCCAAAACCCCTAAGTCCCACTGATTGCTGTGGAGTATAAACTTGTCCTTGGGAGTTCTCCCTAACCTGGCACTTGTCCCTTCTGAGTGCTGCCCCAATGGGGTCCTTGGGAACTCTCTGCTCAAGGAGCTCTGTGCTCTGGAGAGGCCCCTGCAGGCACCAGCTCCCCTCCCTGCGGTGCCTGTGCACAGTCTGTAAGAAAGCAAACTCCACACTCCTCTGCAAGCACTGCTGCACAGGATAACATTCATAGAAACAAAATCAAGATAAAGCCACTTGTATTTTGCTTTGGAAACATACAAGATCTTAATTTTGACATTTGCCTGGAAAATCCAAGTGTGAATACTGGTTAATTATTTGATTTCAATTATAGCTGTAATAAGTTTATTTATTGAGAAAGTCTATTTAGTTTACAACAAGATACAATACTTCTGCTGATTCTGTGTCAATGCTTCGTTTGCCTACAGGCACCCAGAGAACTGCAGCTACAACTGCTGCTGACTAAGCTGTGGTGGGCAGAAAGTCGCCTTCAGGCATAGCTGGCTGTAAACTCTTTAATACTCTTAAGAACATGTTAAGTTGTCAGAGAGCTATCAAACCCCATTAAATGATAAATGGTGTCATTCTTTCAAAGCAAAGCTCAGATGCAAATAGTGCACTGGAGAAGAAAATGATAGATGAATGAAAATACTGAAAAGGCAAACTTGAAAGACATGCACGGCCTTTAGACATCAGTGCAGCGACAGTTCTCAGGAGAGGACAAGAGGGAAGCATCTGTCCTATTTCTGCTGCTGCTAGCATGGGGGAAATCAAAAAAGAAAACGAATGGCACATGGAAGCTGAAGTTTCCCATTTTTCTCCCAGCCTTGCCTTGTGCCTGGGATGATGCAATCCCAGCAAGCAGCACTACTGGGAGACACCCAGCCCTGACAGCCCTGGACAGACCCAAACCACCTGTGTGTCCTCCCTGCACGTCCACACAGACAAACCTTGCTGCCATCCTTGAGCCTGAGCCGGGGTCTCCCCAGAGAGTGCTGCTACCATTCCCACCCTTTGTGCCGTGCAAAATTCTGCTCTTGAGCACGGGGGTTGGGATGGCAGTGTGGCATTGCTCAGCCTGGCCTTTCCCTGGAAGCCAAGTAAAGCCACAGGCATGGGTGGTGACTCTGCCAGGCACAGAACATCCCACCTGCTCTGCATCTCTGCACAGCAGTGCTCAGCAGCTGCTGCTGGGGCCAGGCTCCAGCCCCCTGCCCGGCCAAAACCTTCCCCCCTAGCATGGGGCTCCCCTCTCAGCTGCATCTCCCATTCCCACCATCTGTCTTGCATTCAAGCAGACAGAGGTTTGGAGTCAGAAAAAGCAAAAAAATAAAGCAAAAAAAAAAGGCTGCCTTCCACCTTAGCAGGGAACAGCTCTTAAAGATGCCTTTGGGATTTTACCCTGCACGAGGGAGAGACAATGCTGGTGATTGACTCCCATGCAAAGCAGTCTGCTCAGCCTCAGACACTGTTTACAGGGGATGCTGAGCTCTGAGTGTTGGTGTTTGCAGGAGTAGTTGTGGGAGGGTTTTTTTTAATGGTTAAATTCAATCAGGAATGTGCCAAGATAGCATGAAATCAACTAAATGTAATTAAGCAAAAACTATTAGCTTGATTTCTAAACCAGTCTTCCTCTCATGAATATGCATGAGAGTAATTGATATTAATTATTTTCAAATCTGAGGCACATTAGTCCTGCATATTACAGTGTAGAATTTTTTGGAAGACTAAACCAGTTCACTGCTGCTTTCTCACCAAAAGGCATAATTAGTCTTGCTGCAGGGAGATTTACCGAGTCATTGATAACATCCTGAGTTGCCACATATTGAGGAAATTAGAACAGAGCTCAAGTGGTGTTTTGTCTGCAAAAAACAATGACCTGTTTAACATTTCTTCCAGAAATGTGTTAGGAAAAGTGGCAAATCCATTTACCAGCATCAGCCACACCAGTGACGTTATGAAGAGGCAGGGAAGCCTGCAGGAACAGTAGATCCCTACAGACAGAAAGGCAGGGGCAGTGTCCTCTGCCCAGTACCAGCATGGTCCTGCCAGCTGGGTGTCCAGGTGACCCCGGGCTGCTGCGAGGGCTCACTTCAGCTTCCTGGGGCTGCTGCTGCCCCCGGGCTCCTGCTGCAGCTCGTGGGGGCTTCTCCACTGGGTTTCAGAGGGCTTCTTTTTTTTTTTTTTTTTTTTTTAAACTGATGCCTGGAATAAAGGCATAAAATTTAGGCTGAGGCATTTCTGCTGCCTCATAAACTCTCCTTGGGGTGCAGCCTCTGACCAGGGTTTGCCTGGACACTCACAGCCTGAGGTAAGAGGAGCTTTGGTGGCATCTCTTGCACCAATGGGAAAACCTCAGGGTCACACAAGGGGTTACAGCTGTTAATTGTTTGTTCAAGTACCCTGCAAAGAAATGGAATACTAACATCCTTCTTATTTTCAAAAGAGACTTACAAAGCTTCTGCAGGTGGTGGGAAACACTTGCAGGATCACTCCAAGCTCTCAGCACCTCCCCAGTTCTTAGTTCTTCATTCTTCTAAAACCTTTAGCTTCCCTGTCAGCTTCTCAGCTCTCCATCATGCCCACACCCCTCCTCCTGTCTGGCAGGCAGACCTTGTGTCAGACAGAGGACTTTGATGCAGGGACACATCCACACGTGTCCACCTTCCCAAGCCAGGGTTCCCAAGGCTTTTCTCTACAGAGCATGGAACCCTTGCTGACAGCTTTGGCACAAAGCAAATGAAGTGTTTTAATCTCAGTCACAGACGGTTCTTCTTTCTATAAGTACTAAACACTGGATTAGATGTCACATATTTAATAAAAAGCAACAACTCTATACAAACTGTTTACAAACGCAGCTAAAAGCTGATCCTTGGTAACTAATCATTCATATTAGCATGGGGCCATAGCAAGCATTAAGTAGAGCCAGTGGGCAGCAAATCTGTGTGAACATAAAAGGCAGCTCTACATCAGCAGTTCAGTAAGAGAGTTTGATCTTGCCTCACTAAGAGAGTTTTGATGTATTCCAGCTATAAATACAGAGGATAAAACAGAACTGTGAAGATGTGTACTTGGTTCTTTGTTGGGTGCCTTTTCTTTTTCATTCTTTTTTTTTCTTTCTCTTTTTTTGTTTATTGTGTTGGTTTTGAGGTTTTTTTAAACTCAATTTGAACTCAGAAAATGCTCAAATTTGAAGTGATCACTGGCAGTCTGGGAATATTCACTCCATGCTTGCTGACTTCTGGACATGGACACGAAAACAAACCTCTCCAAAACACAAGGGATAAACACCTGCTTGGACAGCCCTTGGCTTTCTCACAGCCTTTCCCACGTCCCTGCATCCCAGCATGCTCCCAACAGGCACCGCACAGCCCGGGCAGCAGCCCCTTCCTGCCCTCATCCCCCTGAAAATGCGTTTGCAGAAGAAAAAGAAACACAAAGTCCCACTGGCCATTTTGATAGGGAGCAGAGCTGGGGCTTGTTTTGTTTCTTGGAGGAGGTCTGCTGTTTGATTTTTAGTGGTTGGCTTCCTGATATTTTGCACTTACCCGTAACAAAAGTCACCTGGAATTGTTTGGAAAATGCAGGTGTGCTGCCTTCCAGGGAAGGTTTATTGAAGAGAGGTGAGGGGAAGAGAAAGGTTTCCTGTAAATGGCAGCTGAACAGTGCCAGGTGGTACATCCTATTTTAATCCAACTGTAGAATAGCAAAGTGCAGCACTGAAGATTAAGAGAAATGATGCATCTCACTGGGGTTTGGTGCATTTTTCAGTTACCTTTCTTTTTATTAGGGGTTTCTGTGTTAATATAGGATGGTGTCACACTATACACTGGGTGGCAGAAATTAATCTTGTCATGAATGTACTTCTCTGAAGGGCTGAGCCTTCCTGAGCTCTTAATTTGAGCTGATTGGACTGTCTCATTATCATAACAAAAGATTTTGGAATAGCACAGTTAAACCTTACTTGAACTTGTTGGCTACATTAGCACTGGGGTTTTTTTCTCACCCCCACCTCCATCCCTGAATAATAATACCCAGTACCCCCTTTTTAGAAATCCTACCAACTGTCCTAGTAACTGTTGGCCAAACAAACGCACACTAACATGGCATGCTGGGGGAGAAGCACATTAAAGAGCCTGAGTTTTGTTTGGCACAGATAAAACTTGTTATTCCAGGGAAACGTGCAGTTCTGATGTCCTGGGAAACTCGGGGTCTTCTGTCAGGCACACTCCTGTTACCTCACACGTGGAGCACACTGTGAGTGCAACAGCTTTTGGGTTTGCAAAATACAGCGTGTGGCCTGGGGCCAGGTCACTTGTGGTTTGTGTTTCTGGTCTGAAGTGTCATTGCAGTTCAGCTGGACACTCCTCACCTGGACTCAGTTGTTTTCCTCTCAGAGCAGGGCTCTGCCTGACTCATCCTGCTGTGGTTCCAGGTCACTGCAGGGAAGCAGCTCAAGCATGGTCTGGACATTTCAATTCAGGCTCTGCTTGGCCAGCAGAAAATACCCCGTTCCCCTGAACACCCCCAGGCTGGGACACGTCCCATCCCAGTCTGTGCAGAGCTGTCCCATCACCTGCAGGAGCTGTGGGCACAGCAGGGTGCAGAGGCTGTGACCCAGAGAGCCCCTGCCCCAAGCGCAAGGTCAGGCACAGCCTCCCCACGTTCCTTCAGCCCCTGGGTAAAGCTCTGTCTCCCACCAGGCTGCATTATCCCTAACCAGCTCAGGCAGATGCTGCAGCTCTCTGCTCTGCCATCGAGGCAAACCAGTGAGACCCACCTTCCCCACGGACGCCTGCTCGCCCGCAGGGGAGCCCAGACACGAGCTGGGGAACGGCTCTCGCTGCTGCCAGGTGCTGATTGCTGAGCTGGAGCAGTCACCTCACAGCCTCCCTGCCAGAATCAGTGCTCCCGGGGCTCCTGATGCTCCACACATCTGCAGAAACAGGCACCCATTTCTCTGATGCCATTTGGCCTCATCCTGAGAGCAGCATAAAATGGCAAAATCCCCAACAGAGAAGGATTTGCAAAAGATCCCAGCTCCATTGTAAGCATTAAAACTGCATTGTAGGCTTTTCACTGCACACAGTAATCCAGCACCTCTCACTGAAAGCACTTGTGACAGTCACCTAGTGCCACTTGCTGGACCTGGCCTGATGGGAAGCTGCTTGGCAGGTTTGGAAATGAGACACAGAGTGAGCCCAGCACAGGGAGAAACCTGCTGCTGAGTGGGGAAGACAAGTCCAGTCCAAAGTGGGAGTTGCTTAAAGAAGGCAAAATAATAAGGGAAAAACCACTCAGTGTGCCAGGGAAATAAGTTTATAAGAATTACCGAGGGATCTAGAAATAACCCTTCAATGGTTGCAATCTGGCACAGATGTGAATGAGCATCCCTGGCAGCTGAGGGCTCTCTCTCCATGTGTTACATGGAATGAGCTGGCAATTCCCAGAGCAGTCCCAAACGGCCAGAATCATCAGAGCAACTAATATTGGCTAATTGTTTTCCTTTATTTCCTGGAAAGAAAAAAAGAGTCCTAAGGGCAGTGACACTGGAGCCATGTGTCCCATCTGACCTGCTGCAGGTTGTGTCAATCTGCTCTCTCCTGCATCCCCTTCATGGGGCACAAAGCGTGTCTGTTCCCATGGCCACTCTCCCCTGGGAAAGCAAGAGGAAGGAAAAAATGTGCTGCTCTCTATTTATGATTGCCCTGCCTTTCCTGCAGCCAGGCTGAAAGCTCTGATTTTTTTTCACTCTCTCTGTCGTTCTCATTTCTCTGTCAATTGATCGCTCACTGCTGGAGGGTATTACTGGCTTCAAAAGTTTCATTTTCTAGTTCCTGAGCTGCTCATCTTCTCCTGGCTCATTGCTGTTAGTGGAGGTCAGATCCAAGTCCCAGAGTCATTAGGCTGTTTCGGATTTGACCTTAGCTTCTTTTGCTCACCTAATCACATGAAACAATCCTTTGATCATTGTAGGCCTACACTTAAAAAAAACCAAATCCAGTGGGTGGAGATTATTTAATCATATCAGTGGTGAGTGGAAATAAGCTGGAACCTAGACATTCCCAGCCAGGTTTAAAGAATTCCAGTGCCTTGGGGGTACCCCTGCTCACTGTGGTGCTGGGGGCTGTGGCACACACCAAAAACTTGCTTCAGTTCTGTAACTGAGCAGCAATTGTGCTCTGGCCCCAGCTTTTCCTGTGCTTAAATTAAAGGGTTGCAAGAGGCAGTTGTGTAATTTACATGAAAATTACAGCCTGTTCCTGAAGTATTTCCACCTGAAATGTAGCTTTCAGCAGTCGCCACTGAAAGCACAAGACAAAAAAGATGAGAGCAGTGAACCCTGAACTTCTGTGCCATGCTGTCCAACCTCATCTGGCTGGGCTGGGGAACCACAGAAAAGACGGTGGTAAAAATGCAGTGATAAAAATGCCTTACAGAAAACATTTTTCTGAACGAAAAGCTGCTTATGTACTGTTCCCTGCAGTACTCCAGAGAATTGGCTTGTTTTGCAAGATCTCATGAGATTCAAATCTCCGACGTGAGGTTTCTGCTATCCTCTGGGCACAAACATCTCTATCAGACTATTGAGTAGCTGGTGAATTTGTTTAGGAAGTGGTTCCTTAGATCAGCATTACCAGGAACAGACACTTTTCCTGGGCAGGCAGCAGGCACAGGCTGTCCTTTCCTGGGGTGAATAAACCAGACATGGAGCTGCTGCTCCAGCGGCTAAGCTTGACTGGCTTTGGACAAGTTGGATGTCAAACCAGACAAACTGGGCCATTCTGGCTGACACCCTGCTCTTCGAGATGTGAAGAGGTACTTGGCTGTATTAAAGCTGCCACTTGTAAGATGTGGCACTGTTGGAAAGCAAATAAAAACCCCACAAATACTTTGTCAGCAGGGCAGGAGGGGGAGGGATAGGTCCTGTTTAAAGATGTCATAATCAAATCCATCCCCTTCTACACCTCTGGGTTTTGCTCCAAAATCCAGTTAAACCATGAAGCTACTTAAGATCCCAATTACCAAAGTGAGAGATAATGAAGATACAAAGGAAGAAAATTAGTGGCAAGCTGTGCTCCTGGATTGTTTCAGTACTCCACAGGAGAGCACTGAGTTCCTGACAATTCACTTTTCAAATCTCTCAAATAAAACAACTCTTGAAAACTGCCAAAATATTATTAACACAAAGAGCAGCAAACAGCAGGGCTGTGTCAAAGTGACAGCAGCGACTGCGGCTGTGCCGGGAGGATTCGGCTCCGTGTGCTCGGGGGTGCAGGGTGTGGGACCCCTCCCTCCCTGTGCACCCCATGAGTGGGACATCCTCAGTCTTGCTCATACACTGAGCACGCTCCTGCTGCAGCCTGAGCCAAACTGGCTGAAACAGAGGATTTTCAAAGGTTGGAATCTGGGATGTAATGGGGGTCCTCCTCTTAGTGCCACCTTCTGCAAAACCTCCTCTCTCTGCACCAAAAAATAACTCCCAAAGAAATGAGCTTGAAACTTTTATGGGACCATGCTCAGTCGCTGTGAAAGGCAGCCTGGAGGAAGGGGTCTGGAGTGCATCTTGCAGGGCTCATTTTTCTCTTCCAAGACTTTTCCCTCCAGGTTTGGATGCTCAGCAGAATCCCACTTGGATCTTGTATCCCCTTCCAAACTTGCTGTTTGCAGAAAAAAATTGCATCCAATTTCTTTTTATGTGAAGATGGTGGAAGAAGTAAAAGAAATGGGAAATTTGGAGGGAACTGTACAATTTCTCAAGGAAGAATGTGTTATTGTTGAAAAAAATTCTTTTGAAGGAAAAAGTAACAATCACCAAGTCTCTGTGCTTGCAGCACAGTGGCTGTGATACTTAAAGATTTTTTTATATTTTTCATGTATTTGTAGCCTTGTAGATTTTTAACCTACTGTTGTATGGTTTCTAGTACTTTTCCTGCCCTTTCTCACAGTAAGATAACCCTTACTAACACATTCTTGAAGATCTGTTTAGTCTTATTCTTAAGAAGAGAATTTCTGACAAGGACATCTTGTTTTCCACCAGAACTTAAGAGACGTAAAAAGAAATGGGGCAAAGAAACCCCTGGACCATCTCCAAGGGGCTGACCCAAGGGTGGATTACTGGGACAACTGGTCTCCTATTGGATGTACCTGCTAGATACACTAATTAATTAAGCATATAAAAATTGCAGAAATTTATCACGCATGTGCACCCAAAAGCTTTCATTAAAGAGTTACTTTTTCTATTAGCGCTCTTAATACCATTTGCAAAGTTTTGTGGTTTTATTCCAGGCAACAGCTGCTGCTTTGAAATCAGGCTCTGGCAGATGTTATTTTGGGGTGTTTAAGCCAGCCTCTTGCTGTCACCATCTCAATGTTCTTGGCTTTGTTACTGTTTCTCTGTTTTATTATTCTGAAGAAAATAACTCTGTTAGTGTTCTTTTTCTGGCAGGGAAGGGCTGCACCAGCACCAAGTGGACGCGCTCCAGGCAGCGGTGGCTCAATGCACGAGTCCCTTCCTCCTGCTGCAGGCAGGTGCAGTGTCCCTGGGATTTCCCTCCTGTGGCACAGGGGTTTTACACCTCTCGTGCTCCCTCATGGAGCTGCTGAGCCGAGCTGCAGTCCTGTGGCCAAATCCTGCCAAAGGCTGCCCTGCGTGGGTGTGCTGCTGGGGCCAGGTGAAAGGGTTGCACAGGAGCCTGCACATCCCAGCTGGCCTCGGTCTGCGCCGTGTCCGCCTTCCCGGGGCTCTGTGGCACAGGACTGGCCTTCACAGGAACACCCCAGGCCGTGCACACAGCGAAAGTCAAACTCCTCCAGCAGGGTCACTGCCTGTAGGGTCACTGCCCACCCCTGGCTCCACACGGCAGGGCCCTGCTGTCCTGCCAGCAGCACCTGTGGCTGTCCTGAGCACAGACCAGGAACCAAAACTGGAACTGGCTTCAACAAACCGTGCCAAATTCACCTGGTAACAGCCTGGCAGGAAGCCAGGCCGATCTCCTCCCATTGCTTTCAAGGGTTTATTAGCTGCCTGCTGTTCCAGTAAAGGTTGCTGCTGTTAAAGGCTCTTGCCTCTGAGTGGTCCTGAACTGTCCCCAAAGACCCCCCACGCAAAAGGCACCCAGGTGACACGGCAGCCAAGGCTTCAATGCCTACATGTCAAAGGGTTACCCTAGTTCGGGAAGCATTTTGGAGGGACAATCTGTAATTTGAAACAGTTTAAACATATTTTTAAGTAATCCCGTAAAATACTGTGATGCTGAGCAAGAGCTTTGGGTTAAACTATATCCCCCCAAAAATCCCAGTGTGCAGCGCCAGCTGCTGGAGCCGTGGTTACGGCAGCCCTGGCAGGTGGCACCTCAGGAAACCTGCGCTGAGTGTGGGGCCACCCAGGCCCCCTGTGCACCCCCTGTGCACTCCATGTGCACCCCCTGTGCCCCCCGTGTGCACCCCCTGTGCCCCCCGTGTGCACCCCCTGCTCCGGAGCTGTGCCCGAGCTGAGCCCGAGTTTGCACAGGGAACGGCTTCACAAGAGCCCAGCGTGTCTGTGCTGGGGGAGGTTTCTGGGCTGCTGCTTTTCCCAGTTCAGGATGCTCCAAAAAATAAACACAGAAACTGCTCTGCACAATGTTTCTTGACACAAAGCCACTGCTCTGCTGTGTTGCTTGCGACAGTGCCACCATAAAATATATGTTCCTTGTGCTCTCTATTCTGACATTCCCAGCTTGAGGCTTAAAAGCTGACTTATTCCCCCTTTCTCAGCCCTCTCTCCTATGGAGCCAGGAGTATAAAAACACTAAACCTCGTTGCTAATGGCCTAAGCAAATGATTTAATCAGTGATGTAAAAGGAGTGATGAGACTGTAGAATGGAAAAAATGCTGGATAGGCAGTAAGACTAATGAGGTAATGTGTAAATCCAGGCATTTTCTAACAGATGGGACATGGCAGAGTTGACATGTATATTAAAAGGGACATAAAAACATAGACAAAACAATAGCCCAGGTTAGCCTGATTTATGCAGTGGAAACATTTTTTCCTCTGAAGGCAAAGGCAAAAAACATGGAAGGCTATGCTTGGTAGTAAAGTCACAGCATCGTGACTGGAGATGGAAATGCCTGTATCCAAACACAGCTGGCTCTGCAGCTCTGGGGTGAGGCTATCTCATGCAACAACCTTCCCAGGGCTCTGCAGGATAAACCAGCATCGCTGTCCCCACAGGGACAGGGGAGCCAGACACCCTGAGACACCTCAGTGGGACACTTCGGCGTGGCGTGGGGAGCAGCAGCCCTGGTGTGCAGGAGCTGGAGCTGTGCTGGCCACTCCCTGCAAGGCAGCTCTGAAAGCAAACTCAGCTTCTCTGCAAAGTGAAATCCCCCTGTGCCGAGGGTAACCCCAACCCCCAGCTCTGGCTGTGTGCAGACAAGCCCCCGGTTCACAGCATTGGCACGGTGGTCCCACACCAGTCCCGGGGCTGGGATGAGACATCTGCTCCCCGCAGGCTGGGCACTGCTCAGCAGCCAGGTGACAGCTCCTGGGGCCCCCCAAACGTGATGGGAGCCCTGGGTGTTTCCCAAACAACACCAGCTGCTCAAGGTGAGGGCAGGAGCGCTGGGGAGGAGAGGGCTCAGGGATAGAGCAAGGCTTACTGTGAGATGGCTAATGAGGCAAGTCTGTTTTTTTGCCTGCCTGCTCCTACTGGAGAACCCCTTGGAAATTCCTGGTGGTGAAATGCAGAAAACCGTAAAGCAAAAACCCTGAGTCATCTGTCTCAAACTGTCATAGCAGCTTCCCCTGTCAATCCACATGACCCACTCAATTCTCATCCATTTTCTCCATTTTGGGGGAGTTGTGAACTACAAGTATTCCAACTGATTGCTTATAACATATGCTCAATCTGCAGTAATTTGGCCGAATTCTCCTAAGGCTGTACCACATCTTAGGCTTTATATAATCCAGACAATAGCATCAGACACAATCAGGGGACTTGGTCTGCCTTCAGTGCTGCTGTGCTGTAGCCACAGACAGGCCACAGCTCAGTGCTCTGCAGCAGCTCAGACAGGGGAAAAAGAATATATAAAAAGAAGGTAGTTACTAATGTCATTTTCCATTGAGATAGTGCATGAAATCAATCTATCATGCTAAATCTACAAGTTCCAAACTGTATACATAAGATATATTAAGGGATTTGGAAAGATTAAGACTAGCTCCTCTGCGTCTGTGTGTGTAGAAGCACCGATTGTTTTATCTGTGAATTACCTGCCGCTGCAGAAAAGGCAAAGATAAGGAAAGCAGCCTTGTTGGGAGCAGCATCAGTGGGAATATTTGCTCAGAGCTGAGCTCTGCCTCTGCTCCTCAGGGGATGTAAAAGAATCCCGGAGGGGTGTTGCCCTCCAGAGCCAGGGGAGCCCCAAAGCAGCTGGCACCGGCAGGAGCTGAGCCGGGGCTGTGTTCCCAGCCCTGCCAGGTGATGTCTCCGGCTAATCAGGGTGTTCCCAACAGTTCTGCCAACTGCCTCCTCCTCTAAAAAAAACACTGATCACCTCTGTGTTAAAAAAATACAGCATTGATTAAATATGGCATTAAAATGCCATAGTGACTGGAGCCAGTGGGAAGAAGCTCCTTGCTCAGAGCGGGAGGGGATCCCAGCGTGTCCTTCCCAGGAAGAAATTCCTTACGGAGCACTTGGAACAGCCTGAGAAAGAGCTCAGGACTGGGTGCTTTTCCAGCTCCCTCTTGTTTATGGTGCAGCTTGCTCCTCCCTGTGCCCCCGCAGCCCACCAGGGTTTGTGGCTGTCCCCCATACATGACCAAGGCTCAGCTCCGAGGGCCCCAGCAGAGCTCTGGCTCCCGTAGCCAGCGCCCAGGACTCCTGTCTGCTGCTCGATGAGCTGCCCGTGCACAGGACACGGCCCCGCTCTCGCCTGGGCACCAGCTGCCTCCTGGAATCCTGCAGGAAGCGGGGCCATGAACCAGCATCGCTGCTGCCGGCGGAGCCCGGGCTCACCTGGCCCAGCACGCCTGGACTTCGGTCCCGGGGTTATGTCAGGGGAAGCGCTTACAAGGAAAGGTGCCCACGGCACAGCAGACACCGAGTGCGCTGTCAGGGCAAGCCCCGGCCCCTGGTGCTGTTCTAAAGCGCTCACCTGGGCTGCCTCCCACCAACCTGCACAGGGCAGGATTCCTCTCCCCAGCACTCGCAGCGTGCGTAACTGCGGGTTATAAAAAGCATCCTCTGAAAAGATTTTCCTACTGGGTAAAGGCCCATTACGAGGACTTCCTGGCTTAGGCAGCTGTATATAGCAGCAGCAGTAATCCTATTATGCCTATCCTAAACTGTCCTCCACCGAGCAGTGAAATGAACTTCACAGAACACTAGAAGCCTAATTAAGCCTCCAAGCCTGCTGCGAGTGGCTCAGTTCTGCCTCTGTGCAGCCGCAGGGTCACGTTATCACAGAAAACACAAACACCTGTGCCGCACACCCCAAAGGCTGTTCCCTGCCTTCAGTCAGCTGGTTCAAGTAAATGCAATCAAGTTCTTTGTAGGAAGAGCTGTCCTACTAATTCTTCATCATGAAGACCCCAAATCCATGCCCACTACCTATGGCAATAACTCTGCCCTCGCAAATAGCTGTGCTAAGGCTGAAGGCTGCTCACACACCTCTGTATTTTTGTTCCACAGCTGTGAGAATAAAGAAACCTGGTACTGTTCAGCAAGGCCCTGAGCCTGGCCTTTCTGGAGAGGGTATGTAAAGAAGCAATGTTCTACCTACAGCCAGTGAAAGACAGCTGGGGTGCAGCAGCCCTGGTGCCTGAACAGCTGCCTCACGCTGTGCCACGGGTGTCGGTGGCCTAGCTGCTTCATTACAGCTGCATGAGGTTGGATCATAACATCCATGTTTCTCCAAAACACCTTTTCACAACTGACAGTCTTTGAATTCCTCCAGAAAAAGCTGAATATCAAGGAGCTTTCCTGGGCAAAAACCAAAGGGATGACAAAGGGGGGACAAGCTGCAGCTGGAAAGGGCTAAATGGGTGATTATCCTGAAATCCTAACATTGCTAACTAATGTAATTGCTTTCAAAACCCCAGCACAACTCTGAATCCTGCACACAGCACAAGTCTCCCCTGCTATGGCATTCCATGTGATGCATGCCCAGGCCTGGACAGGACCCGAGGATGTCACAGCACATTTGCAGCATAGCAAGAGGTGCTGGCACCACCCTGTGTGTGGCCAGCACAGCTTAACTGCTAGCCACCACTAAATATGGATTTCTATGACTTTTTCAGAGCTTCCTTGTGCCTTTTCCTAATGGACGGCACCTCTGACATTTAGCTCTAGAAATCAGTATCTTCAAATGCTTGCTTTTTTGGTGTAACAGACTGAGACAGGCTAAATATTTGTGCTCTTGTCTTGCCTGGCTGGTAACCCAGATACTATTAGTGAAGCACAACTGGGTCATGAGAATTAATATTAGCATCTGCGTTAGCTGCTTTATTTACAGCGCTGTAGCTGTCAAAAGTTGTGGTAGCTTAAAAGAAACATGGTTTATTCATGCTGACACTAGCAGTGGAATAGCTGGATGAAGGCTGGCTGACTACTCAGGACAAGGCTGGGCCTGTGGCAAGCACAGACCCAAGCTGGGCAAATGCCCTGGGAGTGGTCTGGACAGTGTGGGGTGAGGGGGAGAGCTTGTCCCAGTTCACATGGGCCAGCAAAAGCACTGCCTGGCAACACAGCCTAACAATATCCACTGGTTTCTGTGCTGCCCCAAACCAGAGTAAGAGCTTCTGAAAGAACACAGGATGGAAGGACCCTTAGGTTATGGTTAAGTTATAAAAAGTCTGATCACCGTTTCAATATAATGAAGGAATTAATTAACTTCCCAGCTCAGTAATTACGGAAGCTTCCCCCCATGAAGAAGAGCCACGTCCTGTGGGTCCCCATGGGTGTGACAGAGCTCGGTGTGGGGAGCAGCCCCCGGGGCAGGGGGCAGAGGGCTGTGAGTGCAGTCAGACTGCAGCAGCCTGAGCACACAGGGTCTGGGGAGAACAGCATTATTATTACTGTTTCCAGCCAAAGGCCAGAAGATGCAGTGAAGGGTGGAGTCCATGACGCCTCTGCCCCGATGCTGCAGCCAGGAGCTCTCCAAGGTGCAAGTGCTCGGGCACATCTGTGAGTGCACTGCAGGGCCCGGCCTTTGCCTCCACCCTGCAGCCTGCTGCTGTGACAGAGGGGCTGCCAGACAGTGACAGTGCATCCCCTGCTGCTTCACTCCTGGGAGGTGGCCACTACCTTCTCAGGCAGCTGCCACTTCCCCACCGTGTTCTGTCTCCTTTCCAGAATCACCCGTGACCATCCTGTAAACAAAGCCAGCGCTGGGTTTCAACTTAATATGAACTGAGATAATGCAAATTTCTGAGTAACTGAAGTCTCATCAAGGAGGTCTTTAAATAACTATTGGTAAGGGGCTTTTTATCAGCAGAATTACTAGAAATGTTTTTTCTTATTAGTAAAAATTGTATCAATTTATTGTCCACTCTGCTCAGAAAAACCATGAACAAAGAAAACTAGAAAACAGTTTCACAAACTAACTTTACTGGGCAACACTGTTAATGCTCTGGGTATCTAAAGGTCATGTTAAACCAGTATAAAACAGCAGAGCAGCCTTTGAAACACAGCTATTCCAGGCAGGAAAGGAGCTTGGGCTGGGCTCAGCTGGTGCCCAGGAGAGCTGCCTTTGCCCCAGGCAAGGGATGGAAAGAGCTCCGCAGCACTGCAGGGAACATCTCCCTGGTTTCCCTGAACCACCAAGTTGGATTGCTTGTCCTTTCACCATGTGGGGCAGGTAGGTCACCACCTGAGCAGCAGCCTGCACCAGGAATGCAGCTGCCTGCCCGCTGGAGAGTGCAGGGATCACTGAACTAACCAAAGCAGGAACAACATCCTCCCTCCCACATGGGCCACAGAAATTCTTACATTCCTCTTATATTCCTGGCTCAGTTGTTACATGGATAAATTCTTAAGCCATTATATCACAACAGCAGCAAGATCTATTTTTTAAAATGAGGAATCTGGCAGTCCCAGAGCCAGAGGTATTGTTCTCTGTTGGATTTGGATACATCAGCTGCTGAGTTTCTTTTTTCCTTCAGGACACACAATTAGCCATCTGGAAGCTTCATCAACACACCAAAACAGCAGCTATAATTGTGCTTATTAAATAAGAATCTAAATCTGTCCCAGAGAAAGCAAAACTCTCCCTAGGACCGAGCACATGAACCCATGGCAAGTCTGACCTCCCATAACCAGCAGTAAGTGGTGAGATGAGAAACTGCCTGGAGCATGAACTTTGGAGTAAGAGGGACGAGCCCTCAGCTCCCAGCTGTGCTGGGTGCTGCCTGGCCCAGGCACAGGCCCACCCAAGCCACCAGCCTGAGGACAAACATTCCCAAACTGCAGCCTAACCCAGCGACTTTCCCAGAGTGTATTTTACATGGCAAGGTAATGCCAGTCCTTGGAATTCTACTGGTCTACTTAGGTTGAGGATGAGCAGAGGAGAGGTGGGAGCAATAGGACCTTCCTCCAGCTTGTGATTTTGTCTTCAGGAGCACTACAAGGACAGCACAGCACACTCTGTTTGGGCAAACACCCAGTCTGAGCCACCCCCCACCTGTTCCTCATCTCATCCCTGCTCATTCTGCAAACCTAGATCCTAAAGATCCTGTTGTGCACATCCAGTGGCAGGAATTTGTCCCTAGAGGTTCTGATCCCGTGTGGTAGCAGGCAATAGCTATTTGCATACAATCAAGTGTGATTAACCTTGAGCACACATTACTCCTCAGCTTTCCAGTTGTGAAAGCCTGCTCAAGGCAAACTGAATTTCCTTGAACAAGAAGGGCTTCCAGAGACCAAGGTGATGGTCTACTACTCTACCCCCCTCCCACAAGCACTTGCAAATCCCACCTAATGATTACACAGAATTCCTCCCAGCAGTAAAAGCACCAGGAGTACAAAGTAGAAGTATTTGAATACTTGAAAATACTAACAAATGCTGCTCCTGGATCTGAGGAATGAGTTGGAGCTCTTATGTTGCTCTCTGCATCGCTGTTGTGGGGCCAAGAGATTGGTCCAAGGGCTATTCTCCTCATTCAGAGGTTCATGGGAAGGAAATGCAGGGAGAACAGACAATATATGTAGAAGTGGTGGAAATAAAGAGTTGCTGGTTATTTCTGACAGAGAGCTCTGAGCTTCTGCTGGCTTTAGTTTTGCTAACTGTACTTTTTAATTTTGGCAAGGATGCCTGGAGCCCAGGAAAGGAATGCACTGTATATATAATTATAAATCAAAATACAATACAATAAGTAAAATGAACACTGAAAAATACCACTCACTAGCTGCATATGACATCTACCTAATTGTTCCAGGCTGTGAGTCACCACTTGAATTAAGGAGGTGCAGCGAGGCGGTGGAGGGCCAGCTCCACCAAAGGTAGTCAGGCTCTGACTCCCCTGGCACCCACCTCGTGCTGAAGTTAAATCCAAATCCAACTCAGCTTCCCCCTGGGGCCCTGAGCTCAGCCCTGTCCCACCTCGGCGCCCTCGCACAAACCTCAGCACCAGGCTGTAGCTCCTGTGTTAACAGGCAAAGAGTTAAATGCCTGAGAAATGGGATCACAGACCTGAGATCAGCCTGAAGCAGCAGAAGAAATCCCGGGCTGGGGCAGAGCTAAACATCACCGTAAAAGGCAGACACTGAACTTCCAGGAGATGGACACCTACAGCAGGGCAGTCCTTTCCCATAGGAAAAGAGGGAGGAAGAGAGGTTGTTGCCATGCCCTGAGGGCTGGAACACATATTTGTGACTAGACGAGCCAGTCCAAACTCTAATCCCTGCTCTGCCAGGCTGGAGCAAACCTTGCAGTGAGGGAAATGATCTGAGTGCTGCTGAGCTTTAGTGCTGGGGCATGGGAGGCTGTGAGGAGAAGAAAAGGCTGGCACAATTGGTGTTTTTAAGTGACCACTTAATCATAGAATATCCTGAGTTGGAAGGCACCCACAAGGATCATTGAAGTGCAACTCCTGGCCCTGCACGGGACAGCTCCAAGAATCCCACCATGTGTGATTAAGGATTTAGAGAATGGAAATGTGTGAGTGAGAGGGACAAGGATGCAAATTCAAGAGGTTTCTGCTGGTGACCTTAATGCCCTGAACAAAAGATCAAATTTGCATGAAGATAATAGGCAGGAGGATGGGTGTTAGAAGAAAACATCACCCCGTGTGCAGTCACACAGTCCCCAAACACATCTGCACACACAGACCTGCACCCTGAGCTGCAATGCCCAGGCCAAGCCACCAACCACAGGCAGGACCTTCCCTGAGCCCTCTGCTCCTGCTGCTCCTGTGACAGGTGCTTGTGGAATTCCAAAGAGCAGCAGTGCAAAATAACTCAGTGCTGCTTCTCTGCAAGATGTCAGGATCCCATAATAATAAGTCATGATGATTTCATAGCAGCTTTAAGCCAGTTTCCATCCTGCTGTCAAAGCCATGTGTCCTTGGCTTTGAACTGCTGTCTCCTCACTGGAATTCAGCCACCTCTGCACTGGGACACACTGGGATTTTAATCCTGTAATTGACAGCATCAGTCCTGGCCTCAGGGGCTTCCCTGGGAGCAGGGAACATGCTGCAGCATCCTTCAGTTCTGTTTTCAGGCAATCAAATATTTCCAGCAAGCTGTTAATCTTTGAGAAGTGAGCTGGGCTTCTGTGATCATTACTTAAATGGAGTGGATGGCAGAAGGTAGGTACCTGAAACCTCAATAAAAACCCCAGCCAAAAGGTGTGAATATTTCATTCCTCTGCTAGAGCAGCAGCTACAGGATGTGACAATGCTGATGGCTTGCTGTCATGCAGCTCTGGCTGGCCAAAATGAGGAAAAAAAGCTTTTATTACACATTTTTCTTTACAGGATTCCAGAAAAGCTCTTGGTCTTTTTGAAACATCAGCAACAACCTGAGAAGACTGGGAGTATTTCCTTCGCAGCAGTTTTAGTTCCTAAGATGCTCCCTCCACGTTTGTGCTGCCTGGGATGGCAATGACAATGATTAAAGCCCACAAACTGAGGCTCCCAAGCACCTTGTGTGTGGTTGCAGTGAAGCAGATTTGTTTACGACATATTAAGGGCATCGGGAGGTTTGAGCATTTTTACCAGCTGTTCCTTGTGATTTTTTGGCAGCTCTCAGGATGTCATTGTCATTCCCAACATATCTCAAGATGGCTCAGAAGCCCAGGGAGTGGCAGCCAGGCACTTGAGCAGCCTAGGCTCCCTGTGCCCTGTACACTCTGTTGTCCTAGTGAAAGGAAAATCCCCCCATGCTGCTGTGCCTTGGAGCGTGAGAGGTCTGCGGGCCCAGAAGGTCCTCTCATTGAATGCAAGAGGCAAAGATAGAAAGGAAGAACACTTTTAAAATATTATTTTAGTCCTTTCAGAGCTTCTCACTGGAAGCTTTTGAATTGCTGAGAGAAACAAAAAGATATTGACTGCAATGCTGAAAATAGAGCCTCTTGCTCTCAGGCTGAACCTGGACAGGGACTTTCCAGAAGATCTCACACACATCTGGTTCATGTGATTGTCCTTTACAGTCCTGTCTTTCTGGTCTTTTGATCCACATCTGTTTTCCTCTGCAGGAAATTAACTGCTGTGCTTGGTGGTTGGTTCTAGTGAGGGATGATCTTTATGGTCCTCACAAGACCTTCAAGATACACAGACCATAATTTGGGTGTTCCTTTTCTTGCACATCAAATTCATTTTTGATTCACTCCTGCTACAGAGTGTTTTTTTGTGGTTTGTTAACATATCTTCTTTCTTCACTGAAAATGCTTCAAGTGCCTGCAATACATTCACCTGTGAACTCCAGCAATACAGAGCACACTGTCCTGGGACAAGGCTCACCCACTTAATGCAAGGAATTAACTCAGGTACTGCTGATGCCCATGTTGGTGCAGTACCTGCTCTTGACACTTCCAAACTTGATTACAGGCAGAGGGGCCCTTTGCAGGGCCATCAGGATGAACAGACATTGAAGGGCTTTACTGTGTTCACAGACCAAGCTTATCTCAGCCACAACTTCGGCTGATGAAACAATCAGTCCTACTACTTCACAGAACAAGCTTTTAAAACCCTGTCATTATTTAAGGTTAAAAAAAGCTGTAGTTTCTCAGCTCTTCCCAATGCAAAACAGAGCACAAATTAGTATAAATCGGTGCCTCAGCACAACTGTGTAATTTGCATTTAGACTGCTAAAGAGTTGAACACAAACCTACATCGGTGTGCACAGTGACACTGCTGAGCCGGGAACGAAGACGTGGGGTGGGAACAAATGACAAAGGGACTCGGCATGACAGGGTGGGAATGATGGAACGCCTGGGGGAGGGTCAGTCACAGCGAGGAGGAACAGCACTTGCTGTTAAAGAACACAAACTGGAATTAGGTAGTCTGGGTCCTTTTCCCAATTACTGCATTTTGGATTTGTTCTATGACCTTGGGTAAATAATTTATTCTCTCTGTGCACAGTTTTCTCATCTGTAAAAGAAGGTTAATAGCTACTGCTCAGAAAAGTTGGCTTTTCCTGGCTTAGGTGAAGGTATGAGTCAGGGCAGGCTTTGGCAGATGTGCTGAGACACCATAGAGGTAAAAAGTGCAAATAATTACTATTTCTTTTACCTGAGGTAGGTGTTAATCACAGATGTGTCAATGGTGCAGCGCTGACCAGAGGAGTTGCCTGCCATGGGAGCAGGATGAGCTGCCAGGCCAAGAAGAATAATGGAATATTGTATTTTCTCTAGGTTTTTTCCAACCCAAAGTAGAGGTACTCATTTGGAATCTTGTGAGTTGGCTGAGGGTGATACAAAAATCCCTCCCATACAGCAGTTTGGATGTGACCATGTTTTCAATCCCTTTCCACATAGGTTGTTGTTCCTAGAGCACAACACTCCTCCCTACAGAGCCTTCCTGTCTGGTTTTGGCACCTAAAATGGATTTCTGGGGTCCATAACCAACCATTTTACTGCACTCCAGAGTAACTGTGAGAATCACACAATGGGATGTGAAATAATCACATCATATTCAGTGACTGGATCAACACAGCAGCTGATAGCATGGTCTGAGCAAAGTACCGAATTTCTGTGAATAGCCAGCATTTGCACCAATACACGTAGAGAATTTACCTCCCAATAATTAGAAACCCTCTTAAGTCAAGCTATGTAATGCTGATGGTCCATGTAACTTTATATTTACTTCTTGTTTCCAGTAATATTGGTAATGTACAGAGTCTCCCTCATGGTAAGTGCCTGCAGAACACTCACAGAATTCACTGTGCCAGTCACCCTGCTGTTTCTGAGCGGTGTGAAAATGCAGAGCCCAGCTCGTTCTCAGAGTCCCAGTGCTGGCCTGAATCCCTGCAAAGTCGCTCATTCTCATCTCAGTGCACAGCAAAGAGGAAATCCAAGAGCAGTAATGCTGTTGTGGCATCAGCCTCTGTCAGCCTCTGTCTCACCAAAGGGACATTTGGGAACCGGGCACAGGGAGCCCAGGGAGCCCAGGGAGCAGAGCTGGGGGTCTGGCAGGGCAGGGCCAGAGCTGCTCTGCTTCCTGACGGGTGTAAAACAACCACGCTGTGCCCCACCAGGGCACGGGTCATGCCCTGCTAAGGTGAATAATAATCCAGCCTGCACTGCAGATGATTTCTATGGTGATGTAACAGTGAACAGCATCCACATAATTTTACTGGATTGCTTAGATGTCTATATCTTTTATAAAGAAGCAGCCATGGGCGCATATAAAGGAGCTCACATTTTAGGAGTTTCCTATTATAGATGTCATTCCCAATGGTTAACTCATCCAAGTGTGACTTGAGTAGCCCACATCATCAATATTAAATGTGACATTTACTATCAAGAGCAAAGTTTTGGGGCTGCTGCCAGCCCCACTCACTGAGCTGTAAATATTTTGATCATGGAGCAGAAGAAGGAGCGGCTCAGCCCTCGCCCGTGGCTGACAGCAGCAGGAGATGAGGGGTGTCCACTGCCACAGAGCCCCGAGGGGTCAGCCCTGGCAGCCTTGGCAGAGCCTCCTCAGCTGGAGGAGCCCAGGCCGTGAGTGACCCTGTGCCCAGGCTGTCCCTGCTGGGTGTGACACTCTCGGGTGTCCCCTGGGGGAGGGAGCACGCTGCACAACAGCTCCTCCATTCTTGCGAATGCCTGCACCAACCTGGGCACAGCCTGGGAACAGAGGAGCCCTGGAGCCCTGGTGGACAATCCCTGGCCCACTGTAGCACCCAGTTTCCAATAGGTTCCTCAAATCGGATCAGCAGCATCTCACCTTCCCTCCTGGACACCAGCTGAAGTCTGGCAAGTGATGTGTGCAATGATTGACCCTCTGGAGGTGTTTTACAAACAGTTTGCTGGTGGCTGTGGCCACCCTGGAGCTGCAGCAGTCTGGGCTGTTGGGACACCAGTTAAACCCCACATGTCCATTTACATCCACACCCACAGAGCTCCTGCCCCTGCACTGTGCTGGACTTTGCTCTGTGACTGGAGCTGCTGGAGGCACTGGGATCTCTGCTAAACACAAAGGTACAAACCTGAGGCGCTGCTGTCTGAAAGGAGTTACCACTGTGACTGCACCTGTCCCACAGCAACGACACTGCAGGACTGAGCAGAAGAAAGACCCTTGTGAGGGACCCCCACAGCAGAGCTTTCCCCTTGTATTTCACCCTTCCAAAGCCACCCTGAGTCACACTTCTCAGTGCTGCAGACCGAACTGTTCTGTGGCTGCAAGCTGTGCAATGCCTCCTTTCCTCACAAAAAGGAATATTTTGGCAACTACGTGATTTGCCAAAAAAGATACCACTCAGCTATGGCAGTAAGGAAACACCAAAGAAATACTGGCAAATAGTAGGGGATTTTTTTCAGAGGTCAGTATTTTAAGGGGAAGACTTTTTGGAAGACTATCAACTGTGTTTTTTTGAATGTGACCCTACAACTACACATGATGAAGTCTGCAAGGTCTCATTACTAAGGAATGGCAAAGTATAATAAAAACTACAAACACCAAACAGCTTCATTACTCCCATTATCATCTTCTATCCTTGTTTAATTGTATGTGTCAATTTTTAATAAAGAAACTTCATGTGCCTCTGAGTTAGATCTTACTGAGAGAGACTTCCACTGATTGCAGAAACACAGCCAGGCTAGCTGGGTCATGCAGCCAGAGAAAGAAGGTGGAGCAGGATCAAACACCTTAGTTATTCTGCTCTGCACAAGGACCAGAAAACACTTGTTAAACTTTACTCGGTGTAATTTAATGTTATTAGCCCTCCTGGACCAGAGGGATTTTACTGCTCTTCCAAATAATGACAAATGGTGCAGCTGGACAGAGATGAGTTATTCACTCCTGTGATAATTGCTGCACAATGATATTAAAGAAGCATTCACCAAAAACTTCCCTGGTTAATGATGTTTAATTCATTATTAAATGGTGCTCATTACTGTTGGAAATAAGGCCATTTAGCAGCCATCAGCTTTGCTAATATTGCCGAATGTCTTGCAGTGGTCAGACAGCAGGGGGGAAGGCAAGTTTTAAAAATATATTTTCATTTCAGAATTAAAAAAAAAAATCTGCCAGTGTTTTGTAATGAAATAATGCCTAATATCATCTGAATCTCTTGCTTTCCTGTAAAATCAGAGTAGTCAGTTGTTTCCTTCTGGAACTAACATCTCCTTTACATGAGACTTTAAAGGTGAATTTCAGCGCAAGAAAATCTCTGTGTTCAGCACTTGATGCCCTCCTGCTTCCCACGTGCTGTTCCAGGGCCACAAGATTTAAACCACAGCCTGTCTCTGAGCCTTTCCTTGCTGCCACGGAGCCCACAGGTTTCCCCCAGCAGCTGTGGATGCTCCTGCTCTTGCAGGTGCTCCCAGCCAAGCTCCAGTCTCGGGGCTGTCACCCGGGGCAGGTCCCCCCCGAGGGGCTGGGGCTGCTCAGTGCTGCAGGCTGGGCCAGATGGTGCTCTGCTTCCGAAGCTCATTAGGTAAAGGTGGTCAGTGACTCATGTCTAATGCCACGTAAATGTTTCTCCAAGCCCTTGAGTACAATTCCCAAAGCTTTTCCCCAGCTGGAGACCTCGCTTTTGGTCTGCAGATCCTGCACTGCCCAGGGCCAGAGCTGTGCTGGCAGGTCAGCCAGACCCCTCCAATGTAACCCCCCAGTGTGAGGAGAGCAAAGCTATAAATGTTCTGACTGATCTGCTCTGGGGTCCCTGTTGTCTCAAGGCCCTTGTCCATCCTGACACCACAAAATGCCAGTTCACTGCCCTGAGAACTGACTGGGGTTGAGGGGGCAGGAGACAGAAGCCACCCTCCTGCAGTGGCCTGTGGGCTCTGTGGGCTGGGTAAATCCAAAGATCTTTCTGACAAACAGATGTGCTGAGGGCACTGCCTCCCTGCTCTCTCCCTGGGGATGGCTCTCAGCTCTCACTCAACTCCTGTGTGCTGCAGCTGCCTAGGCAGACAGCACCTGGCATGTCAGAAATGCAGATAAAACCAACAAAACCATCAGCCAGAATAGTGAGCGGTGAGCTGAAGAGACTTGAATCAAATCAAATTGAATCAAATAAGGAGGTAAATCTCGTGGTTTGCAATATACAATTCCTGAAAGCAGCCACCCAGGAGCACCAGAGGCAGTAGGCAGGAACTGGACTGCTGTGGAGAAGACTGGTTTTACCTGGTGGAATGGGGCACATCAGACTGCTCAGTTCAGGTTTTCACTCAGCCCCCCTCAGACAGCCAGTGTACTGCAAACTGAGGGAGCCGAGGTGCCAATTTCTTCCAAGAAGATATCTCAGCACTAATTCACGTATTTTGATCTAAAAAAATGTACAGGGTAACGTCAGGTTATAAAACAGGCCTTTGACTTGCCCTGGTTTAATTAAGATAATGAGAAGTGTAGGATGATGAGCTATGGTTCCAGACAGCAGGAAAAAAGGATGAAGAGCAATTACATTTGGAACAGAGAAGAGCCTATGGATCTAGGAGCTGGGGAACAGGCTGTGACAAAGGGAATGTCTACAGGAGATTTATTGGTACTGAAAATAGAGCAGGGCAGGACTGGGTGACTGGGGAAGTTTGGTGAAGTAGAGTCTTCTGCACCTGGAAGGCAGGTACTGGTGGCAGCCAGTGGTGTCTAAAGGGGGGAGGAAAAAAGAGCTGGCAGCTCTCACCTGGTCCCTCAGAGATACAGTCATGGCTCGGTCTGAGCAGCAGGGCTGCTCCCAGCCCTTCCCCAGCCCCAGAGCAGCCTGTGCACCCACGGTGTGTTGAGCACTCCCAGCAGGCTCTGACAATCAGCCTGAGCATGTGCTTAAGTCTCACAGATTTCGGTGGCACTTGTGTGGACCCAAGCTGCAGCATCTGTTCCATCACTTTGCTGAATTGAGCTCAGCCACTCCCAGCACCCAGACATACACAAGAACACCTCTTCCTTAGTGCAAAATGCTGGGGAATCCTGAATAAAAGTTGGTCTTACAGTGAGACACTATTATCTCTGCTAGCTCTGGATTAAACCCAGAAGAGGTTCAGTACTTTGTAGTTTAAATATAGTCTGTCCTCCCCTAAGCACACCCAGTGTCTTATTTCTGTCCCAGCTCAGAGCCCACCATGGTAGAATTTGGGTGAAGGTGTGGGAGAACCCGGAGTTCTTTGTTGATGCTTTCCTAATTGCAATAACTATTAAAATGTAGTAACACCACCCCCACCCTGCCAGCACCAGAGCCAGTGTGACTGAATTTACCATTCTGCAGCAAACGGAATGGGTTTTTACCATTTGCTTCTCCCATACAATCATTTCCACTCATCACCTGGAGAAAGAGACCCCAAAGCCACAGAGCAGCCCCGTCTCTGCTTAACTTGGAAAGCAACTGGAAACTGTACTCCAGGAAATCAAGATCACATGCTGCACTGGGACAGAGGGGGAACTCCAAATGGGTCTTTATGTGTATGCTGCATAATTCACCAGCACCATAATTAATCCAGATCACGTAGTTTTACAAGAAGTGCTTCTGCAGAGTAATTAAGCTTATGAGTGAGCAAACTGGGTTCGACTTCAGCATTAAAGAAGCAGCCAGAGAAACAAGTGGGAACAACAGCCACAAAGAGGAGAGTTTAGGCAAGTGACAGTTGATCAATATTGGGGTGACATCAGACTTATTATATACCTCCTTAACAAATACACATTTAATTTCTGATCTACTGTGTCAAACCCACTTTTCAGACACTGTATTGTATTACATTTCTATGCTGTTTTATAGGTTGACTCTCAGGAACCATAATTTATTGACATTACTTTATAAATCTTTAAAAGGGCAAGAGAGACTGACTTAATCAGAACGAATCATTTCCCTTTTGTTTGGACTAGTTTAAAATCAGTTGCTTGCTACTTGATACAGTTTAAATTACTAATTATGACTTTATTTTCTCCCCTCCTTATCCCTTTGAATCATAATCAGTGCTTTCAGCTAATGAATTTACCATTCTCAGAGCACTATTAAAGAGAGACTTGGTCTTCTCCATGAATAGTCTTATTTATGCAAGCTCCCCACCTACTTTAGAGAGTTGAGTGATTAATTCACAAATAATTTATCTGACAAATGTTGCTTCCCCTCTCCCCCTCCTCACCTTTGCAAACTGCCTGTGGGAGAATTAGAAATTTCTCAATTATTCACTATTCAGAATTCTCATGAGTTTTTCCTCAGCAAATAATTTTTGCCCTAAACATTGAGTAGCTGCAATGCACGTGAGCACACTTGGTGCTCTCAGGCAGCTCCCAAAGCCACGTGGCCCCATTTCCTTCCACAGCCAGGATGGTTTCCATGCCTAACCAGCACAGCAGCAGTGGGGAATGTTACTTTCTGACATACAAAATTACAGCTAATTCTGTATTATCTTCAATTATTAATCTATAGGCCCACTTTGAAGTATTTTAGGCAAGAGTTACATAAGAGGAAAGTATTGTTATTCCCTCACGTGCCCTCCTTTTCCCAGGACGGTGCTCCTCGCTCTGGCGTGGGCAGCTCCAAGTGCTGCTCCAGGGGCTCGGGGAGCTCTGCTGCTCAGCTCTGCAGGAACAGCCTCCAGATGGGGAAGGGATTCACTGATCTCAGAGAGCTGCTTCTCCCTGTCCCACCAGCCTGCCCAGACCAGGGAAACTCCCTGTAGTTCCCTACTCCAACACCCTGACAGGACAGATGCTGAGCCGCTGGGTGCAGGTTTTGAACAGCGATGGATGGAGCTTGTGGGGCTGTGTGACCCCAGGGACAACCCCAGGGACAGGGCTGTGCCCCCCAGAGCGGTGCCAGCCCAGGGCTGTGGTGCTTAGTGTGTGCTGATGCCGTGGGTGGGCTGCAAACAGCACCCAGGGCTGGGCCAGCACCTGCCAGGGCCCCCAGAGACCTCCCCAGCACCAGAGCTCCCAGCAAACATGTGCTCGCTGGGCTTGGGGACATCTGTGCCACTGCCACCACCCCTTCCCCGTGCCACCGGGCATGTCAACACCTGGGGGCTGACCCTGCAGAGCCGAGGCCATTTGGGCAGCAGCTGTGAGCCCACCAGGCAGCTGAGAAGAGAAGCTCCTGATCTGTCAGATCAGATTCTGGTCTGACAGTAAATTCTGGGCAGCCATTTACTCCACTCTTTATTGGGAGGGTTTTTCCACTATTTGGACTTAGTATTACATGTAAATAGAATTGATTTATGCCTGGAGAAGAAGCTCCTCAGCCAAGGAAAACAACCAAGGTCTGCAAACGGAGGTACGCAAGGGAACATGTGATGTCTCTCCTCCAGCAAGGGGTTTCTTCTGTACAAAACCCTTCACTGGAGAAGTGCTCAAGGCTAACAGAGCTTCGTCTAATTTAAATTAAATAACTCCCTCTCTTTCTCTCTTTGACCCCTGATCCTTGCTGGTTGTCATGGAAAATGGACCGATGAAACCCAGAAAGAATTTAACTAAATTTCAATTGCAGCCCTGGAGCCTTGCTTGTCAGCCTGTTTCTGTGGTGGCCCAGCTGTTAAATAATTGAGCAGCAGCGCTTATGAAGCACATGTTACAAACAGAGCCAAGGGAGGGCAGGTAAGTGAAGGCAGCCTGTCAAAGAGCACTGTGGTCCCTGCCAGGGGCTGCTCTGCGTGCAGACCTGCCTGGAAAGGGAAGCTGGCATGTCTGCTTGTATCTGCACACACCCTTCTGCTGTCACCTGTTCCTGCCAGGGTAAGGGATGGACAGCAGGCAGGGACAGGAGCCACGCCAGCCAGGTGGAGAGGGGGGAGCTCTGGAGGGCTGGGAGTTTCCTGCTCCATTTTATGGCCCCTGTGACCCTGTCTTCACTCGGCAGCATCGGGGGGAAGGGGAAAGTAAAGCAAAGCAGGTATCCATGATGCATAAATAACCTCGTTGCCATGACAGCAGCAGTATCTGCAAGCACTATCAGTGTTGAGAGCTTTTAGGTAAACGGGACCTGACACCCTGCTCACTAAATGAAACTCCTGGGTTAAGCAGGTGAAAAGAAGTCAAGTCATCTGCCAAAGGGCAAAGGGCTGGATAGAAGTGGTTTGGTTTTAAAGAGATTTCTGAGCACAATAGATAATCCATCACCATGCCTTTGTAGGGAAACCGGCGTGAGTTGCAGGCTGGGCTGAGGCACAGGAGGATGTCACAGCAGTGATGCAGCAGATGCAGCACCATCACATCACCCCTGCCAGCCTGGGCTCACTGGTGTGTGCCTGTCCTGCCCCATGGCTGCTGTGACACCGGACACTCATCGAGGAGCTGCTATTCCTGGAAGATTTGACACTTCCCAAGTGCCCTTTTTGGCTTTCATAAATGAACAGTTAACAGTGACACACTCACTGCAGTGAGAGCACGGACACGGTGGGGGCAGGTTTGGTCCATGCCAACAGAGAGGCACAGTGGATCATCCCAGGGCTCTAATTCATCATCTCTCAGTGAAATCAAAACCAGATGAGGCCTCTCAATTTCCCTCTTTTGTTTGCAGTGAGCTGCCTCTTGCTTTTCAAGACCCCATGGAAAAGAGAAAGGAAGTGCAAGGAGAAGATGGAGTCACTGACACTTTGTGACAGGAGACTGGCCTTTTGCAGAATATTCATTTTTCAGAGATAAGGGAAATGCAAGGTGGGCTGTGGCTCAGCTTTGTGTGTGTGCTTTATCAAACTCTGAACCTTCAGAAATCAAGCCAGACCAGGAGAACACAGAAGTAGTGTTCTCCCAGCTGCACAGCCTGGCTGAATCTCAAGCTCTGGGTGCCCTCTTTGCCTTGGTGATCCTGCCTTTTTAAGGCCTTTTTAAAGTCTAAGGAGTAACAATCTTGGATGAGGCATTTCCAGCCACTGGAGGTCCTTTGCTGGCTCAGGTGACCAATCAGTGCCCAAACACCTCTGGGGTCAGGTTTCCCCTGCTTTCTCTCTCTCCAAACACATGCCCAATAAGCTTAACGTCCCAGGTAATTACTTCAGGAGAGCTGATCTGCTATTCCACACCGGCAGCAACAGGCCTGGTATCAACCAAAACCTGGGAGAAATCTCTCTCACAGATAATTTGCAAGGCAGCAAGGATGAAGCAGACCAGCAGCCCCCCCTCACCTTTAAGCACTGTTTCAGGGACTTGTTCCCCTGAACATTTTTTGAAAATGATCTGCACACATTCAGTACAACTGAGGGGGCTGGTTTTATCCCAAAAATATATTGCTCAGTCTTAGGTTTGCGCTTTGGGGAATGATGTCTGTATCAAGGGGATCTCTGTGCCTCCTGTTTCCATAACCCTCGTGTCCAGCACGATGGTGAACTGGGCCAGTGCCTGCTTCCAAGTTTATTTTTAAAAACTGTTTTGCCCTGCACGATTACTGGTGCCAATGTAAATCTCTGCTGTCCCAGATGGAAAAGAGGCCAACAGGTCATTCCTGCTGCAGATGTACCCCAGCCCCTTCCTGCACTCCCTGCTGGGCCCAGAAAAGCCTTTGCCAGGGGGAACTGTTCCCATAGGTCAGCCCTGAAAGTGACCCCTCTTATGTGAAGTAATGACTCCAAATTTTCCACAGAGAGTACTCCAGGAGAAAATTTCCCTCACTGACAGCTTCTGCTCTCTAATGAGCCACTCCAAGAGTGTTCTCTGTATATCCCACTTTGGGAATTACTAGTGTAACTAGTCTGTATTTTCCCCAGGGAAAAAACAGAGGCTTTTATTCTGAAACATTTTTTCTCCTTGCAGGAAAAAGCTTCATTGCTGGAGTTTCAAACATGAGGTGTACATCTTCCTTTTAGATCATTAACGCTTCCTTGGCTATTCTTATTTTTTCAACTGTCTCTTAAAGACATGCAGGTGCTGGAGGAGGGCAGATGTGCAAGAGGAAGCCTGTGTAAGGAGCTTGTAGAGAGAACAGATACAAACCTGTTGGTATGAGGCCCTGATGGCCTTTTTGGCCCCTGTTTTGAAAGGAAGGGGGATCCAGATGTAATGTCTGTCTGTGATCCAGAGCTCGTATCTTCTCATTTAATTCTGCCAAAAATCAGCACTTATCACACACTCCACACACACCTCTTGGTTGGTCAGCATGAGCTGGGAATGCTACAGCAGCTGGTGGGTGCTGCAGGATTGTCTGGGGAGGACAGTGAACAGATTCACCCTGGCTGTACAAGGCAGACTCACACAGCCTGTGGGATATCCTGCACATTCCTTCTCCTTTCTGGAGGATGGATACAGACTCATGAACTACTAAGGAAACCATCTACATTTACCTACTTAAGACAGAAATAGGTACACAGACTTAAGTGGGAAATATCCAGCATGCTTTCTCCAACATTGATATCTCCTTGTACAGTAACCTTATTACAGCAGACAAGTGACCAGTGCTGGCCTTTTTAGGTTTCCCAGCAAGTATAAGGAGATTACTGTATACATCTTATTTCTGTGGTGATAAGCAGCTTAGATGATATGACTAAGGGTCACTCCACACAATAGGTCTATGGAATTACATATAATTTTCTGGTGGGCAATGAAGTCAGCTGAAGGTTTCCAGCATGCAGCCTCAGGGCTTTGCCATTAACCAAGCAGCTCCATGCTACAACTAGAGCTTGTCAAGAGGCTGATTTTTTGTTTCCCACAGGAAGTAAGGACATTCTGACATTTACTGCATGATAACATTTCTGAAAATATGTTTCAGATAAATAAGACCATTCTGAGAATACTGTAGAAGTTTGTTCCAATCATGACCTTAAGAAACACTGTGTTACCTGTGTGACAGAAAACAGGATAAACCTTGGAAAGAAAATTCCAAAACCAAAGCAAAGTTGGACCATCTCAAATTTCACTGAACGTATCATGCCCCTTGCTGTTTTCTGCCACAACACTCCTCTGCTGACATCCCCTCTCCAGGAGAGGCAGGTAACACACCTCACCCTGTAGGTAACCAGTGCTCAGGGAGCTGCTCCTTTCCTGGGGGCCAGCAGTGCTAAACCCACCCTGCCCCACAGAACCCCAGCTCAGGGGATCCCACGGAGCTGCTGCTCCAGCACCAGGTGCAAACCACGTCTCCTTGGCCTCAGCCTCAGCACAGACCCGAGATCTGCTCCTTTGAGAGCTACATCAGCCCAAACTTGGAACCACAACAGTGCAGGAAAACAGCCAAACCTGCTTTTAGCATGAACTCCATGGGGGGCTGGAGCTGTTCACAGGAGCCAGCCAGCTCTGCTCCTCTCTGGCTTCCAGCATCATATAATTCCTTCACTCAGAACAGCTGGAGCCACATTTCATCTGCACTCCTCAGGTGTGTTGCTATCCTGCAGATTTAGTAGAATTTCAGAGCTGTGCTGTACCATCCAGTAATATTTTGAGGCTGCAGAACAGTGCATTGGGAAACAGGTCAAAATGCCATTGACTGAATTTCTCAAAGGGAAAAGCAGTGCATTATTAAGGAATTCAATAGATAATGTGGTCCAGGTCCAGGCAAAGCCAACTGACCCATGGTCTAACTCTGAACACTTGCAAATGTCAAGTTATGGGTTGCAAAAGGAGAATCCGAGGTGTTTTAACTGTATCAGGACATCCTGACTCTTAAAATGCCATTGTTTGCTCCAAATTCTTCCATCCTGTTTCTACTGATCATTGGGCCTCCAAGGGCTGAGAAACAGGGCAGGGTCACCTCCTGTGGTACCTGCACAGCCCCCAGCCCTGTGTGACACCAGGGGCACCTGGCTTCCTCTGGCATGCCAGAAAACCCTGTTATTTATGGAGCAGCTCCCCTGTCCCCCCCACGTGGCCCCAGTGAAAGCCCCAGCCCCGTGTCTGGCCCCACGAGTGACCCCCAGGCCTCGCTGCATCCCCTTATGCTGGGGTGCTGGAGGGATGGGCAGTGAGCAGCCTGTGCCTTGGCTGGAGGGCAGAGAGGGCTGGGCAGGCAGGAGGGAGAGCTGGCCTGGGGTCAGAGTGTGCCTGGGCTGGGGGAGAGCCCAGTGCAGGTGATGGGTTTGGATTTACAGACAGCACGTTGCCCTGGGAAGGGGACGGTGTCTTTGAGAGGGAGCAAGAAAGGGGAAAGGAGATCATGTTTTCTCAATGCTCTTATCTGAAGCAAACCCTTAATAAGGATTGGGATGAGCTGGGATAGAAGGGAGGGTTACCTGTGATATGGTGAAAAGCTGGGGGCAGGTGGGGGGTGAGTGGGGGGCTCAGCTGTCTCCGCGAGGGGCTGACACACTTTGTCCCCCAGCCCAGAGGAGCACAAGGGCACACTGCCATGCCAGGCTGCCCTGCCAGCCAGCACTGCCTGCCCTGACAGCGCTGGGCACTGCCCCTCAGCCTTGCAGGAAGGGTTGGCATGCTCACTTGGCTAATAATGACAAACACTGCCCTGGGCAAGAAGAGTAAGGGGTCCAAATGAACCCAAACCCCAAAGACAAGGACACGGTGCAGTAGCACCTGTCTGGCACCTTCCTTCTCTCCTCACTAGGACCCCCAGTTCTCACCACTGCTGGTCCTCCAGTGCGTGCTGGGGTGTGCTGGGGTGTGCAGGTCTGTGCTGGGATGTGCAGGGGTGTGCTGGGGTGTGCAGGTGTGTGCTGGGGTGTGCAGGTCTGTGCTGGGGTGTACAGGTGTGTGCTGGGGTGTGCTGGTTTGCCATGGGCTGGTGAGGGGCAGTGACAGAGCACCAAGTGGGTCTCCACGCCCTGTGCTCAGGGTCTGACAGTGGTTCCAGCCTGCCCTGTGTTTCCATCCATCCTGAGGAAGCTGCTATACTGACTGGAGGCCAAATATAGCAGGAAACATCAGTTGTGACAGAAGTTCCTCTCTGAGGGCTTGGAGAACTCAGAAGTGCCATTATTTCCTGCATTTAAAATGACTGGTAATCAAAAGCCTTGTTTGGGAAGCCCCATTTGTGCCTCACACAACTCTAGGCTCTGATGTATACTAAAATCTCACATTAATTATGCATGAAATGTACGTCTTTGGCTTTTAGGGACAGAGGAGACAGTTTTGTCTTGGGAATAACCAAGAATTATTTTGGCCTGGAGTCAAGAACACAGAGCCCAATTTTTGTTCATTTCAGTTGGTTTTGGGTTCCTTTCTAAGTGTAGGCAGCTATTTGAAAGGGGCTCATTTCCTACAGAAAAAAAAGTTATTGTGTACTCTGCACATTCTTTCAATGCACAATTTCAAAACCTGAGCAGGCAGCGCCCTGCTTGCTTCCCTGGCTCCAGGGCTGGCACTGAGCTCAGGTGACTCCAGAAAGGACACCTAAGTCTGTTCTGGGTTGTATTCCACCCTCTACATCTGAAAATTCACCTGGGAATCCTCCAACACTCTTAGGCAGCTACTAAGTAGTTTATAAGCAGCGAGCTAAGGAGCCTGAAAAAGGATTGCAAATCAGTGATCCCATTGAGGATGGGGCTGTGGGGCTGGCAGGGGAGCTCCCCACAGTGGCACAGCCATCCAGAGACATCCCAGCTCTGCTCCTGAGAGGAGCCACCCTGCTCTCCTGGCTGGCACCGAGTGCTGGGGGCTCTGAATGCCCCACAGGGGAAACACAGGGCCCTCTGACACTGGGCTCCACACAGGTTCTGCTTTTCCCCCGACTGTACAGAGCAGTCTCTCAAGAGGCAAATGTGAAAAATTATAACATCAGTCACAGTGCCTTCACAGCCACGTGGCTGGACTGTGCTCCCTCACCCACCAGTTCCAGGCACCAGCTTGGCCATTTCCGTGGGTTTTGGTGGGATGTGGCACAGAGTGGGGCATTTCTTCCTTAAACCTGGCCCCGACTGAGAGGCCATGTGTGGCTGCAGGATTCTCCTGCTCCCAGCACAGGCACCCTGCCCAGCACCCTGCCCAGCACCCCGCCCTCGGCTCCAGGAGCACCCCAAGAGTTGCCCATCTCCCCATTATGTTTCCAAGGAAGAACAAACAATGCAGAGCTGCCATGATATATTTAACGATGAATCATTCTCTTAAAAATTATCAGCTGTGAAAGGCTTTCACCACTCTGGGAATAATGCAATGATGTATTTCATGTGAATCAGTGCGGAGCGTATCCATGGCAACCCCATCCTTGCAGTTTGCCAACAGTTGGGGTAACCGGCCTGGAAGAGTTGCAGAAAATAAACCCGCATATTATGGGTTTTTAAAGGAAAAATCAGGCTTGTTTTGAATTACGAGTGGCTCGTCTGTATGCTCAGCTTAGGCTGGCTTGTTTGGCACATGGTGGGACCGCTGGTGGGTCCCTCCTGGGGGTGGCCCAGCCCCTCTGCGCAGCCCCGTGGCTCCTGTCCCTGCTGTGGCTCCTGTTCCTGCCCTGCCACCGTCCCTGCTGTGCCACTGTCCCACCCACAGCCTGGGCACGGGGCATGGGGCACGGGCGGAGCCCGGCCGGGTGTGGGGCTGGACTCAGCCCCTGCTCCCCGGGCTACAGGCAGAGCCAGACAGAGCCTGAGCCACCCGAGGGGGTGACGGAGGGGGCCAGATCCAGCCTCTGGCGCAGCATTCCTGCCTGTTGGGAGTTTGAAAGCAGCTGAAATGCTTGTGATGTGCCAGAACCCTGTGTCCTGGAACAGCGCCTTGGCTCCTTTGACACTCGCTGGGTCAGTTTGGGGTCTGTGGCTGCCCCGAGGAAAGAAAAAGCAGAGAAGGGCAAGTTTCTCCAGGGAATGAAACAGCTGGTTTGATGCAGATCGCTGGGCATTACCAGGCTGCCCCTGGTGTGCCTCCCTGCAAACTCAGAACAGCAGTGCTCAGGAGTGGGGAGAGCAGCAGAGCTGGACCTTCCCTCCGGAGGGCTCATCCCTCCTGAGCCTCAGTCCACTCCTGGTGCTCTGGAGCCCTGGGAAGCTCTGCTGAGCTCTGCTTAGACACCTAACAGGTTTTATGCCTGGAGTGTGAAGCTTGAAAGCCCAGCCTGAAGCAGCCTAAAACGTGATTTTCCCTTCAGTGTCAGGAGATGAGTGACTCCAGCCCATCTTTATTTTCTCTGAAGCATTATGAAAGACTAAACACTCCAAGAAAATGGCATCCATTCACAGCGTGCCAAGGCCACTGGCGTGCTACTAAAATTCTAATTGCAAGAGGGTAACTATCAATCTCTCTGACTCATGCTACAGAAGATGCTGAAACGGCACTCTTGTTTTCATCTCTCAAGCATTCCATCACAACAGTGGTCTCTTAATGATAACACCCATAAAGCACATGAAGTTCTTCATAGGTTTTCTAATTTCACTGAACATATCCCTTATATTTCCCTATTAAAAATAAGGAAAAACAAACAGGGAAAGGATGAAAAATGGTAGGGAGAAGAAAAGAGAGAGAAAACTGAGTAAAAGAGGGTTAGGAAGAGAGACAGTTTGGTTTCTGCCAACCTAAGATTTTTCTAAAAAGTTAGGACCAAATATTTATCCACTTTTCCATGTTCCACCTCTCCAAAACTTCACCATCCTATGTGCCAACCAGGTCACCCCAGCTGCCATGCCCAGCCCCTGTCCTGGGACCATCTCCTGTTCCACACAGTGGACACAGGCCAGCTGTCTGCAAGCACCGCCCAAGAGATCCAGTCCTTCTGCCATGGGGAGAATGTCCAGGATGGGGGGATATATCCCAAAAACCAGCAAACCCAGCTCAGGGAAGTAAATTTAAGGATGAATCCATTATCATATTAATCCTCTGACTAACTCCCAGACAGCAGAACTGTGTCTTGGCACAGCCCCAGGGCTCCTGAGCCCATCCGTGCTGTCAGCAGCGCTACCTTGGCCTCGGCCAGGACCAGACAGTACAGCCTCAGGGAACAAACGTGAGCAAAATCTAATTTTCTGCTGGATCAACCTGAATTGTAAATCAATAGCTGAGTTTCTAATTGTTTCATAGGGTGTGCTGGCACTGGCCAAGACACAAGTTCTGTACAAGTCCTGGTTCTGAGCCTGTCACAGGTGACAGGACCTGCTGGGTTAGGGAGGAGGGATGGGCACAGGTACTCAGGAAACTCCTCCACGGGCAGTTCCTAACACTCCTGCTGCATCACGAGCACAGACATGATTAATGACCTCACAGCACCCCAGAGAGGCTGGCTGCAACTCCAGTACGTGGAAGAGCAGAGCCTGGTGCTCTGAGAAGCACTGGAGGTGCAGCTGCATCACCCGCCGGGCCCCCTGCCTGCCCACGGGAGCTCAGCTGCTGCCAGCAGTGCCCACACTGGGGGTGTGTCTGGAGAAGGGAGAGAATGTAAATTACCCATTACTCAGACTAACCTGGATGATGGCTGGTAGCATCTAACACTGATATTTCATGTTCCTGCATCACACAAGGAGTGTAACAAGAGGTGCATCTCAGCCTGTGAGACTCACAGGTTTTACTTGGTTTGCAAGTACTTCACTGGGCTGCAGCTCAGTTTTATGTAAATGTGCTGCTCTGAGGAAAGCAGAGCACTTTGTGCCTGACAGATTCATTGGAGCTTTTACTTCAAACACTTTTCAGGATAAACTCACAGCAAAGGGCTGAGTTATACAGCTGGAAACACACTCACAGAAAGAGACCAGAAACTTCAATAAAATACCTCTGGAGCTAATCTCTTCCTTGGGGTGTGATTTTGGTCTTTGAGACAGCCCTTTGAAGGACCTGAAGGGGGTCCCATCCTTCCCCATGTCTGTTTTTGTGTCCCCCTTGCTCCAGTTACCCCTGGGGTTGGCACACACTGAACAGCTCAGGAAAACTCATCCCCTTTGTGACCTTACCCTGCACAGGTGTGTGACACCAACAGCGTTTGGTGTCTCTGGGGCCCCCTCAACAGAACAGGGCAGAGCAAACAGATGTGAGAGTGAGGTCAGAGCCAGCCTTTAAATCATTAAATAGCAAACCATGCTGGCTTCATTATTTCATTTAATGACACATGAACTATGGAGGTGTAGGAGTAGAAAATTAATGTCTGAAAAAGCCAAGACTCAAATGAAAACATTTTACCACAAAAAGATTCTTTTCCTTTCTTTAAAAAGCCTAAAAAAAGAAGAGGGAAATATCCAGAATAATTAGCCCAAATAACACCATTAATCCTGAGCAGAAAAAGACACTTGTTCTTCCTGGATCCCTGGAGTGGGATGAGAACATTTTATCCTATGCAGTGTAGTGATTTTCCTTGTTTATTTGTTGCACATTGTATGCTCCTCTTCCAACAAGCAGCAGCCATTGCCAGTCCTTCAGCAGAGCCCAGCCCCAGTGTTCAGCTCATATGCATCACTGTTTCAGAGCCAAAATGCTGAAAATAATCTACCACTCCAACTTACTATTATCTGGACTGCCAAAGCCAGCTGCTCTTGCATCCCCTTTCAAATGAAACACACTATTCCTCCCAGCCTTGGGTCTCTTCTCATACACTGGTGGAAGCAGGGTAGTTCTTCTGAAGCCAATGGAGCTGTACAAGATGTGAGCCTGGGGCATGTGAGAAGGCTTTTATTGCTGCTGTGTTGTCTCTGTTGCCATGACTCTCCCAGCCCCTCAACCAAATACCTGCTCCAGTTGTACTGGGAGCTGTACAACATGTAATCCTTGCAGCACTTGGACTCAAAACAAGCCTGTTTTGTTTTCTCTCTGGTGAGGAACCAGCTTGGCTGATGTGCCTCAGAAGCAGCTGCAGAGCTGAGACAGAGCCTGGAGCCTCAGGGGTCAGAGCACCTGTGAAGGCCAGCACAGCATCAGCACCAGAGCCACCTTGCTGCCCTTGTGCCACTGCTGTCTATTCACTGCACCCTTCAGATGATGCTCCTTCCACTGTGCCAGCCCTCCTGGGGTGTGGACTCACAGCCTCAGAGTGTACTGACAAGGATCCCTTTCTAGATCTGTCCTTCACATCAGCAACAGCAGCAGGGAGGGAAACAGCCCTGGCCTGGCGCTTCCCCCAGGGCACAGGCTGGGAGTCTGCTCTGCAGCATCTTCAGTGCTTTTATTATCCACATTAACCACAGTGAAGAGAAGCCTAAGCCATGCTGCAGTCCCCATGGAAACAGGTCCAAAGAGCTCTGGTTGACTATTAATCAAGGTATATAAATGCCCTTTCTCTTCCAAAGGTCCTGAGGAAATGCCTCCTGTTAAAAGCGCCAGGAGCAGATGGACGTGCAGCAGGACACGTACCTGGGACAGGGTAGCTGGGGCTGGAATGGGATTTTACCTGCTCTACCCATAAGAGAATGGAAAGGAAGAAACCTGTTCGAATCTTCAGCAAGTTTCCACCCTTTTAATCCCACAATCCACCACAATGAAATTGTTTAGAGACAAGAAGTCACACTTTGTGTCCTTGGTCTTGGTGCTTGAAGGCCAGCGGTGGCATTTTCAGGGATGGTATTTGGGATGACAAAGTGTTTGCAAGCACGGGTGAATCACTTCCCTAAGGACACCCTCACACTTGTATTCAGGAGAAGAAAATGTTCTGCCTTTGGCCCTGGCAGTCTTTTAGCATCCCCCAAGCCCACCCGTCAGACGTCAGTCACACTCAGTGTGGTCCCTGCTCAGCTGCACCGGTGCTGATGCTCCCAGGCCAGAACAAACACAAACCTCAGTGCCAAACTGCCACAAATCAGGACTTCTGGGGCATGGGTGAGACATCTGAGCAGCACAGTCAAGAAGGGCCTTTAGAAAGCTCAGACCCCTTTTCCTTTGGAGCAGATGACAGTCACTAAGGAACTGTGCGGGCATGAAACATGTGCCCCCTCCTTCACCCCTGCCAGGTTCCTAAACTAAATTTGCACTGGAGAGTGATGGAAAATTTATGTCCATATCAGAAAATAAGGAAAAAAATTCATATAAGCAGAATAATATAAATTACTGATCTCTATAATTTCAAAATATTTTTGTAATATAAAAAGGTTAATTTTTAATATTAATTTTTGGCATAAATTAGCTAAAGTTTTATTGTAAAAGCTGTTTTGAATCACACATGAGAAAATCATTTCAAAGCTTCTCTTAAACTACCATTTTAAATTTGTTTCAAAGAAGGGAGCCCTGCAAACTGTCACTTTGCTGTATCAGCTTCAGCTTCAACAGTCATCTTCTAACAAAAATATTTTGCCAGAAAGTTCCCAAACAGCATTTCTACAGCATCACATTGTTCCCAGATCTTAAAATAGGAGACTTAGGGTTATCAATCCCAAAGCCTTTCTCGGTCATAAAAACTTTTTTTCTTAAAGGGAAAGCAGAGTCATGAGCTCTTCCCTCCTGTGCTGACGCAGCCCTGAGCCCTGAGCAGTGGAAATCCTTCTCCCCTTCTGGGAGTTTTGGCACTGGGCTTTGTTTCATGGGAACAGAGTAAAGGGACTGGAGGAACATTTCCTTCCAGGATCCACCTGCTGCAGCCCAACCCAGCCCAGCCCAGCCGGACAGTCCCTGCCAGCCCCAGGGCAGCTGGACACCACGCCACGGCCATGCGGTTCCTGCCCAGGTCACTTGGTGCCTGCTCTACAGGAGGTTCTCCAGGATGGGAACTGGCAGTGGCAGGGCCCAACACCAGTAGAGGCAGCACTGGAAGCCCTTGGCCATTTCCACCTACTCAAAACTGGTGTCTTGGCAGAGCTGAGGTTCCTCTCCAGGCATTGTCTGTGCCTGGGAGCCCCGATTTCCTGAGCAGAGCACTCCTTGTATGCTCCATGCTGTGAGCCAGGGACCTATGGGATCCCTCCATCCTGCTCTTCTAAAAATGAAAGCAGTAGATTTGCCTTCCCCATTGCCCCCAGTTCTTTCTCCCTTAACATAAACATGCCCTGAGGAGTGAAAAGATAAATTCCTTCTTCCCTCTGCATCTTTGATGACAAGCTACAATCAGCTTTGCTCGTGAGATGCCACACACCATATCCACAAGCTGCCACAGAAATAGGCCACTAGAGCAGTACCTTGTGTGGTTATGAGCCCTGGAGTGATGGACAGGGCAGGTTTACTGCTCAGCCCCACCGTGGGCACAGGACAAGGGGCAGAGGAGCAGGGACCAACCGGACAGCACCGAGGCACCGAGTGTTCTTCCCAAGGCTCTGCACATTCCCTGCTGTGGCAGCAGAGCAGGGCACTGAACTGCCTGAAAACACAGCAGGATCTCATTGTTAGCTCAGCCCAGCAGCTCCTTTGTGGCTCTTGGCTCCTCATCATGAGCCAAAATGGTGCAAGATGATCAAGTCACTGACCACGTTCCCCCCCCAGGAGTTTCACAGGCTTTAAACGTCTAAAGCAAACAATACAAACAGAGCAGCAATTATGAACTGGAAGTTTCCTTTTCTGTCTTACATTAAACAAAAGCCTTTTTTCTTTCCATCTATGTTGGAAGATTTGGGATCTCTGGGCTGTGCTGGAGGAGCTGCATCCCTCTACCCCCAGCCAAGGAGTGATGTGACCACAATGCCCCAGGGCCCAAGAGCCAGCACCGGGGAGCTGCGCAAAGAACGAGACTGGGACCAGAGCCAAAAACAACTTCTCTCCAAGTCTTCCCAGAGACAAGACTGTCTTCACTGAGTCATTACACATTCTTTAAGCAATGACACTGAAAATAAGACCACGACAAATGAAAATGAAAATCAGCCAGTTTTAAAGAGCTCCACGTTCCCTCACTCGAGTTCAGAAGCGGCTGCTCAGAAGACACAGATCCTGTATTTATCCTCCAGGCAAACTCAAACAGGAATTGCTTGGCCTCTGACAAGCCACTCTGTTTGCACAGTTTCCAGGTAAAGTCTGAGTTAGAGGCATTTTTACAAAGAAAATAAAAGGCCCATCATCTTTTGTGCCACAGATGGAAACCTGAGTGGTTTTGTGAGCACAAGATCAGGGTCAGAACAGGTCTATCTGAGTTTTCTATTTCTAGTCAAAAGCTTTACAAAATAACTCTGTGCCAGCAACTCCCACAACCTTCTCTGCATGGAAAGGGCAGTGACCTCATGGCCAGCTAAAAAATGAAAATATCCGGGGTCCTTCTGACCTCTTTCCTATTTTTGCAGAAGAAGAAAGGCTGGGAGAGGAGACGGAACCCACAGTGACTGGGAGCCATTCAGGATACCCTGTCACTCTCCTTCCAAATGACTCCTGAACTCAGCCAGGCTTCAGCTTTTCACAGCAGCTTCAGCACAAAGCAAAATACAGGAGCTAATCCTCAGAGGTAGCAGCTGAAATAACTGGAGGTCAGACAGCCAGATTCTGCTGGGTATGTTTGAGTTTTTCAGAGGATTATGAAGTTTTTCAAAGAAAGAAAAGGTTATGTTTGAGCTCCTGTCTTTGCTCAGAGTTAAGGTGTCCTGGCCCCTCCTCGCCATCCTTTGCTCTGCCCTGGAGGGAGCTGCAGTTAAGTCCATATGCCAAGAAACAGAAGAATATTTAGATACTTATTTCCTAGTTGGACTAATAGATATGGGCTGCTAGGCATTTGCATAGGAATTAGGGCCATTAGAGCCTCTCAAAACTGGACTTAAAATTTGTTTCATCCTTACTGAACCACAAAGCCTCAGGCATCATCATGAGAACAAATCACACAGGGACTGGCTATTTTCCACATCACTGCCTTATCCCGTGGGCATTAACAATTATGAAAATTCATGGGAAAACACACACATGAGACTGCTTTGGGCAAAAATCCCTGGCCTTACAGAAAATGCAGCGGTGAATGATGTTCTCAACATAAAATTAATGACCTGAAAATATTTTCTACTTTTCTTGCCATAATGATGAATTTGTAGAACTAATAAGGACAGTGGATAAATGGTTAATGTTCCCCTGCAGACGGTCACAGTTTATTACTATTATTACTATATTATTATTATCATAATGATTCAGAGACTGGCAGGGAGAACCTGACTAGCAGTGCAAAATGTCTTGGAGGTGAACGTCACTTTTAGCTCCTCCAGAACTGTCGCTTCTTTAGAGCTCTCTAACAGTAACTGCTGCACAACAGCCTCTCCAAAAATTTTTCCCTATCATTTGCCTGTGTTTCCTCAAAGAAACAAAACCAGGAATTTCTGCAGACAATTTCCTTTCTGAGCAGGCACAGGCCCACAGGCTCTTGCCAGGGCATACTGTCAAAGTGTGGTGGTGCTTTTCAGTCCTATACAGCTGAAAGGAAGAGCCTTTTGTGACCTCTCAGGATTTTAAATGGGAAGCAGAACTAAAATGTTTCATAGCAGCAAAGTTTCCTGAACTTGACTTCTAGCTGAGCAGCCTTCCTGAGCACAGCTCAGCTGTCCTTCCCAAAATACAACGTGTACTGAGCACTCTCTGCTGTGTCTGAACAGCTTTACTGCTCTACTTTTCTCTTCAAAAGCATGCATATTCTATGGTTGTTTCTCTTTAAATAGACTGGTCTGGCCTGGCAGGAATGAAAGGCACAGAGGAACAGGCCAGTTCTCTGCTCATCTTTTTGCTGTGCATAATTATGGATGTGGTCCAATCTCCCTTTGAGCAAGTGGGAATCTTTCAGGTTAGGAAGAACCTGGGATCTGAATTTCACACCTGAGGGAATTGATGCACCGAAAAACTTTTTTTTTTTTTAATCAAGCCTTGATCTTGAGTCTCTTAGATCAATGCCCAGGTTGATGGCATCTCCTCACCTGATTTGTCTTGTTCCTCCACGAGCATTACTTACTCAACTTTGAGCAAAGTGAAAGACTAATTCAGCCAAAAAAGATGCACTGGGAAGCCTCTGTATATTCCCAACCAGGGCAGACAGGAGTGGTTTCTGACAGCCATAAGAGCACAGGGGAGCTGAGAGCTGCCAACAGCCGAAGGCAGCAGGGCCCAGGAGAGCCACGAGCTGCCAGTGATGGGAGGGACCTGATCTCCTCATCTCAAACCAACACAGGAAGCACATCCAAGTGAAGCTCTTTGACACTGCAGCCCTCAATTCCCCTGCTCCATCACCATCCCAGTAAACCCAAATGGAGTCTGACACCTCTCTCTGCTGGAGATGTGCTGCCTGTGTCCCCAGGCAGCTGTGATGGACTGGCACTGCTCGACCTATCCAGTGACAGTGGATGTATTGGCTGCATTGTCCCCAGGACACCGTTTGTTATACAAAGCAAGAAATAAAAATCAAAACAAAACAAAACAAAGCTGATTTTTATTACTCCAGAGATTTTAATTTGGTGGGACTGCCTCCTACTACTGACCATAAAATGTTACATTAAAATCAAATGATATTACAAGAGCATGTTACAGAGTAAGAGCATGAGATTAAAAGCCAGCTGTAATTTTAGCAGTCTTGTCTGTAACACCAGTGCTCCTCGGGCTCTGGAGGAGGATGATGCATGTTTTACAGACACGCTTTTACTGACTATAATTTATAGCCTGAAGCACTATTGTCTTTGTATGAAAAGAACAATTCTGTTTTCCAGTGAGCAAACAGCTCTCCAGAAGGCACCCAAGTCCTCCAGAGAGAGGCAAAGGCAACAAAATGTTTAAGGCAGAATAAAGAATTTACTGCTGGACCGACAGAGACTATATATAACCCCTTTTGCCAGTGACCTTCCATGAACAACATAAATGAGAGATTCCAGCCTGACAATGAGACACAGCAATCTGGAAATCTGCTGCTCGAGTGAGCAGTGTCTGAGGGGACAGCAAACTCACTTTTCCTGCAAAAAGGGATGTGTTCTCTGCAAAACACCAGCCCTGAGCCGCCCTGCAGAGCAGCAGCCCTGTGGACAGTCACATTCACTTACCCAGCTGGAAAAGCCCCTGGCACAGCAGCGGTGCTGCTCCCCTCCTCTTCCTGCCCCTTTCCCCCAGGACACCCTTCAGCCCACAGAGAGCTCGCTCTCCACGCTATTTCCTACAGGAGTCTGGGGGGACAAGGTGGAGGTGAACCTCTCACACGTGGGTGGGGTGACAGAGCAGCCCAAGGGGATCATCACCATGGTTCTAAGTGATAACACTGATCAGCAGTGCTGAAACAAAACTGAATTGTGCAGAACCAACCCAACCTTTTTTGCTCCCCAGCAAAAATGGATTTGTTATCCAGCTGGATCGGTTATCCAGCACTAATAAGCCATCTGAGCTCTAACTAATAAAGAGGTGAAAAACATTCATTTCAAACATGCCTGTTTCCCAAAAATGTACCAAATTTATGCACATTTAACTACTGCAGTTGCAGAATATAATAGCCTTTGCCTGTATGTTCCCAGTAATTGCACATGGTCATTAGCATAGTCTATGCATTAAAGAACATCTTAATATTTAGTGGTAAAAATAGTATCAGCTCTGTAGATGGTATAAATGAATGGCTATAAAGTTCTCACAGTTTACTTCCAGTAAGGTTTGCTCTGTAATTTTTAATCAATCAACATATTTTCAGTTGACAAATGTGAGCCGATATGGATCATGTTGCCTTGTGAGGCTGAAAATAGATTTTGCAAATATGTTTCAGGGAGCGGAGGTGGCTCATGCAAGTGAAGCAAAAGACGAGGAGAGAAAAGATGGACACATTTTGGTTCCTGGGGCTGGATTTGAAGTCTGTCTCATCTGTCTGTGCTCATTAATCAGTCCAGAAAGGAAACACTGATCCTATTCACAGAGTGCACGACTGTTACTCGGAGCAGACAGCACCACTGGGAGTGACAGTGCTTCACTTTCCGACAAAAGGACACAGCAGAAACACCACCTTGTGTGTCCTATGTGCCACACCACCACGGGAAAGAGCAGGCACTGGTGCTCAGGTTCCAATTTATAATGGAGCCTGCAGGATTTTCCAAGTTGCACTGACTTGGGGGGAAAAAAAAAAAAACCCAACAAAACTCTAGAGACTCGTAGGGTGAAATAGAAAAAGATTTGACAGAAGTGCTTTTTCCTTTCCTATTCTGCACATACGAAAAAGGCAGAGAAGGGCATTGCTTAGGTTCCACACACACAAAAACCAGGCTTAGACAGATTTCTGCAGTCTGGGTCAGCACAATCCTTCTCCCCAGTCTGGCTGGGGGCACTGGCTGTGGAGGGCCAGGGGCTGGGATGTCTGTGTGCATGAAGAGGGTGAGGATGGAGAGCCCAAATGCAGCCCCCCAGTACACAGCTCAGCTGAACCCCACATGCTCAGAAAGTCTGGTGTTTAAGGCAGCCATATCTCAAACCTGCTGCTCTTAAAACTTAAGATCCAAGGTAGTCCTAATATTCACGTAACCCACATGGAAACTGGAAATTTGATTGGGTTTTAGCTGGAAGACAGTTTTATGATGTAAAAACAAATCTCTACTACTGCTTAATATTTTGACACACTCCAACTTTTTGTCTCTTCTAAAGAAAAAGAGACACTTCACTGACTTGCTCAATCATTTCAGGAAGAACAATATTTGAGTGCTCTGAAAAATGTTCAAAAGCAACTTATATGAAGAGCTGGAACAGCTGGAGTGGAACCATTACTTGTTCAAAACCAAAATTTGCTACAACAGTAGGATTTTATGTCTGGCAAAATATAGTAAAATCATCACATAATAAATTACTTACAACTGACCTATTTTTATTTAGAGCAAGCAGAGAAAAAATATCTGCAAATGAGCTGGAGGAGGAGGTGGGGCTCAGAGAGTGTCTACAGGAGCTACAGGGAGCTAAGCCCATTGAAGCAGAGATACAAGGAAAAGTCACTCTGTCCCTCTGGGATGGACACAGCTTTCACTCTCAGGAGAAAGAGGATGGGTACTCGAGGATCCAGTTGCACAGCACGTGCATGAAAAGTACCTAACTGAGTCAGATTTGTGTGGCTGTCTTCCCCACAGCTGTGATTTGGTAAAATTTCAGTGAGTGGCTTCCAGCTCCTGGTCCATAGAGCAGTAAGGGAAAAGGCAATTTCGTGGGGCTGCAAGACCCCACACAAAGAACTCCCAAAAGGGCCTGGCCCCTTGGCTGGAAACAGATGAAGAAGGCAGGGAGCTGTTGGTGACACCAGTGCAGCTCAATGCCTTGTGTCAGTCTCCAGGCTGCCCAGGGAAGAGCTGGAGAGCTGCTCCTCTCTGGCCTGGGAGCTGCCTCCTGCACAAAAACTGGGAGCTGACAGAGGTCTCAGCTTTGAAAAAAGCATGACCAAGAGAACAGACAGCTTGCACTGAAGTCCTCAGTCCATTTGTACACAGCTACTGCAGAGCAATGTGTTTATTTCCTACAGTTTGATAGATTATTTCTTAGTTATAAAGTACCCACCTAATTTGCCACTGAAATTATGCAGAGGGAAGTGAGCTGAAACAGGTTCTGGCGTTGTCAGCTGTCAACATCCACGCTCATTTCTAAGTTTTATGGTCTTAACCAACACATCCTGTTCTGTGCCTAAAGGACATTGACACAGTGAATCACATTCTCAAAGAAAGCAGCAATTTTCTGCCTTCTCCTGTTAAACAAACTAATGTAGACACTAAATGAACTTCTGTCAAGTACCTTAAAATATCTGTTACATACCAGCACCCACCACTGCCTTTTAGCTTGACTTTTCTCAAAAATCAAAGCTGTAGCCTTAATTCCATTAAAGCTGAGGCAAAATACCCAGTTCAAAGACTGATGTTACATCCTTTGTACTTAGTCTGCCAATGTGATAGGAACAGATATGATAGGAGAGAAATATATTCTGATGGGAAATGCCCTTTTTCAGATACTGAAATCCTCCAAGTTAAATTTTATCCAAACACTGCCCATTGAAAAAACCCCTCTGTTTTATGGTTGCAGCTGGTTCCTCCAATGCCCTCAATTCTATTGATGAATGCTTTATAGAAAACCCTTTTCCCATTAAAGCAGTGTAGTGTTGAGTTCTATTCTGAGTGACAATGGAAATGCATAAAGGGGGAAGGAGGGAGAGTAGGGAAGGGCATTTCCATTTCCACCCTGCCCTGTGCTCCCCTGCACCGGGGCTGCTGGGGGCTCACGCCGTGGCAGAGCGAGCAGTCAGTTTGCACAAGAGCAGCAGGGACACGACGCGAGCTGCTGTGTGTGACGTGAGGTGACACAGGGTGTCACAAAAGTGCTGCATCACACAGGGAGAGGAAACAGCAAGAGACACTGCACAGCTGTCCGGACTGAGGTTTGCAGGCGCAGCCGTTTGAGCACTGCAGGGGCAGAAACTTTTCCTCAGGTCTCGTACAGAGCACGTATCCTTCTATTAATGGCAAAACTGCACCAGAATTAGACATATTCTTCTCTGGAGCTTCTTTCTGCTCCTGTGTATTTATAGCCTCTTTCAATCCAGATAACGTGGCTGACAAAGCAGGATTGATTTGATTAGCATGTAAATAAAGCCTCATTGCTGCTCCTGGCTTGTCTGTCATGGTTGTGTTTTGATGGGATTTCTGTCTGCCTTTTCTATTTACATCTGCTTCTTAGAATCTTAGAGCCTTTTAGGGTGGAAAAGACCTCTAAGATCATCAAGTCCAATTATTAACCCAGCGCTGTCAAGGCCACCACTAACTCATGTCCTCAGTGTCTCATCCACACAGCATCTCACCCCTCCGGGGCTGGGGACTCCACCACTGCTCTGAGCAGCCTCATCTGCAGAGTTCCTGAGCCTGTGTTTTGGGAAGAGCTCTGGGAACAGAGGTCCTCTCCTGAGCATGTGGCACTTGCTCCTGACCCAGCTGCAGGAGCAGGATCCCATCAAGGCCATCCTGGGACTTCCTCCACATGAGGGAGGAGCCAATACTGCTATACCAATATCTCATTTTTCAAGGGGAACAGTTCTGAACAGCTTATGGGGGAAAGAAAGAATTCAAGCACATTCCACTGAATGCTGGGAACAGAACAAAAGGAACCTCAGTGCTCCAGCTGTGGCAGGATTCAGCAAGGAGGCTCTGCAGCACAAGCCCTTAGAAACTCTGCATGTTGACAAATTTTATTATGAGACAAATCACAATATATGCGATTAATCTCCCTGTTCATGGCAGCAGGGTTAGACTGCAGGCTGACAGCCTGCATGCTTGGATTATATTATTCAAAGGAAGCACCAGCCAAAGACTGCCTAATGTCATTTTCCCTCATTAGAAGGTAATTAGTGATTGCACTTGCAGTGCTGCACTGCATCCCAGCGCTCGGCAGTACTTCAGGGGATGGCATTTTCCACTCTGGTTTAGAGGGAAAGGGAAGCGATAAAGTTCACCATCAGGAACGTCTGGGCAGGGAAGTGTCCATCCCTGCCGTGCTCACAGGGTCCTCGAATCAAGGTTTCCTGGCCATCGGGTGGCAGGACATCATCAACAGGAATGTCCCTGGACGGGGGTGGGGGACCAAATCCACCCCAGCCCTGCCGCAACAACAGCTCCGGCAGCGACAGCGCCCGCGGGGCACTCCTGCTGTGGCCAGGTGTGAGCCCCGCACGTCCAGTGGTCACACAGGCCAGTGTCCGGCTGTGTCCGGCTGTGTCCCTCCGTGTCCCACCCCGCTCCGCCCGGCGCAGCCCCGGCTCAGCAGCGGCCGCGCGGCTGCAGCCGGGCCCGACTGAGCCGTGTGGGCAGGAACCGCAATTGCCAGCCGCAGGAAATCCAGGTTATTACAGGTTTAGATAATAAAATCCTTCTGCCTTGGAGAGAAAACGCTCCAAATCTTGAAATTTTCTACAGAATGAAGTTCAAGGAAAAGCTGACTCACTGAAACGCTGTGCTTAAACCAGATTGGTATGCATGATATGAATATTAACTATAATAAGGAAATTACAGTTAAATACATAAAATTAAACAAAACAAGACCATCAGTTCATCTGGGCTGTTCCAGTGGGGAATTCAGACTAAATTAACACAGCCCACAAAGCATCTTAATTTGAAGATGTGACTGAAATGTTGTGGTTCTTTTGGCAGATTTCTGAACAAAACCAAAGTTTTTAGCTAAGTTACGTGGCTTCACCAGTAAAACCCTTTATCCTGGGGCACAGACCTACCCTAACAAAACCCTGGACAAGGTCTGAGCATCTCCAAAACCCAGGACTGCTCCCATTTTGCTCTCTCACAGCCTCCTGCTTACGTGAAAACATGGAGGAAAACACCATATTTAAGCAGACATTATCCAAATTTCTGTTCAGAATAATTTCTGCTCTCTTCTCAAGGGACAGGCACCTCTAATCGCTTTGGTGTTTTGAATCCGTCCTTCTAAAAGCCAATTCCTCGGGCTGCTGCAATCAGACATCGCGGGACACGAACCAGGACAGCCATCCTTGGGGCAGGCACGCCTCGCTTATAACATACTAGCTATTTTTATCCATTACAGAGAGCTAAAAAAATAGATTTTTTTTTGTAAGAAGTACTTCAGGGAAAAGGAGCCTGCACTGAAACCTTCAGTAATTTCTGAGCAGCTCACCCCCCACACACACTCAGTACCCCCAGACCCTTCCCCCAGCTGCCCCCTCCCACTCTTAGCAGGGACAGGAGGGGAAGGGCCGGGGGGTTCTGGCTGCCTGTCCCCCTCCGGGGCTGCTCCAGCCACTTCATCACCAGTGTGCCCCAGTGCTGCTTGCCATTTTTGGCAGTCAGGCCCAGAAATATGCGGAGACATAAATAATTCCTTTTTCGCATTCGGTCAAGAGGACCGAGCGCTGGCTCTGGCAGCAGGGCAGGGCACCACGGGCACACCAAACACAGCAGAGCTCTCTGAGCCCTTCACTGCCCACTCTGCCTCGGGTGAAGGAGAGGAGAGGCACCCAGAGGTGACGGCAGCCCTGAGACAGAACGTGTTTTTAACAGGAGCTCCTGGAGGAGCGCTGGGCAGGCCAGCAGAGGCTGATCCAAAGGCTGCAGAGGGTCTGTCCTGGAATGCTCCCAGCCCAGGATTTGGGGCAGCAGTGCTCTTTGGGCTGCCCTGTGAGGCAGAACCTCGCTGTAGCTCAGTCAGGGGGGGTTTTTGGTGGAGACAGGAGCCGCTGCCCATCTTGCTCATTTCCCACTCTCTGCCCAGGCTGCCACATCTCACCACAGCTGCTCAAGGGGTTCTGAGCTGGAAAAGTGCCCCTGGACAGTGAATTCCTCTTGCCTTGATCCAACATGTGTCATGTGCCTGGGTGCTGCCATCCACCTGGGGCTTGGCTTCTGCTGCCTACCAGGAAGCTGAAGATCACAGGCAGAGAGAGACTCACGTCTCTCTCCTAAACCTGTGAGCTCAGTCTTCCTGGCCCCGTCCCTACACCTCCCCATGCCCATCAGAAAATGCCAAGGCAGGAAGAAGATCCCGTCCCCCAGAGCTCTCGTTCAGAGCATCCTGACTCAGCAGCACAGCACCAACACGGTGGTAACGAGGTGCTGGCACTGTATTTGTAACTCATCACAGTGCTCAGGCAACAGCTTGTTGCTCAGCATCTGCCTTCTCTCAGCATGTCCCAGCCGCACTGGCTTGGCTCTGACCATGACCTACACACCCTTTTCCAACAGTAGGAATCCTAAACCAGTTCAAGCTCTGAGAAGTTCCTGTAATCTGCCTGGTATCAAAATCCATGGTGACATCTCTGCTCTTGCCAGCTAGACCAGCTTGGTGTGAGAGCAGACAGAAGGCAACACTGACTGACACAGATCTGATTCTTAACTCAGGACCTGTCACATCCAGGCTGCATAGGTGAATCACAAAAATAGGAAGAAAGGCAGGAGAGGTGCTTTCAGAACAGGATGGCTGCTCTCATCATCAGTGGTCACAGCCCCACCTAGCACACCAGGGGAGGAAGCAGGCGGTGTGGATAAAACAGACCAGTGCTGGTCCTTGGTCAGTTAAGGACCACGCTTAAATTTGATCAGGTCTTCCCTCTCTGCTCACTGTTCACTCACTTCTCTAGACTTCTGCAAATGGAAACACCTCACCAGCTCTGCAGTTCCTCCCCAGCCCATTTCAGATCCACCAGCACTGCTCCTGTCCAGACTGACCAGCTGTCCATGCAAACAAGCACCTCCTGTGGCAGAGGAAAGGGATGGAAGTAGTCAGAGCCCATTGCAATTTCCTTCCAAATTAAACAGATCTCTGTAGCAAGCAAGGTGTCTTCATGCCCCACATCTGCTTCCCCTTGCCTGCATAGCAAAACCAAGCACTGGGCAATCCAGTAATGGTGGAGAACTGCAGGCTGGGCAGACCTGCTGATCTGCAGGCAGGGATGAGGAAACTGTTAAGAACATGAGGCACTCTGCCTCCCCAGAGGAGGACAGGGGACCTGGAAGCTTTGGCTCCCCTCCCCACTGTGGGAGTCCCTCAGCCCAGAAATCTGTGATCACCATTACAGGAGCCTACAGGGGCATCAGACCTGGGCTCACAGAGGGAAAGTCTCAACCTGAATATCTGAACAGTCTCTGAAGCTGGCCTGTGACCAAGTCTCATGTGCAGAAATAACCTACCCCCTGGAAACAGCCTGTGACTTCATTATTTGCTGAAGAGCCTGGCCAGCAGAGTCCTTAGCTCTGAGACAGCTGCTTCACGCCACTGTTTACTTCAGCTCTCCAAGTGCAAGAAGAAAAAATCCAACCCTGAAATATTTTCCTGGTGCCCTGCAAACAAAACACTCCAGAGTTTTGGCACCACATGCTGATCCTTAGTAGGTGGAGATTTGCATTGACTCCAGCTGAGCTCTGCTCTTTGACATCAGCACAACAACTTGCCTGCGTCTGCAGATGCCCTGCTTATGCAATGCCACTGAGTGCATTCCCTCGCTGCTACTCCACCAGCTCATAAATCCAGCCCTGCACAGCCCGAGCCTGCGAAGCACCAGGGGCTGAGGCTGCTCCGGGGGAACAGGGATGAGCTGGGGAAACAAGAGCCCGTTTCGTTTGGTCCCTCGGCACCGGGGGGGTTGACAGGTGGGAATCCTGAAACGTTGCTCCAGGCATAGAAATGTGTCCTTTTCTCTATGAGAGGACTTGAAGGGTTTTCCACGTCCCACCCTGTAGCCCCTGGAGAGCTGCTCCTCTGCCTGCTGAGCTCCCCGGAACCAATGGCCATTTGAGCTGCAAAGGGAAAAATCTCACGCTTATTCACTGTGGCTGAAAAAATATTTGCTGAAGGGCCCAGTTTAAAGAATAATGAGGGGATAAAAGGGCTGCAGCAGCCCCAGCAAATCTGTTTCATGCTCAGTGTTCCTTTTCCATTGTGCTCTGCTGGCTCTGGGCTCCGGGTGCCACAGCCATCGGGGACGGCTCGGAGCCGCCGCGGGGGAGGGATGCTCGCAGCCCCCTCCGCCCCTACACACACCGGGGCTCCCCTCCGTGGGCCCAGCCCAGCCTCCCTCCCTCCAGGCTTCTCCGAAAGCTGAACCTGGCAGATCACCACCAACAAAACAAGTCCAACAATGGCCCTGCAGGCTTTGCAGGCTCCAAATGAGTGGGGTGTCTGGATTTTCCTTCTTGTGCTTTTAAAGTGTCCCCAGTCCCAGCTTGTAGCTCCAGCAGTGGGAATGAGCTGCCATGGAAACCTCCAAATGCCCTTTTCTGACAGTGGCTGCCTCACACAGCTGAAGAGCACTCCCTCCCCAAGACACACAACTAGGAAATTACCCCTGCTATCACTTGTGGGATCTTCTGTGTGCCTGCAACGTTGAGATAAACGGTTTGGAAACCTGTGGAGCAAATTCACTGCAAATGAGGTTGAGCACAAAAGCATCATAAGCCAGAAATGCAAAGAAATCCAGATATTCACCACTGTATTTCAGTCTTGTCCTGGGATAATGAGTTTCCTTCAATGACATTTGCTGCCACAAAGGCATTTCCTGGTGCTATGAGACTTCCAAGGGAAAAAAAGAAATATTTCCACTTCTTGCAGGTAGACCATGATTCAAATAATCTCTCACCCATGTCTCTCTTTGATCAGGCCATCGCAGAGCACTCTCAATAAGCCACGAGTCCTCAGCTGAATGAGGCTGATGGGCAAACAGAGGCAGGAGAGTGTGCTGAGACAGTGCTGAGCTGCAGCACAGCAGTGGGGAGCAGGGGCACTCCGAGCCTAAAGCTCCTCTGGTGCTGCTGACAGCGCAGGCCTGGAGGAGTTTGGTGAGCATCAAGTGCAACAGAAACCCCACACACTGCCCAGACTCGCCAAAACTTTAGCTGTTATTGATACAACTCGAAATCTACTGGCCCAGAGATGTTATTTAAGAAAAATTAGCAGATACTTAAACTACCTGAGGCCCTGTGTAGAACCACCATCAGTGCACCTCTCTTGGTACCCTTTCAGAGTCTGGCCCAGGGTCAGGGACTTGGGTTGGCAGGAGGCTGCTGACAGCAGAGGTGCCCTCCTGGCTCCTCAACTCCTGCTCTGGACACACAGCAGCTCCCTGGAGATGTGGGAAAGGGATTCAGAAAGGCAAACACCCAAACTTTCCCGTGAGTCCTGGAAGAGCCTCCTGACACGAGTCTCTGCTGTGAAAGCCATGCTCTCATACCAACCACCCCAACCTGGAGTTAGAGCTCTTCTGGGCTTGTTTCAGCCAGGATCTAGCTGCTCTTTGCCTGTTTTCCTTTTCTTTTGTAGGTGCTTTTTCAGCCCCTTCCCTTCCTGCAGCTCCCCTTGGTCAGCAGGCTCTGCCATGGCCAAAGGTCCTGTGACTCTCCAGTCCCCAGGGAGGGTTGCACAACTGCTCCCTCCCCAGCACAAACTCAGCTCTGCCTGCAAGACTTCTTACAGCCTCTCTGGGAATCTTCCAGATGCTCTTTAACTATTTTTTTTTTTTTTGAAGCCTACAGCTCTTTATTAGAATTTGCTCTAATCTTATTTTAATTCCTTCTGCAAAGTCTCTTGCTGCCTTAGATCTACTTTAATTCCTTTTGCAAGATCTCCACCTCTTGTTTTATGTCTCCATTTAAAGTCTTTTGGCCTAAGATCCTGGGCTCTGTGCATGGCTCGGGCTTGCTCCATCAGATTCAGCAGCAATTCCAGCTCACAGCTTGTTCCTTTGAAAGCAGCTCCTGCTTCTGATAGCCAGACTTATCCCTGTTTGATCTGGATCAAAGTTTGGGGCCCCACGAAGATGACCCAATTAACAGGAAAAACTGACAGAACACTTAGGCATTTCTCTGATGAAATCCTACTTATTTATGCAGATTGAACAGCCCCGGTTCCCTGAAAAGAAACAGGAGTGAAGTTTCCTTTTCTCACAGCTCCAGGCATGCATCAAACAAGACTTAGTCTCCCTAACTGCTCCTTTTAAACTTTTCTGGGATAACCCCCTCAGGATGCCCCTCCTGATTTATTCCCCTCCCTATCTCCGTTTCTCCATTCTTCATTCTCCTCTTGCCTAGACTGATGAAAATTCATCAAACAGCTGCCTGGAGGTCTTTTCCTCAAGCTGTACCAGTTAGCAGACAGAAGGAAAGGGAAGTATTTTAGAGGCAGAAAACCAAGGGGTCAGCTCCTACTGACCCTGCAGCTCCCACCAGTGCAGGCTGGGGTGAGTCACTTCTTCCCTTTGAATTACATTCTCCCATTTCAAAAATGAGGACATGACAAAGCCTTCAAGAAAATTTTGCTCTGGTTTGGCCAGAAACTACAGATTTTGTAAGGAAACAACCTGCTCAGTGTGTGCGGCCAGTTGTGCCAGAGCAGGTACTCTCCCTGCCCTGCACACACATGACCATTCCCAGATCCTCGGAGGCTCCTGGCATCTCTCTCTAAAAGCACGATCTCCAAATAGCATCCCAGGTTGCCTTAACACCCCTGGAAGCAACAGCAGGGGGAATTCAGCCATCCTGCAACTGCCTGGACTTACAGAGGGGAAAGAAGGAAGGGAGAAGGGAACGTGTTCTTCTGCTTGTCAGCCTTTGGAAGTGAAACTAGCAGCATTAAGAATTGCACTGGCAGACAGAAAGACAAGTTTTCACTGGTGGTAAGACCTTAAAAGACAATTGTTTATTTAAACTAACTCAAGGTCACAGAGATGTCCAGTTTGAGAGAACTCATTTTTTTTCCCTTCATAATTCTGCATCTGAAGTTGCTCAAACGATGAAGCAGGACGGTATGTGCATGTGGCTCCTGCTGATAGTGGGAAGGCAAAGGAGGGCTGGGAAAGATGCTGGAGCCTGAAGAAAAGCAGACGCTTTCTGTGAAAGAGTACAGATTGGGCAGCACAGAAAGGTCAGCCCTCCCTCCCAGCAAGAGCAAAGCTCAGAGGCAGCCGGAGGATTTCATGATCTCGTTTCTAGTTTTGGAAAAAAATTTCAATCTCTACCCTTTGAGTAGTGAGGATTTAAATGCTGGGTTTTCCTAAATACTACAGTTTACTTCCTTCCAGTGGCAGGTGGCTGGGCATGGCCAGGGTGAGATGGGAACACAGAACAGTCCGTGGCAGAGCTTCTGAGCAGCCCTGGACAGCCCTTCTTGTGAGCCCAGAGCTGGAGAAGGGCATCGTGTCCCTGCAGGGTGCATCCTTCTGCAGCCCCTGCACATGAGCCACGCCGCTGCACTTGGCCACTTGGGTCACAGGCATGTTACTGACCCTTGAGTGCTGGACAAAAGGAAAAACAACCAGCCCAACCTCGTCCTAGTTCACCAAGACCATTGAAACAAACTGGTGGTGGCCATTGGCATCTGGGTCGTGACTGCCCAGGAGGATTCCTTGTGCAGCTCCACAAACCTTTCACCACCTGATGCTCTTTTGGAAGATGCAAACCTTTACCACATCTTCAAATCTGGCATCTCCATGGCCAAAGGGAGGAAATTTGGAGAAGTCATGTGGCAGAAAGAGGTTTGAGCCTTTTTATTTGGAAGACACTGCCTGAAGTGCTGGAATGAGAAGGTGCCTGGAGAGAGCTTGGAAATTCAGATCTTGATTGTAAGCATAACCAAAGTGAAGTCTCATTTTGTAATTGAAAAGACAAAAGCGTCAAAGCTCTTTGGATTTATGCCTACTGGAATCCACCTTCCAACTATTTTCTAAATTGGTTCTCTCCAAAATCAAAAGAAAGCTCTAAAGCTCTGTCTCTGCAGAGATTTTGCAAAAGAAGAAAAGCATAGTTCTTGGGATTTAAATTTGATTTGTTCTCTCAGGGATGGGGTGATTTTTTTTTCCAGTACAACAGAAATTGACTGATGTCAGTAGCATGGGAAATGGAAAATGGTTTATAAGAGTTAACTCTCTGTTTCCCTAAGCTTTCCTTCATGGAGCTATATGCTTGGGACCATGTGCTGAACAAACCCATGACTTAGTTACTTCTCAGAGTCTTTGCAAGATAAAATACCTTTTCAATTAGGCCCTTCCATGATGCAGAATGAAAAAGTCTTGAAAGCTGTCATAAACCCAGCAGCCTGATGCAGTGACCAGATGGGAGCCCCGGACCCTTGGACCCCTCTGTCCAGGCGTGGGCTGCCCACAGTGCCTCTGTGAGCTCAGAACTGCCTTGGAGGCCTTCTGCCTCTGCCTTTTTGAGTCTGCAGCTCCCATCTCACAACCTCTGCTGATTTTCACTGGGAAAGAGGTGATCAATCCTCCTAGCACCAGGCTGCTGCTCCAAGCACACCAGTCAAAGGCAAAAAAGATCCAATGACAGATTCCCAGCCATTGGATGGTGATTGGGAGTGATAATTAAAAATTATGGAGCAATGCAATGCCAGAGATATTGCATATGCTTTCAGGATAAAGCTGAATGGCTCCAAACTGGAAATTGTGCTGTTTTCTCTTGCCAGAAAATATTTGCAATTTTGAACCGACCTTTTATCCTGACTGGTCAAATATTTATCCACATAAATCTGCAGATGCAGCCCCAAACAGCTCTGTGACCTGCACTGCAGGAGCAGTCTGTAACTACCAGGTAGTGGGTGAACACAGCCTATAGGTAGGAGACGGTCAGCAGGTTTTTGATGTCTATAAATACAGGTACTATATATATATACCTGCTCAGTAAATATATATATGCAGTCTTTGGGTCCTACATAACAAACCACCTCAAAACAATCCCCTATCCAGTGCAGTCTGGAGACACTAAAGCCTTCTACATGCCACATCCCAGCCTGGAAACCACAACTGTTTCATTTTCCAGCGCTTACAGTCCTGACCTCTCCCAGCCTTTCGTACACTCCTGAGACTCATACTTCTCTCGGGATCACAGCGAGCTTGTGTTTTTCATTCTCATGTGATTAATAAATTATGCTCTACAGATATTTAAGCAGCTCATGTTTATTTTTCTGTCAATAGAAAGAGAATGTTTATTTGATCTGGGAGCACTATTTTCCATTGTCTGAATTTAAACTCCAAAACAAAAACTTGAGGTATTAGGTGATTTACGAGCCTCTGCCAAAAATAGCTTAGCCTATTCTCATCAGTGAATCTCCCATTTTGCTCTTAGCAGTATCCCAGCAAAGTGATGGGGAAAGAGGAATGGAAGCCCATGGCTCCTGGCAGACACTCTGTGAGCACAGACCCTGCACCCCACACTGCTCTGAGCAGACCCTGCAAATGCTGTGGGACCCCCATGCACCGAGCAAGGCTCCAGCACTGACTCCCCAGGAAACATGAACAGGTTTTTGTTCAGGTTATAACAACTCATAGCTTTAGTTCTTGGATTCTTATTCTCTCAGCCGTGGCATCTAATGTGTGAATACCTCTTGATTTAATCTTCACTTCTGGAGAACAACTCCTGAACTTCACTTACTACACAGCTCTCTCCCTTCCTAAACCTCTGTGGTACACCAAGGAAACTATGTTCTATCCTGGGATCTCAGAGCAGAGGGAGGAACAGGCATAGAAGGCACTGGACCACAATGCCCATGACTCCCTGCAGAAGTATTTCCAAATAATTTCAGGTTTTTTGGGAAAAAAAAAAATCCAAAGGATCTATAGGGGAAAAAACCCCAATCCCATTGTTTTACTGAAATACAGTTTTCAGTCAGAAAACAGCATTGCTGGCTGTTTTCCCAGCATCTGTAGCTGTAACAACCGTGCTTCCAAGGGCCTGGGAAGGGCCGGGAGGGAGATGCGCGGCTCTGGGCCAGCAGGAGGGGCCCCTTTGGCGTGCGGGGCAGGTCCCGCTCCGCGCTGGGCTCAGGCAGCACCTGCCGAGGGCCACCCGGCCGGGCACTACGGGAGCCACAGCCCGGGCTTCTTCCTGCTCCTCCTGGAAAGTGCCGGGAGCCATGTGCGAGGCAACCCCCCGGCGCCGGGGCGGCTGGGGAGTGTGGTTCCCACCTCTATATAAAGTCTGATTTCCTGTGATGCCGGGCGTGTGGGTGTGAGCGAAATGGATGTTTTCTGTCAGGGATGACAGTACTGGGGTGAGCGTGTGCTTCCCGCAGCCAGGCAGCGCCGGGAAGGCGGGCACGAGCCGGGACGCAGCAGCTGCCTGCGTGTGGAGAGGAGCATCCCTCGGGAGAGGATTTGCTGTCCTCGGCCCTCTCTCTGCTCCGATCCCTTCCTTCCCCCGAGTGTGCTCCCAGCGCGAGGAAATGGCCAAACGCTCGCTCTGCCCGTGGCAGGGCAGGGCTGTGTCCGAGCTCCGGCAAAGAGCATCATCCGCCTCGCAGCCCGGACCGCTTCTCCGGATACAGAGCAAAAGACAACTGGCATTTACAGGGTGGGGAAGGACTCTAAGGTTGCAGCTTGTGGAATAAATCATGAAAAGCAACCAAGCCAGTCAGCCGGCAGAGCCAAAAGCTGGGAGAACAAACCTCAGCCATGCTGCACAAACAGGCTCAAATTCAACAGCAAGGTCCCCAGAAAAATGAACCTGTTTGCTCGGGTGCCTAGCAGGGGCAAACAGGCCAGTTTCCTGCTGCAGGGATGCTCATCCATGGATAACCAGTCTCAGGAGGGGTAGTTAATGGCTCCCACACTTATCCCTCCAAAAATCCACCAACGCCAGCCCCATTTGCCTGCTCAATGCCAGCTGTGCGGGTGACAGGGCTTCTATCCCATGGAGATGGGACAGGACTGTTCTCGCCCCACTGTGCTATGGCATGGCAAGTCAGATCCTATATGGGGAGGGGGCTGCAGGTCAGGACTGCCTGGATCATCCCTCAACTAGTAACTCAGTGGGGTGGTCAACCCAAGCTCATGGTCTCTTTCAGTCCCTAATTTCCGGAATACGTCAGAAAACTATAATTAAGGAGCCCTCCCCTTCTGGTGGAAGTCTGCTTGTGTCAACAGAGAGACAGGAGTATTTAGCAGCCTTCTTTTTCCATCCTGCTAATTTTAGCCCCTTATATAACATTTCTTTCAATACAACCCAGTTTCTGTAGCCCACTGAAGGAACGGCGCTTCTCATTTGTCTTACACCAGTGCCTAAAATATTCCCCGAGCCTGAGGGCTGCCTCTGTGCTCCCCACCACGCATGGGGCCAGCTCTGCCCACCGCACCACAACGTTTAAATAGCCCAGTATGTAGAGGGACACCAGCACAAAGCCAAAGGAGGGGCTGTCCTAGTGCAGTGGCAGTGGGGGATGGAATAAAAGCCAGTTACACCTGGCCCACAGGACCCCAGCTCCAGGTATCCTCTGGCAAACACCAGCAGAGAAAAGGGCTGAGGAGATGACATCTCCTCAACCTCCACACGCCGATTCCTGAACCTCCGGTGAGCACTGAAGCTCCACATGAAGAGGCTTCAGCTTTCAGCCCTCAGTGCGAATTCCCTCAGCCCCTTCCTGCGCTGTCATCTTTGATGAGAAGCGGTTCTTACCTTCCTAAGTAAACCTCAAAGTTTGTGACGCTCCAGAGCGCATCAAAAATACATCAAAATAACTCAAACTCCCTTTCACGGACCACATAAAGTTTGCAATTTGCATTTCAAAGCTATGGTAAGGCATGGAAGGCAAAAGCAAACAAGGCAGCAGCAGACACCCAGACCTGTCAATTATCCCACTGATTTTTTTGCACAAGGCTGGGAGAGCTGCAGAAATAACTGCCTGGGGCCAAGCTCATCCCTGCCCTGGAGCTGCTGAACTCAGTGGCTCTACACGTGTAGACAAGATTTGACTTTTCTATGCACTTTTCCATGTGAAAAGGCTGCTTTTCAGCATCACACCGCGGGGCACATTGGCGCAGCACAGCTGCCAGGCCAGGGGGATCCAGCCAGCTAACTGGTTAAAAAGGAAGGAGTTTTCACTACTACTAAGGGGGGAAAAGGAGTTGCCTGAAAGCACGGAGAATGCTGTGGAGATGCCACTGAAATGATATGTGTGAACAAGTGTCGGCAGTGGGAGCAAGGTGCGGTGGTTCCCTGCGAGAGGAGGCTCTTCCCACGCCGCGGGTGCGGATCTGCTCTGCTCTCCGGGCGGGGCAGCTGCTCCCTCCCCTCCCTCAGCTCCCGGCTAAGGCACAGCCCAGCCTGGGCATCCAGACCCCACCGCCACGGCTCTGCCCTTCCCTCTGCACCGCGTCACACCTCCCAGCCTGGTATCCACCGAGGATTTCTAGTGAAGCTTTGAATAAATAACGAGCACCTGATTTCTCTTTACAGTAATTAATCTAGGGGATAATGCACTAATTTGCCAATGATGGGAGAATTTATCTTTTCCTCAGAAAGAAGTTTTGCTATGAAAGAGTCACTGTAAGTCAATAAAACCTAAACCTCTGTATCCATCTTACACTAGTAACTGGTTTTAGCACCAGTATGGAAAGGGAATATTTTCTCTGCAGCACAGTGGTATGCTCCCCTCCCCTATCAGGAAAGTAAAAGCCTTCTCTCCGTCCCAGCATCTCCTGTGAAGATATGACAAGAAGACAAATGGTATTCCCCAGTCTTCGTGGGTGATTCCTGCCTTTCCCTGCCCTCCTCTTTGCTCTTAGAAGCAACAGCCAAGCCTTTGGGCCAGGGTGCTGTGCAGCACCTAACTAACACAGCAGGTTCCTGGCCCAGGATTAGACCTCCCAAGCACTACCCTAATATAAATAAATATGATTCATAAAGTCTAACTTCGAATTTGGCAACTGATCCTCTGAACAAAGCTGGTGAGTCAAGCTCTGAAGAGGTGGAACCAGCCACAGCGTTCATGATCGTGTTAGTCAGCATGAAGGAAATCATTGCAGCCGCTCTGACGTGTGAGCTCAGCACAGCTGATGGAAGCGTTGGCAGAAAAGTATTTGCATCATAACCCTGAACTGCTGGACTGTCTCACTGAAAATGATACCAGGGAATGTATTTTTTTCCAGCTACCCAAGCATTGGCACTGCAGTGCCAGACCCTGAGCTGGCATCAGTCAGCACAAACTGTGCACACAGCGGGGCTGGAAGTGCTCTCATCTGGGACACTGCACAGCAGGTGAGCAAGGAAAGGAAAGAGGGATTGCATGGAAATGGCCCCAACACCTCCCGGGTCAGAATTAGAGGAAATGATAACAGGGCCTTTCTTTCATGGCAGCCGTATGGTTTTGGATTAAAATCATGGATAGCATGTTACATGTGGCTGCTGATAGCTACCACAGAACCATAAGAAGATGCCCCTGCAGCACCCCAGGGATGGGCAGCATCAGGGTCAGCACTGCTGGTGATGGGGCAGCTCAGACTTTGAGGAGAGAGGAGCAAAAAATGGGGAGAAATGAAAACCAGGACAGAAAGCTCAACTCACAGCAAGAAGAAGAAACAGCTCGTGCCTTGCAGCCTGGACAGTGTGAAGGATTTTGTTCAGACATTTCTCACATCTGATTAGACTGATCCACTTCAACCTTGAACACAATCCAGCTGTATTTATATTCCAAAAAGAATAACTCCAAAGCCCCCAGGCTGCTCAACACAAGGCAATAGGACTCCCCCTTACCAGGACTTGCAGCTGGAGAGGGGAGGGAACCTCTATGTGCATTTGCGTTTGCCTGCATTTTATATAGCAATAAAGAAAGGAAAGAAATATAAAATAACAGGAACTTTAATAGGAAAGGAAAATGGGGTTCAGGGAGCACAGACTGGGGAAACAGCACAATCCAGTGATGCCATTTCAAACAGCCCTGTGAGGGTGGTACTGAAAGGAGGTGGAAGCAGGCAAGGGCCGAGCTGGAGAAGTGAGAAGGTGGAACGTGGAACAAGCAGCCCTGCCTGGCACGACCCGCTCTGCTGCAGGGGGGAGCGCTGGTCTGGCCTGGGCAGGTGGAAATAAAGGACATGCAGGTGGGGAAGAGTGGAGACAAAAGGGGGAAATAAACCTGAGAGCACAGACAGAAGAGCTGTCAGTGCAACCACAAGGGAGGCACCAGAGCTGCCACCGTAAGCTATCGCATAATTTAATGCCTTGAACCCCCTGGGTTTTGGGTAACCGGCACTTAAATCTTCCACTTGTGTCGGGCCAATGGAGCTGCTGCGGCACGGAGAGCGTTTCCCCGCTAAGTGCAATTACCCCTCGCTGCCCCGGGCGGCAGCGCGGTCACTCAGGGGCTGGAGGGGACAGAAAACAGCGCTGGGGACAGCAAACAGGGTCAGGCTGAGCAGTCTCACCCCCCACCGCAGAGCTGGAATTCGGGCGTGCTCCGAGAGCCGTCCCAAGAGGATGAGCTTCGTGGTGAGGAGCCGCAGAGGTGACGGGAGCCAGGACACCCTGACACGCTCCCGCCTGCGCCGGACGCCTCCCGGAGCCGCCGGCGCAGGAGCTGCCGTGCTTTGTTTCTCAGCTGAGGTTCTTATTGTGACAAGTGAATCACCGGGAATGAATCTAACAAAGATAGTGTGGTAAACTTAACAGAAAAATTATATCCCTCTGGATGTGTGTTATATTTTGAGAATAAACTGAAGAATTCCTCAGTTTAATCCATCTCCCGAGTTTGCCTGGGGTAAAAATACCCTACAAACAAGCCTTGTTTTTTCATTTCCATTAAACCTGTCTTTGAGAAAGTTGAGACTGATACAGTCCTTGTTAACCTTAGCAATTTTCAGAAGTACAGAGTGTCTGTGAGTTTTTGGTTCTCTGCTTTTTCATATTGTCTCGTTGGGAAGGATGAAAGGTCCAGAGTGATGCCAGCAAGCTGGTAGTGCCCCTATTACAAGGCCCTCATCTACAGCTCACTTGCCAAGCAGTGACCAGTGCACTTGGTTTGCAGATTCTGAATTTTTTCAGTGAGGGTATTACAAGGTGGACCCCATCTCTGTTAGTGTTGCTGAAGGACGGAGCACTAAGGTCCTCCTCTGTCCAGCTCTGAGGGGATATCTGGGGCTCAGCAAGTCTGCTGACACCTTTCTGATGCTGCACGCACCTGTGTCAACTGAAGGCAGCATCTGTGCCTTACAGGAAAAGCCTGCTGAAATCCAAATCACACACGAGGAAGTCTGAGATGCTGTGGAAACCTATAGACCCCTGTTCTGAAACCAAAACTCCAGACTGGCAAGGACACTGCTCAACAAGGCTGTCCTATCCACAATTATGCTCATTTCTAACCAAAACTTCCAAACACTATAGCAACCAAGGTGAACCATTTACCTAAAATGTCTGCTTAAGCTGTTTTCTAACACAAATTCACCTGGGACTCGGCCTCCCCTGGTCAGTGCACACGGGGAACCAAATCCACCCTCCACTGAGGAACCAGGTTTAAACTCAACCTGAGCTGGTAGGAAAGCAAACCCACAGTTTGGAGTGAACTTGCCGTGTTCTCCCAGTCATGAAGAGCTATGAAACCCAAGGCTTTGTATGCTGGGATCCCACAGGTTCCTAATGGGAAAACAGCACATTGATGGGAAAAGGCTGAAAAAAGGACTGCAGGGGAGCAGAACAGAAAAGACCAATTTCATGGGGAATATTTCTGATTTCAGGTCGTGGCCACACAATCTGGGGGGTGTGGATGGGTGAGGGACATGTGCCTGATGTCTCTTGCACTTCTCTGCACTGAGGGAGATAAATAAATGCAGCCCCAGACACAGCATCTCAGTATTACAGGAGCTCTATGGGAGCTGACTTCCAGCCTCACTGCACCTTCATCTTCTCAATTAATATTTATAAAGCCCAATATTTGTGCAGTGTTGTGCAAGGGGAGGTATATTAACCAGAATGTCCGTGGGGCATCCATGAGAGCAGCTCCCACCTCCCTGCCACGGGGCACCTCTGCAACGCAGGCAAGGACAGAATCATCAGAGGAAGAGCTCTAGCCCTGGGCATTTAATTCAGGTTCAAGTGCAAGTGCGGCTGCAGAGACAAAGGGCAGGCGGGATAAATCCCGGAGCACAGCGGCTGAACTGCCAAAATAGAGTTAAAACACTGCCACGTTCTCGGTACTGAAATGCCTGGAAATCCGGCCAAGAAACCAGACTTTAGGGAAAGATCAAAGGATAAGTGCATCTCACCAACATGCTTCCTTTTATTTTTTTCGTAACTGTGATCAAATTTGCAGGAGTAGAAATGGGTTTTAAAGAGGCGAGAACAGGCTGCCCCTCCCGAGGACTCTCCCCTGCTCCGCGGGAGCCGCATTAACTCTGGCTAAAGGAAGTGGCCATGCCATGACTCATACTTTCCACTCCCCATAATCCCTCTCAGTAGGGTACAGACTTAAGAGTTTTCCTCTGACTTCTATTTTGTTTTAATTTATGCACCTGATTTGGAAGAGCCTTTGAAAAAATCTGACAGTAGAGAAAAAAGGAGCCTGTTTTATCTGATGGACAGAATTTTTATCTGAAAAAATACCCCAGTGCAGTGAAATTCTGCATTAGCAGGCAAATAACATCAGTCTACAGCTTTCTACAGGCTGTTAGTAAAAAAAACCTAAACTACTAGAAATCCTTTGTCAGAACAAGGGCAGAGCTTAAGTGAAAGAATAAGCAGTTCCACTCAGTCAGAAGCGTGTGGCTGACACAAGACAGAGCAAATGTCTTTTAAAAAAAACACACCAATGAATTATGTACAAGCCCATGCTCAAGGGCCCAGATCCCATGTCTGGCTTCCAGCGATAGCAGCAGCAGCCATGCTGGGTCCCACATGCTTCCCAAGCCTCCGGAGCCAGGCATGAGGCAGCGGCTACTTCTGTAAAAGGACTTCTTTTTTTTGGGTTTTGGAAAGGTCAATAAATAAAATCTAGGTTTTGACATGCCAGTTATTTTAGGAAAAGTGACTTTTTTCCATTGTCCCTGGGTCTGAAACAGGGAACACCACTGCTTCGAAGCCACTCTGCAGCTGCAGCTTTATGCACAACACCAGACTCCGTCACCACAGCCGGCAGGTGACACAGGAGCTTCCCCATCCCCAGAGGGCCCCCAGGTCCACAGTCCCTGTAGTTCACAGCCTCTCTGCAGCCCGTCCTCAACACAACCCGTGCACCTGATCCCCAGCCAGCCCCACAGGCCCCCGTGGCTGCCTTTCCCTGGCTGCCTCCACAGCTCCCCAAGGCAGGGAGCCAGGGCTGGGCTCCAGTGCTCCATCCCCAGCTCTGTGCCCGGCCCCTAACTGCAGAGGGGAAAATACCAGCTGCACCTCCTCTCTGGCTCCTCTGAAAGCTGAGTTCAACCAAAGGACAGATTTCATTGCTCACATCCTGCACCAAAGAGCTCCCAAGGGTGGCTGTCCTGGTGTGTCCCCCCTGGCTGTGTCCTCACCGCTAAGGGACATCCCCAGAGCACTGCCCAGTGTCCCCCCTCAAATAAAATCCTGCCCTATAACCTTTACTGCCTCACCCAGAAGATAAAACTGTAATGAGGAAGACTTCCTTGAGTTACTGTTTATTTAGCATCATTTTACAGCTCTGTTGGTCTAAGGTGTGTATTTTTAGTGTCTCAGATTGCTTCTTCCCATCTAGAGAAATAACAGCAAGTGCACAACATGTGCTGGAAAAACAAACAGTTTTACTGCTGGCTTTCTGGATGCTTTTAGTAAATAGCTGCAGCTGGTTCCGAGTGTACTTTGTTCTAAGGTGCTGGTAGTACCTGCCTGATGTCATGCTCTCTGAGGCTGTTAATTAAGAACATGTTGTGTTTTATTGGTGTTTGCAGCTGGGGCTCTGCTTTGAACATATGAATGAATGGTGCCCCTAGAGAATATTATTTCTCCTGGAATACAAATTGGAGAACTATATGAATAATAGAGACAGACACTCTTAAAACAGCTCAGTTTATCCGATCCATTTCTAGAAAGTCATATTACCCAGCTGAGAGTACATCAATGATGCAAAATTGCCAAAGTGGTGAGCTATTTCAGGATATTCCAAACCCAAGTAATAACACCTTGGTACTCCTGTGATGGATTTATTGAGTACTAATCCTTCTGCACACCACTGTCCTGCAGTCAATGAGCAGCTCTCCTCTGGAAAGATCAGGAGCCTTTAGCATCCATCATCTTGATGACTGCAAATCTCTAACAGTGCAAGCCCCAGGTATGCTTTGCATCTATATGAGAGTATGAAATTTTAAGAGTATTCCTTTCCCTGGAACTTCCCTGAATGTTAATAATGGGAAGGAGGCAAGAGGGCAGTTGGAAGAGATTTAGAAGTCTGCTGGTCTACATTAAAGATGGATCCCACAGGTAACATCTCCAGGTTACCTGTGACCTTCACCATTGTTAGTGCTGCTAACACAAACACCTTACTCCACACAAACCTCCTTGTATCGCTCACCAAATCTAAAAAGAGCAAATTTGACCATTTCATCACTTTTATAGCCTTCCCCCAGCAGTGGGGGAAGCATTTGCTCAGAAATCTCAACTATAACCCTGCTGTTATCTCTATAATCAGACCGGTTTGGTAATTTTGAATGCAGTGTGTGTTGCTCACCTCAAATAGCAAATAACCTGCCATGCTCTCCCCAGTCTGTGCACCTTTCCAAAGGCTTAGAGGGCTTGTTGCCTGTGTGGTGCCATGCAATGACCCTGAGCTGCTCTGGGAATCTGCTGAGGAGCCCTCTCTGTGGGCTCCGCTCGGAGCAGCTGCCACAGGGAGAGGAGAGCACAGAGCTCAGGCTGAACACTCAGTTCAAACACTGCATGGGAGGCTCTGTGGGGATGAAGACACAAAGGCACTGCTTCCTCAGGCCTTCACCAGCACGTGGAGTGCTGTTCAGTGGCACTCTGGAGCATGCTGCACCTGCTCGCCTCTCACCACCTCACCTGAAATCTCACAAAGCACCAGAGAGCTCCCTAAGCGGAGGGGGAATACAAACCAGACCAAACCATAAGCCCCTGCATTGATGCTGCTACACCATCGACTGCTGAACCCAAAGAAACTATTTTTATTTCCTTTTTTTTTCCCTGAAGATATCAGACAATTCCATGGGAACCAGCCTTTCAGAGTGGCTCTCATTTGGTCAATACAGCTTAAGTCATCAGTCAGAAAACCAGGTCTTTCACCTAATCTGTTTCTTTGCAAATAAGTAATTTGGCCTGTACAGATGCTGTAAAACTGCCCCATAATCGAGTTATTTTGGGATAATGTGCAGTGGGGTCACAGAGCACAGAAGCTTTTGCTGCATGAGACTTTCATCCAACCCTAGTGAGATCCTTGGTCACAGACATGAGACAGCCTTTGCAGTGCAGTCTCTGTGGCTTCAAACACACAGTCCAGGATTAAACTGTCCCACATCACACAGAGAAACATCCTCCCAGGGAGTCCCTGAGAGCTGCCAGAAGGTGAAGCCAACCCCTGGCTCCCACCAGCCCCACAGCCCTCCAGGAAGCCTCAGCAAGAGCCCCCTGAGCCCTTCCCCTCACCTGAGGCCATGCAGCTCCTCGCTGTTGAGCAAATAAAATAATTGCACACCGAGCAGCTAATGAGCCTGATGACGCCAGGTCAATCCTGTTGTTAAGGCCTATGTTTGTAGGGCTGCTGGTCTACCAGCACGGTGTTTTCCAAACAGAGACAGAAAAGGGCAGAGAAATCTCATTAATGACAGGACAAATGACCCAGCAATGCAACAGGGCTTGCTTCAAACTCAGATCCTGACAGAGACAGATTTCCATGTGCTGGCATCTTGTGCTCCTCACTTGCCAGATAGTTTTGAATGTTGTGACCCTACCAACAGAGGGTGAGGGCTCACAATGCCCAAACTGCCCCATATGTGAGCACTGTGAGAAAAGGGAGAGATTTACTCCAAGGGTGATAATGAGAATGGATTTCATATGTGAGTGACTGCCCAAGTGGAAAATCTGGGCGGTGGTGACTCCTGGGGTCACCTCTGGGTGTGAACACCTGGAAGAGGAGGAAACCAAAGGACACCAATGCTGCTCCAAGAAAAGCCATCAAGAGAAGAAAATGAAATGGTGGCTTCACCCAGCATTTCAGGACAGGAGGTAAATACTGAGCATGATCATCCTCATCTGGTCTCCTGATGCTCTGGGGCAGGGCCAAATGGGACCCCCAGTGTTGCTGGGAGGGTTTATTAATGATACATCTCTGACACCTTTGTTTCTCTGTGTCATCACAGAGCTCCAGGCAGTCTCAGTAGACACCCAGTTCTTCCATGGCACAGATTCCCTTCAGCAGAGCCCAAGCACACCTTTACTGAGCTCTGGGGGACGTACAGACCTCATGAAAGCACACACGGAGTGAAGCCTACGTGGATATGCTTGGCTGAATTAGACTGCAATAAATAAGCAGCAGGGAAATTGTGTTCAAGGCTTTGGTACAGGTATTTGCACCTAAACATGACCACTGCCTCCCACAAACAAGGCACAGACTGGGCAGAGAGCTGGAGATCACTGCTCAGTGTCAGCAGAAGTGGTTTCTCCAGCAAGCTCTTCATCTCAATGTAGGCAGAAAGGATGGCAAACATTGACTGTCTTTATGATAACCACTACACAAAGACTCAGTGCCAGCTACCTGGAGTCTTTACACGTGCTGGGGAAGTGCTGCTCTCCCAAATTTGGCTATTCACTCTCCCTCACTTCCACACAATCTGCGGGGCAATAGCTTTCCAGCACAGCCTCCCCAGGAAAGTCTCTCTCAGTAGACAGCAGACTCTCATGCTTACAGTCTAACACACAAGCATGCAGAAGGACACTGTCCAGAAGGAAAACAGAGCCCAGGATGCATATTAATTACTGATGGCACAAAGCCCAGGCAGGGTTGCTGCTCCATAGTCAGGCTATAAATCTGTCCAAATAGGATTCTCACCACGTCTGCCTTGTTTACATTACAAAATTTTATGGCCATGTGATTCTTCACCTGGAGAGGAAGAGTATCCTTGCACAGCCAGGAAGAGCTGGGATTTATTACCTGGTGAGAGCAGCCTGGCTGTGCCCCGGGCTGGGCAGTGCCTGCAGCGCTCCCGGCAGCGGGGCTGCCCCTGGGCTCCCCCTGGGACCCTGCCCAGCTACAAGCTCCAGGAGAAGTTTTACCCCTTTGTTTTCCACAGCAAAAAAGCTTCAGAATGACAGAAAGCTTCAAGCCCTGCTACACAGCTACTGAGTTAACCAAGCTCCTGCAAGGGCATCCCACCCTCCGTCCTGGGAGAAGCCTGGCCCAGAGACTGCTGTCACATGGATTTCTGCTTTCAGAGGGGCCTTGCCATGCAGTGGGCCAGGATATTTCTCAGTGGGGTCAAAGAGAAGTTCTCCCCACTCTCGTGCAATGAGACTAGCTCTGCAACACCAGAAGGAGAGAGAATCAAGTGTTGCTTTCACCAGGGAGGGGAAAGGACTTGAGCTGAATGTGGCAGACTGATTACTGAATTAGAGAAAAAAACAGGTTTCCTTCCCTCCATTGGCCATTTCTCACAGCTCCTGGGCCCAGCACTGTCACAGTTACAGGCACAAAAAGCAGATGACAAGAAAGTGTCCAAACAGACAAAAACATAAAATAAAATCTGGATTGTTAAACATCTGTTCCACACAAACAAATCTCTGTAGGCTTCTTGGATGCTGCAGATGTCACATTAACCCAAAGCACTTAAGAATTTTAACTAGAGGAGGAAAATGCCCCTATTTTTATAGAAACTTCATCAGCACACACTCCTGGGCTCCTCACTGAAATGGGTCCTTTAATTGCACCAGAACGTGCTCCCTCTTTGGTACGTGCTTAATGTTAAGAAGATGCTTGAGACTTGTTGACTTCAGGAGATCACTCAAATACTGAGTTATGTGTGTGCTGAAGTTTCCCACTCTTAGCAAGGGTTTCATTTTGCCTCCAGGCAGGCCCAGCTGGAGGGATCAGCTGAATCGGAGCCCTGTGTGTGCCCAGAGGCAGAGAGGGAGGATCAGCTCTGTCTGACATTTGCTCTGAAGAGGTAACTCTGAAAAAGGGTGGGGGAAGGCATCCTCCATCCCTTGTTAATACATGAAGATATAGCTCCAAAAATCCTCATTCTGTACTGTGTCCCAAAGGAAAACATTTGAAATAATCCATATTCATTGGAGTTTTTAATCCCTCACAAACCAGAATTCAGCAGGCAGCTAATGAAGAAGACAATTATGCAGCACTTAAGCACACAAAGAGCAAACCAGAACAGGTGCAAAGGCTGGAGTGTTGCCACACTTGCTCTGTTCCCTGGCACAGGGATCGGTGCTTTACTTAAAACGTATTCATACATCCCAATGGTTTAAGGACTCAGACTGAAAGGAAAAGATGTGACATTTAAGATTAATCATTAGCTATTGACCACCTAAGATACTAAATCAGAAGGGAGACAGCTGGCCAAACTCAGCTTTATTTGAATTTGTTCTGAAGAACACAAGCAGAAATGGTGCTGCACCAGCAGGGCAGTGAAAACACAGACTGTGTTTGGTTTGCCCCTTGAATTAGAGCTCCAATGTACAAGAACAGGGCAAAGGATTCGTGTCCAACCAGACAAGCATGGGAAAAACAAAGAGAGATTTTCAGTCTCTCAAAAGCAAAGAGAGATTTCTGCAGATGTTGGTCAGTAGGAGAGTAAAAATCCCCTCTTGGAGTTTGTGCAGGAAACTCAGAGCAAAGGCATGACCCAGATGTGCCAACAACAGCCGTAGCACTGCCCAGCAGGCTGTCCCCTCCCTCACTTTGGGAGGGCGTGGTGGGAAGACAAACCATGGAGCTGAGTTCCAAGGACGCAGAGCTAGTGGACTCACCAGAAACCCTGGGAAAGACAGCAGCAAGGTGGTCAGTGGTGAAGGACTTTAACTGAAAGAAACAGCCTGTTTAACAGGGGGTTCCAATGCACTTTAAATGCAAAAGATCATTTTCGTGAGCAGGAAGAAGGAGCCTTCTGCCAGTGTTACAGCTTATTCCCCGGAAAAATGCAAAGGAAAAGAACTATTCCAACAAGTAGGTGATAATATAGGGAACAGGTAATGGTAAGATAGCAAAGATACAAACTGCTTAAGGACCTGCTGGAAAAAGAAAAAAGAATAAATTTAGGAAGAGACATAGTTTGTCTCAGCATGAAGAATTACGAATAGAGAGGTTCTGCTTTGCTGACCATTTCAACACACAGCTGCACCTCGTGCAACTCACACCATTATCCGGTTTTTACACACACAGATTAAGAAATTGCTTGTATAAACTTCAAGACACATTTGTGTATTCCAGCTACCTGATTTGCATGTGAAATCACAGCAATTGCGGGTACAACCCCCCTTTCTCATGCCCAGGACAGCGCACTGCTGGGCTGCCCCCGGCACGGAGCGCCCGGGACCGCCCCGCGGCTGCTCTGGGCTTCGTGCACAGCAGCAAAACCCGGGACACAGCCGGCGTGGGCAGCGAAGCAGGCACAGCCAGAGCTGTAGGCTCCTGTATTTGCCCCACTCCCTGTGTCGGAGATCACTGCCCCAATGGCCCCGCAGCCCCCAGCCCCGCTGGGCACCGGGAGCGCAGCGCTGGGGCTGAGCGGGCACGGGCGCGTCCTCCTCCTGCCGGGGAAGCGGGCAACGGGAACGGAGATCAGCGAGACTAATCCCGAGCCTTCCGAATGCAGCTTTTGCTTTCTCTGTAAAATATATTTATTACTCGTTTTGGGGTAGCATACACGAGCTCTGAGTCAAGACCCTGTTGCACTTAGTGCTATATAAACACAGAACAAAAAGACAGAACTTCCTACAAAGAGTTTATGGATTAAATTAATTACATCTATAACTCCTGGAAGTGGCATTGCCATGCCCAAGTTATCTGGACCATGAAGCAAATTTTCCAGAATGCAGTGCAAAGTAAGAAGTATTTCAGAGCCACTTTACAGAAGCTCTTAAGAGCATCTTTAAAAATAACTATTAAGTCAAGTGGGTTTTGTTCATGGCCATTTATTTGTGGCCAGAAACTTCAGCAAATGTGTTCTTTAGCTTAATAAACATGCAAAAATAATGGAATTGCACCTGCCCCAGTGACCAGCAGAGAAGAAAGAGAGGCCAAAGACCCTCTGGTGAGACCCAGTGCATGTGCCTAGCATGATGAAAATCTGGTATTTCAGCAGGCATGTGCTGGAGCTTTGGCCAGGGCTGCGGGTGTTAAATGAGACCATTCCCTGGGATTGCAGGAAGTCTAAAGTTACACCTATAGAATAACATTGTGTGTAAACACAAAGAGAGCACAAACATGTCAATTAGCAAAATGCACACTGATACCTGATGTGCTCCAGAATGCTGCACATCTTATGTTTGGTGGAAATATCTCTTAATCATGACAGCCCAGAAGGGTCCTGTCCTGCTGAGCCACATACAAGAACTTGGAGTCAGGAAAGGTCAGAACATATACAAGGAGTGTTGGGTCTGCCAGCACCTTGGGTGGCATGAAGAATGCATGAGGCTCTTGCTCCTGAAAAGCCCCCTTTGATGACATCTGCTTTGGCCAAAGCAGGGCTAGTAGGGACCAGTAGGAATTAATCATAATTCCTAGACTACACTTCATCTGCTTCAAACTTACTTTAAAGGATCAAAGTAACAATAAGTAGGATGCAATATACCTGGAGTTACCAAACCCACCACTTTATCAAAATAAACCAAAAGTAAATGCCAGTCACGTCATTTGACATCTCCTTCATGAAGAGAAATTAGAGGTTGATATATCTAAGAGCTCTCATGGTACCACAGAGTCTTCAGCACTGCTGAGAGCCCCTCCCAACACTGACATCAGCTCTCCAAGAGCACCACAAAACCTGGCAGGTCCTTCCCAGTGTAATCCCAGCCTGTGGTTGTGTGAGCCCACCTGCCTCGCAGTAACAGGCAGCACCTCCCAAAGACACGGCTCCTCTCAGCTGAGCACTGCAAAACCTGCTGAGATCAATCAGACCCTTACCTGGGGATGAGTAGAAGCAAAGAATAACTGTGTGGTGACTGCCCTGAATTCAATTCAGCACCCTGGCAATAGATGTGAGCTGCAGCTGCAAACTGAAGGGGAATTTGCTGACAGAACATTGTTTCTTTACTTTTCATCTCTGTTCTACCCTAACAAAAACTATCCCTCAAGGATGCCAACCAAGGCAGTGAGACATGGGTGCTCAAGCAGTTCAGTCCAAGGACTGAGAGGAAAGAACTGAGGAGAGCTTTGCCACCCACCTGTGCAGGACTCCCTAAAGCTTTGTGAACAGAAGAGAGGGAGCAACATTTTGTGGGGACACCACAAAAACGGTGAAGGTCCCCTGGGTGGTGAGCTGAGGGTTAAAGAGACCCTTTGTGGGACACTGCATGCACTTGCTGGGCTGCCCCTTGAGGACTCCTCCTACCCAGGGTAACAAACAGAGGCTCTCTCTGGAGTAAGGACCAGTAAATCCCATTGCTGAGGCTGCTTCAGAGAGAGCTGCTGCCACCAGCTCTGCTGCTCTCACCCAGGGTCTGCTGCCAATCACAGCTTTCTTCTTGCCAGTAGAGAAAATACTGAACTGGTCAAGAAAATCTCCTATCTGCTGTGTCCAGCCTGTGTCCAACAGCCCTGAACCCCAGAGGGAAAGGCACCAAGGCACTGGCAGGGAAATTGCTGGATTCTCACAAAGTCCAGCCACAAAGGGTGGCAGCTGCTCCAGCCTGCTCAGCCTTTCCAGACCAGCTCTGCTCTTGCCTGTATTTGGGAGATTTTCTTATTTACTACTTCTCTGCACTGTCATGTTTCAGTGCAGATTGATAGCAATAGTTACTGCACCAGGCAGGCGTAAGGATTACTTAATTAATGTTTGTGAAGCACTTTTAGATCCTCACATGAAAGCAGCTAAGAAATGCAACATATAATTATTATGTATTATTAATAAACTTCTGGCACATTGACAGGAGGGAAGACAACACTGCTTTTTTAAATATTTTTTTGTTTTCTAAAAAGATTAAACTATGAAGGACTATGAATTTACCAAAAATTCATGAGTAAGTAAACAAGGAGTGAAAGCTCCTTATTCCACCAGGAAGGCAGACAGCAAGCGCTGCCTGAGGAAGTGAATTCCACTCCTGGTCCATCCAGACACTTGAGGAATCCATAGTTTTTGAGAGTGGCCAGATATGGAGAAGAACAGGGATATTACAGACATTGCTAATAGTGAAAGTGGTCAAATGCACCAATTACAAGGAGTAGAGAGTTTGTTTAATGTGTGGTCACTACGGTTGACAAAAGCATGTGCTGCAGAAGCAATGAAGTGTGCAGAGCAAGAGATGGACATTTTCAAACAAACAGAAAAATCACAGCTCTGTGAACCAAGTTTTTCAGAGCTGAGAAAGTGCCAGACACAAACCCAGTTCCCAGAAATATGAAGAAACCCAATCTCAGATGGATTCCCAAGCAGCTCCACAGAAGTGGTCAGCTCTCATGTGCTGCAGCTGCTGCTTGAACACTCAAGGCTGGGATCCAGCTGCACCAGGGAAAAGGGGGCCCAGAGATTAGGGGTGAATTGCAACTCTGCCTCTTTCTCCATCACAGACCCTGAGATGCCTCTGCACCCTCCCCAGAAAAACCAGGACAATCACACGGCTCTATGTGACAAGGCAGCTGGGAGGCCAAACACGATGCACTCAGATGGCAGGACAGGGAAAACAGACACCAAAGCACTGCAGAGAAGGACAGGAAAAGAGTGGACTCTGTGGCACAAAAGGGTCCTCAGCTGCTGCTCCTGATGCCTTGTGCCATTGCACATTTCCATTCCCTGCTCACACTGCCACTGGACAGCACTGAACCACCCAAGCAGAGCACAGCTGGCACACACAGGAGATTCCCTGCCTTGGGAAGGGGGCTTACTACAGTTCCTGTCCCTACAAAAGATTTTAAGTGGTGACACTGCAACAGACCTCTTTGCTTCAATTTATTCTTTTAGCAAAATGATGGTTTTTTAAGAGATACCCGCAAGGAATCTTGACTCTGAACATTTGGTAAGCATAATCATGCTTTAGAAACACTTTGCCTATCAGCACCAATGGGAGAGCATTTCTGGTGTTTACGCTGTTTATGTACTGCAAATGAGATTTACAGCTCCATTTTGTTCAAAAATGAACAAGAGCAAATGGACTTAAATAAAATAAAACAAAACTAATCTGTGCTTTTGGCTAGAGACTCTGCGTGAATCCTAGTCCAAACAGTATTGAGTAAGTTCAGCTCATAATAACAGGAACTGATTATGTACAGCAGAAAAAAGGAACTTTAAAATAAATTGTTCCTTCAATTTGCTTTGATTGTTCACCAGCCTTTGTGAGTGACACAGGTTTTTTATCAGATTAGACAGATACCTGATGGATGTTATCAATATTAGTTCAGTACCAACAAGTGCTTTGGTTTTGGCTTTGCTGTTCATTTTTCTTGCCCAAACACATAACCAAGAGCCCAAGTGCTGAGCTAAGGCCACCTTCCCCCACTGCAGTGCCAGCAGCTCAGGGAAGGGTCACAAATCATCCACAGCCCTTGGACCAATGGTCCACATCACTGGACCAGAATAACTGGAAACCTCAGCAAAACCTCACAGGAATCACAGTGGGAGAGACTTGTGAACAGAGAAAGGGGGAACACACCAAAAAATGTGGATTCATCTTCAAGGCCAGGCTGAAGGGAGCTCCCAAGCTACCCACAGCCCATGCTCTGACCCTCTCCTTCACCCCAGTGCTGTTTCTACAAAAGAGGGTTGTTGGGGTGTCTGAGGAAACCCTGCTCCTGTGGAGTAACACTGGAGTCATTCATTACATTTGCTGTGCTCAAAGCAGAGCTGGCTGCACAGATTAACTCTTAATTGAAAATAAATACCTTCCTTACACAGGTTAATTTTGGTAAAAACAAATCCCCACACAGACAGACAGGTTTAATATGTGTTCGTACATATCAATATGCACTGTAGCAGATAAGTATTCTGATTTATTGAATTATTTCACTACACAGGTTTTTCTAGATGTTAATCTGACATCTGCACTCCCTTGCTCAAAACACTTTACAGCACTGAAAACACCCCAGTACAGACCCTCTGCTTTTAGATCTACCAGAGGAAAACCTGCTTTTTTTCCATAACCACTCATCCCTCAAACCTGACAAAGGTTGCCAGCACTCTGCCATGCAGGCTGGGCTCATTTCAGTGGGAATACCTGTGCCTAAACAAGGAGTGCGTCATTTTCTCTCTCCATTCCCTTGGACAAACTGCCAGAGGGCTGCCAGCACCTTTCCCTCTGTAAGATCTCACCATGGGCAGTGCCCAGGGACCAGGGGAAGCTCATCCATCCCATGAAAATGCCCTGGAAACACAGGAGAGTGGAAGCCAGGGTCCCCCCNATGGTCACCTCCTCACTTTAAGATGGGGATAATACATATATCACAGGTTTGTCCTGGCCTCAACTAATCCATCTTTTCAAAGCACTTTGAGAGCTTTGCTTGATGAGCACAGACATTATAATACCCATCTGTTCCAAATACATTCAGTGGGAGTTTTACCCTCCACAGAAGCAGAACTGGGGCTGCTGGTGTTACTAGGGACCTAGAAAATAAATCTGCTTGGAAATCTAGGGCTTGGGAGGGGTCACAGCCAGGCACAAAGGCACAGTGCTTACCTCAGCCCTCTTCCAGGCTATCCCGACAATAAAGGGTAGAATTTCTCATTAGAAACCGGAGACCTCACCAAGAAATGAGACCTCACCGAGGCCTGCTGGTGAACATGCTCAGCTGGTGCCAGGCTGTATAGGAGACAGGAGAGGCCAAAAGAGAAGCCAGGACAGGGGGAAGCTTAGCACAAGGTTTGCTGTTGCTGCACGGAGTAACCGGGAATGCCGGGAGGCAACACGAGGCTGCTGCCCCAGGGACTGAACTTAGGGCAAGGTCAGCCTTAGGATAAAGAGTGCCAAGGCTAAAGCAGCTTGGGCAGGCCAGTGAGGCAGTGGGGTGCGGGGCAGGGAGCCCTGTGCTGTTAGCAGCTCCTCAGTCCTTGGCACAGAGCAGCGTGAAGCCCGCTCACCCCCAGCCCCAGAGCTCTGCCCCGTTGTGGCAGCACCTGGGAAACCAACTCAGCCCAGGAAGGAGCTGACCCTCTCCATGACCTAGGAATTGACCCAACTCTTCTCATCACAGTCAGGGCCTGATCCCTGTCTGCCTTAACACAACAGCATAGGTGTAGAGCTTCTTGAGAGAAAGCTCATACTAACGCCTCGCTTGAATGCAGTGGCCCCACTGTGCTTCTGCTGGGTCCCTCCCTAGAGTAAATCATAGTGACTGTGTTTATTTTAAGAACTAAGTGATCAGCTGTGAACTTTCTTTGACATAAATATTTTGCCATTAGCAATGACAAATAGCAACGCTCATATTGTAAAAGTAACATTGGATTATTCCTCTCCATGAGGGCATTCACATCATGAGAAATCAGAAGGAAACTGTGATTGGAGAAATGGGTAAAAGGAAGAATGTGATGGCAAGGTTATTTATCTCACTAAGAAGAGTTAAGAGAAGAATGGATTTTTCCACAGAGCTGTGGAGTGCCTGTGCAGAGCCAGCTCTGGACACTGTAATGGTCAGCACAGGTCAGGGCCTGGCCACAGGTGCTTCCCACAGGTACCTGCCACAGCTACACCTGCACATTGTGCACATTACACCACACAGCATATCCTGGGGGTCCTTGGGCCAAGCACTTTTCTTCTGAATCCCATTATTACTAAACCTCTGCAGTTACAGCTGAACAAACCAGGAATTTTCCATTGTTGCAAGATTTTCTACTTTTTGACTGATGATGTTGGCACCTCAAACCCTGTCTGCTCTCAGGCTGAACAGGATGGGAGAACACCAAGCAGTGAGGGGAATTAATTTCTCAGAGATTTTTTTCAAAGGTACAAATGAGTGCTGGTGCTTTAAAAATAGCATTGACTGTGCTGCTGTAGCACACATCCTCCAAGGAATTCAGCACAAGCATGTAAGCTTATCACTCCCCTCCAGAGGCAGGCAGGCTCTCATGGATGTGGATGCTCAGGCTCAGGGAGGACCACAAATTCACTCCAGGCCTCCAAGCAGGAAGTTACGGAGAAGTTAAAAATCCAGGAGTGTGCCAACACACACGTGTTCATGCACCCTGGTGCTTCATGGATGGGATGGCAAGCATATCAAAAGGGATACAAGGCCTAACAATTAACTTTCCTTTTATGAATTCTCCAGAGACTGCAGAGCTGCGGGCTTGGATTGGAAATAGCTGAACCCAAACCATCTTCAGGCAGGAGCACCAGGCAGCTGCCTGCTGGATCCAGTGGCTGAAATAACAGCTCTGGGGAAAGGCTCACCTTTGACAGGTGAGGATCCCACCTGGAGAGTTTAGAACAAGATCCTTGTTGGCAAATGCATCCCATGCAGGTTGCGGTGCCACCGGCCAGGCTGTGCTACAGGGACTCCAGCAAGCCCCTTCAGAGCCAGGAAAGAATCACAGGACACAGCTACCAAGCTGGCAGATTCACTAGGGTGCAGGTGGGGGTTTTCTCCCAGGAGACTATAATGGAGAGGAGTTCTGGGAACTGGCAACACAGCATTACATTGTGGGAAGGTCCACCGGTGCGACAGATGCAGAGAACATTGCAGGGAACTGAACATAGGAATTCGGGCTCCCCAGACAAAAGATTTAAGTCCACTGGAAGGACAAGACCCAGAAAGCAGCTGCAAGATGAAAAGAGATTGATCCAGAATAGCAGTCATTTGTGTGTCCACAGGACAGTGCTGTGCTAGAAGCCCAAGGATAAGCTACAGACCAAAATGGCAAATCCCTGAACCCAGGGGAGAGTCTTTGGAATGAGGCTCTGCTTTTGAGGATCTCTGAAGATAGGACTTCAGTTTGAATGAAGGGAAAAAGTCTCCTAAATATAGCAAAAAAGCCAAGGCAGTAGTTGCATCACACTAAAAAAAAGTTACAGATGGAGGCAAAATATGGTCAATCTGGCTTTATTAGCCAAAGTCAACATGTATCCTGTGATGGGACCCTTGGAGACAGGCAAGGCATGGCTAAGATGTGACCCCTGCAATTCAGGAGAGGGGTTTCCTCTGCCAAATGCTAAATTCAGGCAGGTTTAGAGATGAATGAAAACTGCACACCATAAGGGAGGGCCAGGAATAGAAAGCCCATGTGGGGGAAGAGCGCTCTAGATGTAGCAAATGCATCTCCAAGAGGCTTTTATCATTCTTATTTTGTCACTACTATCAACAATAACAAGAAAAGAGCTTACAGAGCATCCTCCCCAGTCCCTAAGCAATGCATCCAGAGATTAGCAGCAGTGAGCAGTGGGCAGCAGAGAAAAGCTGTTCAAGGAATGTAGAGGCATGCATAATGAGATTACCAAATTGGAGTTGCATGTTTTCAAGGATAAATATGATATTATTGCACTGGCAAAGGCATAGCAGGAGCAGGGGAAAAGATGAGAAATAGCCTGTCAGAAGGGAGGGATCACTGCAGCTGAGCTCCCAAAGGACAGGGACAAGTGGGAAGTGGAGGCAGCGAGGAGGAAAGGAAGTGCACATCCTACTTGACATGCAGATATGCAGAGAAGCTTTTTGCAAAGTGGGTGATGTCATCGTGTTTTTCTCAGCCTTCAGGACAGTAAGAGAAAAATAGATGAAACCAGCACATGCAGAGGAGTCTGTAAGACGAGCAGACTTCCCCCTCCCCACCCCATGCAACGCTAATTGCTCAAATATTGATCGGGGAAATAATTTGTACGGACTAAAGGAGGAAAAGAAATACTTTTCTCTCAAGAGGCAAAAAGGGCAATATTCTTGCAGGGTTGCTGGAAGGGTCCAAGTGATCAGAGAATTTCCAGAACCATGGAAGTAAATCTAAGATGTTGAGTTGGTCTAATTTTTTATTTGTTTATACTGGAGAGCATGAACAACCGCAGTCTTTTATTTTTCAGGGTACCACATGAAGCCTAGTTGGAATTACAGCTGGGCTGGTTCTCCCAAGGGCCGGGCAGGTGAGATACCCACGGATCCTAACGAGCCTTGGTCAGTGGAAAGCAACAGCTTCCACAGGGACTTTGGCAAGCCAGGACTGGCAGCTGGGCCGAGGGTGACAGAAACCAGCTGCCCAGGCTTAGCCTTGGCAAGGGAAGGAGCAATTAGGATTAAAAACCCAAACCAGAATGCTGGAGCAGTGCTAACCACTACTGCCCTGGCATGGACACTAAGCCCCGAGGACAAGCAGCAGCTCTGCTTGGCTTCTGGAGAGCTGCTTTTCTTTCCTGACGAAAGGAAAACTACCATGCAACAAAACATAAGAGCTACTCCAGAAAGTATCTGCACCTCGTCAGTTTCTAAAGTAAACCACGGCAGAAGCGAGCACCAGAGTCCTCCGTGGTTAAAAATGGATGTTGTGAGTACACCAAAGTACAAGAAGAATACTATTTAAAAAAAAAAAAACAGAACCAAGAAACAACCACCAAACTATTAAGATAGACTGAGAGAATGAAAAAAATAAACATGAACACGCAAAAACAGTGATTGCAGGAAGAGGAGAAAGCATCCACAAAGTCTGCAGTGAGTATTTCTCAGGGATATGCAGGCAAATAACCACAGGAAATGGGAGAATCAGATCCTTTAAAATATATTCTAAGGTTAAAGGGAGATGAACAGTTTTATTTAGTAACTGCCCGATAAATATTTTTTAATTTGATAGAGGGCGGGTCTCTCGAGTGCTCCGTGTGGCGCACGGGGGTTTTCCCTCTGGGTGAGGGGAGCGCAGGGCAGCTCAAAGCACTGCGGGGTGAACTGGAATCAGTCCGGGCTCTGGTTGCCCTGCCTGCCCCCGGGGCCGAGCCGGAGCGGTGCCGTGGCTCTGACACCCCCAGAGGGACGGGCTGTGGGCACAGCCCGAGGGAGAGCAGCACTCACCCCTCCGTGCTGCACCCCCAGCCCCGCCCAGCGCCTCCTCTGCAAACCTGGAGCCTCCCGAGGAGTGGGAATTATGAAATCCAAGAGCATTCTCTCCAGTCAAGTACAGGGTGAAGCCTCGCAAATAAATAAGATCCTGCTTGCCATGAGGTGGTTGGTTTAAAAGCCAGACAGAGTAATCAGGAGATATGGGTAAATCTCCAGCAGATGAGAAAGCAACAAAAACTAAGGGCTGGGGGATTCTTCTCCTCTTACTTGAATGCTGTTTTCCACCCTGGGGTACACCACATATTGTCCCCTTTAAATAAATATTAAAAATAAAATCCATAAAAAACAAAAACAAGCAAAACTCACCCAAGAACAAAAGAAGGGCAAACCCAAATCCCTGAAAGCCAAACAAATAAAAACCAACTCTGTTTAACTGGTCCCAGTATAACCCTGGAGTAAGCTGGCATGGAGGGGGGGTCAGGTGAGGTGCTGTGCAGAAAATGTTAAAATACAGCAAATACTGGCAGCCAAAGTCCCTGGATTGGCTTGGGGGGAGAACCTGCACTTGTAGCCATTTTTCTGACTTCTTAAAGAGAACGTGTAGGTATGTTGTGTTTGTTGCATGGAAAACCCTTTGCACTGAGTGGCACAAGTCTGAAGAGCAAAAATAAACAAGAGCAGTTCACATTTCCCCAAGAGTGGTTTCAGGATTTTGCATGACATTAAACCTCACAAGAGTTTACACTTTGTTCCCTTTCCATAGGAACAGTTTGAGCTCCCAGACCTGGCAAAGCAGAGGGAGTCTGGCTTCAGGAGAGGTGACAGAAGTTCCCGGAGGCCCCTGGCCTCTGCAGAAGTGCTCCACTGTGCAGCCAGCTGAGGAAAGCTGGCCAGGAACTGTCAGGCTGAGGCTCAGATTCAGCACACACAGCCTGAGAGGCAGCCTGGGCCCAGCTGGATAGGTCAGATAACGGGTCAGGCTGCCAAGTCCCTCTCCCTGTGTTCTTCCATCAGAAGTTGAAGAGTGAGTCCAACCCTTCCAATATGTGGACTGAATTTTCAGGAAGGTGATCAAAGCAAAGGGCACACTGGCACGAGGGAAAAGCTATCCACCAGCAGGGAGCAAATTGGATAAAGAACAGGCTTAGCAGCACTTCTGTCCCTGCCTGCTAAGCTAATTGTTCATCAGGCCTGTTTACCCTGATACACATGAAAGGAATGGGAATTGGTGTTTGGGAACTGCTGGAATATTTGAGGTTTGGGAACACACAGCATCACTTTCATTGCAGTAATGCAGGCACAGAATGGCAGCTTTAAATGCTAAGGGTAATGATGCATTACCATTCCCTCTCAATTAATCCAGAGCCTGCAATGCCGAGTGCACTTACTCCGAGAATTTTCTCAGAAAATGAAGCTAGAGTATTTAATTTATAAATCACAAAAGACACTTATTTGGCAAGAATGACCCTTGCTCATATACAATAAATCATGAACATCAACAGTCTCTAATGGATTTTGAGTCAGTGCCACAGACAGCAAAGCCTGGGGCCTGTGTTTCAGGATTCCAGGACTGTGCCAAAGGAGCCTTATAAATTATTAATGCATTCATCACGGTGTCATCTGTGCCACTGGAGAGACAGAGATATGCTGAGGCTCTGTTTGTCATTAAAAAAGTGATAATGGGTTCAGCAGGCAGGCCATGCCTCCCCTTCCCCTGCCAGGATGTGCCAGTCCACACCTCATAAAAACCTCTTCCCCAAAGTTCTATGCATGCTCTTGGTTCACGATGTGCAGCATTTTGAGAAGAGAAAAGGAAGAGGTAAAGAAGTCTGTTTTCACAAGTAGCCCACCCAAGCCAGACTCCCCAAGGGATGGAGCCAAGGTCTGTGTTTGCAGATGTTTGTACAGAGAGGTGGCATTACAGAGGCAGCCAGGGCTTCTTGTGGCTTCTCTGCCACACAGTGAGGACGTGGGTATATAGAAAATTCAAGTTTTGGTCTCTACTGCTCAGTCTCTCATGCTTTTCAGTTATTCATCCCACAGTTTTCAACCTCTCCCCCTTCACTTTTGTCCCCATGGTTACTGAATCACTGTGTTCGCAGAGATTTTCCTCACTAAAGAAAATGTGACTAACATGAGGCAGCTAAATTATCAGAGCCAACTCTGACATTGGTTTCTCCCAACATGGATCTTATCTTCAAAACACCTTCAAGGAGATCTGTTCACTGGAACCAACTTCAGAGTAAGCAGCACTTCAGCTATTGACAGAGACAGGGTTGCATCACTTGCACAGGGAAGACTTGAAAAAAGCTGGAATGAGGTAAAGGATGGAATTCAAACACCACCTTTAGCAGACTTGCAGCCTAGGAGTGCATGATACAAATAACTGGGAGATGCATTTCACTATAAAAACCAAAATTAAATTAAGGCCTGGAATTGAAGGCATTATTTTCTCACTGCACCTGGGTCTAAGAGTCCAAGTAGAACTGGCTGCTTGAAAGCCAGTTTGGTTAAGCAGCAGAAGACACACACATTTTAGGCCCGAAGACAACTCTATTACAAATTGCACCAACACAGGCCAGTAGGTAACAAGTGAAAAGTGTCCAGCCACAGCAGTCTTTGTGTGCTGACCCACTCCTCAGAGAAGCTTCTTCCACACTGAGCAGCCTAGGCTGCCCCCAGGGATGCTCAAACCAGATGCGTTCCAAACTACCAAAACCCCCAAAAACCATTAAAATTCCTTTGCATATGAGAGGCCTTTCTCTCCTTCACTCACAGCATCCCTCCAGCCACAGGTGCCCAAACACCAAAGCAAGGGCAGCAGTACAACACCTCAGGTAAGCATCACCAGTCAGGAGCCAGTAGACAACAGAGAGGTGGAACACTTACCTTGGCTGCTACGGAAGAGTTGGGCTTCTCCAGGAGGTCCCAGAGCTTTTTCCTTTTCTCAGCACAGCAAGTGTTGTCGAATTCCTCCCCTTCCCTTTCCCTCAGGGTCTCTGCTTCTCTCTTCAGCTCCTCATTCATCTGCTCTTTCTTCTGGTGGTAGCGGGCCTGGCAGCAGGACTCCAGGTAGATCTCATCCACCCCCCAGTAGTCCAGCTCCTGGCTGAAGGACAAGGCGCACATCTCCTCCATCATGTGCAGCTTACCAGTACGATAGAAGTTCAAGATAGAAGTGAATGCCCCGGGATGCCTGTCGAAGAAGTACTCGTTCTCCTCCAGGTTGTAGTCATCGCAAATCTCCATGAGAGAGTCGTGCGTGTTGCAGTCTCTGAGCTTACCCAGCCTGGTCCGTGGCAACCTGTCCAAGGTCCGCCAGAGAACCTCGTGGGCCAGCCCCCCCACGTTGAGCTTGACCCTTCGGGAGCAGGCCTTGCTCCTGACGATCTCGGTGGGGTCCGGAGGCAAAGAGGTAGTAGAGCGAGATCCATGCTTATTCATCCCCAGAGGCATCGCTGGTCCCCCTCAGGCTGGACGCTGCGAGGTGCGGCGCGGGGCAGGGCGCGAGGGCCGGCTCTGCTCACCTCTCCTTCCCCTCCATGCCCCAGAGCTGCAAGAGAGGCCGCCCGTGGGTCCCCGCCCGCCGCCCCCGCGATGT